>OX393562.1:16645221-16695221 GCA_947652115.1 Blastomussa wellsi
ATCCACATTACTATAAAGAATGCGAAAGTCTATTCCAATATCGATGGAAGCTATTTAATTGATAAGTTCACAATCAGAATGAAGTTCTACTCAATCTGGAGTTATGAAATTTATATAAATAATTGAAATATGGCATTCAGATTCACAAGGTTGAGAAAGCTAATTGTGCCTTAGGATGCCTTAAATAACAAAAACACCACCCAAAACGCACCGAAGTTGATCAAATGACGTTTATTGTTGACCGTGATTAATCAAAACTGAAACATATCAGCCTTTCTGTGAGTTGCATAATTGCGGTGTACTTTGAACGCTTTTAATAAACAATGGAAACGAACCATGCTGAACGCTTTGAATGATCAAAATAAACGATGCCAAACGCTTCGAACGATAAAAACCCATGTTACGAAATACCGTGTGAATGCAACATTGAAAGCAGACGAATGCTATCTGAACGACTGAAATGCTTCAAACAAAGATGAATATCACCCTTTTTCATGTGACAGAAGTGAATAAAATTGGGCGCAAATGGCCGAGGTATTTCACTTGCTTTCTTAAGTCATATGCATAAAAGCCTCATGAAAAGAAAATTCTGAATAGTTTACTATCAAAATCACTAGAGTGGAAAAGCTGCAGAAGTCACGAAGCTAAACGTTGGCCTACGTGTAGGCTAATTAATTCCGACACGGCATTCATGTAAAACAGGCTTTAATTTAGTTTACTTTCTTTAATAGTTAGCCATATGTTAAATTATAGAAGATCAATCTGTATACGTAGTTTTTCGTAATAAGTTGTAGCTTTTATATTAAATTATTATTGCCTGATGTATTTTACCGTGTTTAAATAAAGATGATGATTATGATGATGTAGCCGTACCCACCCCCCTAGAAAAAACGGGGGGTGGGGGTACTTTCCGTTGGCTTCCCGATAAATCAACAGTGTTCAGTGATAAGAGATTTTAATTCACGTGATCTAGATTGGCGCAGCGCCAGACGAAACCACGCCAGTGATTTTGATAGTAAATATTAAATGTGCATTTATTATCTGCAATAAAATTTAAAGCAGTAGCATTTGAAGCGACAAAGGGGAGGGGAGAACTGAATTAAAAACTGAGGCAATAGCGTGCGCTCAGAGTATAAGGGCTTTTGCTAAGAGGAGACCCGAGTTAAAGACCCTTCACGGCACACTCTATCGGAAATTTACAGGAGAGCCCCCCCCCCCCCATCCCCCACATGAAGTATGGGCTGATTTGGTACAAAATGTAAAACAGAAAGAAAATATAGGGTTCATCTGATTTTGTAGCTGAATTTTCCAGTTGTCAAATAATAAAGTTATTGCAGATTAGGCCCAGATTTTTTTGTATTACCTATAGTTACCTCAATGTCAAGTGTGAATTGTTCCAGCAATGATGGAAAGGTGGAATTGATAATTCTCAGGCAAGCAGGTTCTAAGGAAGTACACAACAATTGAATTGAGAATGAAATTTTACTGAAAATGAGAACATACACCAGACCAGAAAAAAACAATAAAGTTGTAATCTACTGGACACCACTGGCACTAAAAGTGCCATGTCATCAACAAGAAACTGCACACATAACAATCTACCAGGAGTTGGGCAAAGATTTTGAGGATTCCTGTTTCATGAGTCAATGAGTCATGACTCAATGAGTCATGAGTCAAGTTATGAGTCAGGCCAGCGGTTTTATTTGACACTGACTCACGTTTACCGAGTTTTGCGACCTGGATGTCCGCCATTTTGAATTTTGAAAACCGCTGACCTGACTCATAACTTGACTCATGACTCATTGACGCATGTTTACCGAACACTCTTTAGCAGAAGCAGTCTCAATATTCTAAAACCAAATAAAAATCAAGTGAACATAATTATGGAAAAACAGTGGTTTCCCTTTTTAAAGGCTCTTATATAAACGCCTGCATTTTCCAAGGGTGCAACTGAAACATATTTAATTTTTTCCAGTAAATAGTAGTAGTAACCTGCTGCTAAAGCGGCTGCCTGGAGAATTCTCCCACAAGGCTTCAAGAGTTTAGCATCAGAACCAGTCACATGACAACAATCTACAAAGATCAAGATAAAATATGGCACAAATTAATTAGTTTCTTCACTTGAGGGTCTATGCCCCCTCAGAGTTCCTTACAAATTATATATTAACCTGGATCTTAACTTCACTTTAGTCTACTGTTTTAATTAACTTTCAGGGAGGCTTTCAGGAAGGCTTTCTGTGTAAAGGCTAATAGATAAATGTAACTCCGTAACTCAGTAATGTAACAAGCAACAAATTACATGCACAACTGCAACAAAACCACAAGCATTTAATTATGACATACCGGTAGTAAATTTACTTCAAGGAATTGTGCACTATGCCTACTTATCAATATAAGCTCACTAGTGCTCATTAATTTGTTAATTTGTAATTTAGTTTGCTTATGTTTGTTTCTTGTAATGTACTTTAATGAAGAAATAATTTGTAAATAGTGCAAAAAAATAAAAAAACCTAAAGAAGAAAAACCTAAAACCCTTAATTACACCTCATGCTTCTTTGTCCACTTTCCTTATGTTTTTAGATTCCAGAATGCTTATATAATAACGGATTTATTATCCAATAATGGAATTTGGTGAGTTTAAACTCTTCCCTCAGTACAACGTATATCTCAAGAAGCCTACCTCTCTGGACGATTTCTAGAAACTCTTCAAATTTCTCCTTCATTGTTTCCTTCAAATGGAATGTTATTTTTTTTCAATGAGAACACTGTGTAGTTCCATAAATAATCCATACCTCCACAGTGGAAGGGATTTTCACTAAGACCCCCACCCCTCTGGAAATTTTAATTAATCTTCGCATTCATTCAGTTATTGATATTATTAAAGGTTGTGCCTAATTAACAAGAATGCCTAATTATGAAATTTTGAAGTGAAGAATTTATTTTTTTTTTTAATTATGATCCTCAAAAGTCCAATGTCAGAAAGACACTGCGGTTTGCAGTTATAAAATCACGATCAGAGGTTCATCTCAATAACAGTTTTGAAAGAATATAATGTTTAAAACTGTCTGCATACAAGCCTAGCTAGTCAAGATTATGCCAGTTTCCTTAGCATGAAGTAGCAAGAAGCATTTCTACTCCCCCCTGGATGGGATGTCAGTCCATCGCAGGGTTAACCCCCATGAATAAAGTCAACTTTGGCAATGTATAAAATTGTAGTTTTCTAACGTAGAAAAACACCAAAGATGCATCAATAAACTAAGAAGAATCAAGATGGCTTTGAACGTGGAAGATTGAGAAGTAAAGTGTCTTGCCCAAGAACACAACGCAGTGCCGCAGCACACACATGGCTCAATCCACAGTCCAGCGCACCACCCACATTAGGCCAACACACCTCCCACACCACTGTACAATCAACAAAACTGGCATACCTCTACAGATCCACAAAGGTTTCTTACAATGCTTGTCACTGCTGTGAAACTAGCTTCCTGCAACATTATTGAAATATGTGGAATGGTGAATGTATTTTATGACCTCGTCCAACACAAGCCTCTCATAATTTCAACTTGAATAAAAAAATAATGATCTAAGATCATGATAATAATCCATTAAGCTCCAGGTTGTTGTTGGTGCCAGTAAAGAAACTCTACTCTCAGAAGATGAAATAAGACCTTGGGTTAAGAATTAACAGTATTCATTATGGTTCATCAAGCACCTGTGTTGTCTTTGAACATACCTCTAAAACAGAATTAGCAGGATGAAAAACCTGAAAGAGATTAATATTGCTAAAATAAGTGAGAAATATTTTTCAAAACAAAAAGTTCACTTTACCAGCTGCTTATGAGATGAAGAGTGCTAGTGACCGGATCAAAATAATAAAAATTTAACAGCCGGTGTTTTGTGGACTACATTTCTTCAATTCATGATTCGCTGCAACTAGCCATTGCCTAAAAATGCCACTTCTCCCACACTACAAAGACTTCAAGCAGTTATCAATTTGTAATTGTTTTAGAATGCGAGCAGTCTCTATTTTGCTCCAAAATCCGTAGCGAAAGCGAAAAATTGTGAGTGCTATTTTCGAGGGGCGAGCGGCAAATTCGCGAGCCTCAAGTTTCGTGGGCGCTAGCTGAAGTTAAAATAGAGACTGCAATGATTTTAACTCCAGCTGGCGCCCACGAAACTCACGGCTCGCGGATTTGCCACTCGCCCCTCGAAAATAGCACTCACAAATTTTCGCTTTCGCTACGGATTTTGGAGCAAAATAGAGACTGCTCGCAGTCTATAATTGTTTAAACTTACCGCACTTTTTACAGTTGTCCAAAGTGGCTCCAAATATTCAAGTAAATATTTGCTATCATACACTTCTAAGCAGGCTGACTATTGAAACAAACAGCAAAGCAGCTTGTTATTAACAATATACATTAAAACAAGTTATTGCTGTTAAAAAAAATGAATAATAAAATTATGTAATTTTCACAGTACAAAATTACTCACTAAGGTCAAAAGGGAATCAATTTTGGCATCAATAATATCAGATGACAGCTTTTCCATCAAAAGTGGAAGACAGAACTGTGGCATAATCAAAAACTGAAATGTTAATAATTATATGTATTATAAACTACCTAGTTCTACATCAGCTTGCTCATTGGCATGTCTTGGTGAGTGGTGATGAAAAGTGAACAAATTTGGCAAAGGTCTCGGGAGGTGCCTAATGGTTAGTGCGAGCAGATTGAGCAGTCCAGCTTCAAACCCTGCCCGAGGCACTGCATTGTGTTCTTGAACAAGACATTTTATACTCTTGTAGAGCCTCCTTCCACCCAGTGTATATTTTAATACTGAGGATAACCCTACAATGCACAAGCATCCCACCGGGGGGGGGGGAAGGCAAAATACTCCTTGTTGCTTCATGCCAAGGAAATCAGGCTAAGCATGGGCCTGCTGGGACACTAGGCTCATATACAGACTTTAACTTTGGACATACATTATTCAAATATTATACTACTCTTCTAACTGATTTTGGCACAGCATGACATTGCCTGGTTGATTATCCTAAATTTATGAAAAGTTATGAATTCTCATCACATGCCTTGGGCATAATTCACAATTATGTATTTTTCAAGGAGAAATTAAGTTCAATCGTGAACTTGTAGAAATTTAAAGGTAAAAGAGTGCTGGACTACTGTGTGGGAAGTCTCAGGTTCGAGTCCCAGACCGGACCAACACTCAGGGTCTGAAAATAACTGAGGAGAACGTGCTGCCTTTGTAACTACATCTGCAAATGGTTAGATGTTCTAGTCTTCTCGGATAAGGACGATAAACCATAGGTCCCGTCTCCTGTATCGTCAATGTTACGGGTCAGCAGGTGACGTTAAAGAACCCGCACACTAATTGTAAAAAATAGGGCACGGAGTTCCCGGTGCTGTGGTCTGGTCTGTTCGCATATGTACTCATGGGTTGCGTGGGTGGGGTAAGATCATGAATACATTGTTAGCAGCTGCCATTCGCGCCATCCAATCTCACCCCCGACTAGAAATGTAAAAGTGCGTTAGAACTATATGGAAATGCGCTATACAAATCCATTTCCATTACCATATAAAAACATAGGCACACAATGCGTGCGAGAGTTATTTTTTTCAGTTTCTGATATGGACATATTGGGTATTTTCCTTTTGGTCAGCAAAACTAGCCTGTCCAAAAATGAACGCTCAATGACAAATTAAGTGTTGGGCCTTTTGCCGACGGCGTGTGCATTTTAAGCAAATGACCGCAACACAAAATACGTTTTGACTAGCTAATTCATTCACGACAAAACTTTCCTGTCGACCATGAATAATATATCTGTAAAAACTGAAGTAATCAGTTTAATCAATCACTTTACTGCGCATGTTATTCCATTTTTATCAAACAATTTGACAATCTCATCCCCAGAGCCCGCTTTTCTTTTGGTCAGCATCAAGAAAAGCGGGCTCTGGGAACGAGATTGACAATTTGACTGGTTTCTTAATACAACCCCAAACCTGATGTACGTCACTAACTTGGGTGTGACGCCTAAAAGTCTAATTTGATTACTTTGCGGTTACACTTTCCACCACAAAGTCTGCAGCAATATTTGAGGAATTCCATACCACAAATTGTTAGAAAATATCAATGCTTTCAAACTCTCTTCTTCAACACTACTCATTACTTCACGGCATTACAATGTTTCAAAGACATACCCACCTACCACTTGTTGTGACTAAATGCCAATTCTAATTATTAACAAAGCTATTTCTCTCGACTGAAAATGAAAATCTCAGAGACTCAAAGAACAGTGCAGAATGCAACACCAAACGTGATTCCTAGCCTTTTCTTGACAGCGGTAACACGATACTTTTGTTTATTTGTAATATGATACTTTTTTTCTTCGAAATGCTGTAACATGATACTTTGTTTTTCTGCATCGCTGATTTTCAACACAAAGCATTTTGTAATTTATTAAACATGCACCAAAGTATTTCATTGAAAGACAATAAGCGGATCAAATGGAAAAATATATCTTTCGAAAGGGTTTTTAAAACGTATTACAGTTAGTACATTGTTCTCTGGTTGTTATGAAATTTGTACCGAAAATCCTGGTGAAAGATTTTGCATATTTAATTACGAACGGTTCGTGAAATATTTACCAGAGCTGGTACGTCTGCAATGAAAGCTGTTTCTCCAGAATTACTATACCCTGCGTTCTTGAGTATGTGGCCTCCTTTACTTCAAATTCTTAAATGCCGTATGACATCTACTATGCTGAAGCAAAGTCTCTGATCATGTCTCATCCCTCAGCTCTACTGATTTCAAACAACTCATCTCCAAAAAGCTGTGCGCATCTGCAACTTCAATTTTAACCAAAATTAAAGCTATCGTCACTTCAGTCAGAAACATTTTAAAATTCAACAAGGCTCTTATTCACAACTAAACTCAATCAAAAAACAATCCCTCAACCCAAAGCCGCCAAAACAGACTGCTCGCAGCATGTAAAACTCTACATCTTCATACCTTCAAGTTCTTCACCACCATGAAAATTTCCAAACAGTTTTCCGCTTAAAACCCACACACAACGTTCTACGCCAATAGACATCATGCCAACACCGCCCAATAAGGCCAGGTTTATACGAAAATAAAGATGGCCGTCCCTTGAATCCGAAACAAATATTAATACAAAATTAAATGATGCATACAAGTGGCAATTTCATTGGTTATCGATCGATAGTATCCTAATTCTGATTGGTGTGAAATACATCGCTCGTCCATCCATCCACCCACCCATCCATCCACTGAATAGCGCCATATGTCCGTACACCGACTAAGAGTTATTTTTTTGAAAAAAAAAATAACTCAAAAATCATCCTGGGACTAAATGATTTTATTAGACCAGAATTTTTGTATTGTTACTACTGACAGTACTTCTCATGCGCCAGACTTAGTGCCAATAACTAAAAGCTACTAATTTTAATAATGATGATGATGGTGGTGGTGGTGGTGGTGGTTGTGATGATAATGATGACGACGATGATGATGACGATGAAGTGGACAGGCAGCCAGTGGAGCTTCTTTAGTACCAGCCAGGGTAAAACAATCAAATTTCCAATTTGAACTTATTCAAATTTGCAATTTGAACTTATTGTAATCTTGAAAGTTCATGCCGTTCAAGACCATATAACTGTCTACCACTTCCATTCTAGGTTTGACTCGAGAAAATTGTTTCACCTGGGCCTTACTGCTTTTAATTGTTTTCCAACTACAGTTGCCCTCTGTTGTTTTAAGATAATGGGTTATTTCTTCACATCAAATCCAGACTGCATTAACAGCAATGAACTGATTATCAGAATGTTGACTAACAACTCACTGGAGCAAACTGGTTTGTGGCAGCAAGACAATTCCGTAAACTTGTCACCAAATCATCTTTCTTGATTCCATATGGATCATCTGGAGGCTAAAAGGAAATCCATCTGATCAATAATTACTGAACTTTGATATTAATAAAAGCAAAATGATTCATTCATTGTGTTTTGTCAACCCTCCTTGACTATCATCACCACTCCGTCCAAACAAGAGAAGACTCTTACTGACTGCCATCAAAACGTTGAGCATATTCAAAGTCAATGAGAGGGTGCAGGAGTTGATGAGAGTGCACAAAATGTTGAGGCTAAATACGACCAACTCACAGCAGCTCTCATCCACATTTGGCCTGGCCTTAACAATGAATACAAGATCAAGGTAGATCAATGTCAGATATGATAGCCAACTTAAATCAACACTTACTGGAGTGAAATCAATGGGAAAGTAGCAAGATGTCACTTCAAACAAATCTTCAACAAATAAATCTAAAAAAGACAAGACAAAAACATTTATTGCTGTACTTTTAAAGGAGCTAAGACATGGTTTGTGCAGTTTAATAAGTAAACTATTATTTTGAGGTTTCCTTCATTTAGTAAGGGATATTTTGCGAGTTGCAATAGTGTGACAGAGCTCCTTTAAAGACTTCCTGTCGACCAGAATGCTATGTACGCCTTGCCCGAGGTTTCGTGGACTACGGAACTTCCAATTTGTTGATTTGCAGATTGTTTTGCTCATCAATCCTTTGTAATTTGAGGCATCCATACGGATTGCTTTAATGGGAAAAATTATTATCGTTCTTAACACTGAGGAGATTATTTGGCTGCAAATTGCTTGCTTGTTACACATTTGAGAAGCTAAACAACTTCCGGTATGTGATGGCTTTTGGCCATGGCGACTGCGAAGAACCCTGCGGAAGGCCGAGAGACAATATCAAAGTATTTGAGAAAATCTTTCCAGGATCAGTGAAGAAACAAATAAGATGCACTTGGATGCATGATAAAGAAAACCACTTTTCTTGTTTGCTGCAGTAATTAAGTGGCACTGAACAGCTGAGAACAGGCCATTGCACTGCTTGCAGATTCTTCCAGTATCAAGTTAACTTTGTGGAGGTTGCTTAAGATTATTTCAATGATATGTGCTTTCTCTTCTTCATTTTATTCCTGGTAAACAATGCCTTACAAACACAGTGGCCTGAAAACATCCGCACATCCGTGTGTGACTGGTTATCGATAAACCTCAAACTGCAGTATGAAAATCAAAATTGTCAACAGAAAAATAAATGTTCATTGCTCCTATTCTATCCCTGAAATAAGAAATGTTTCACCATAACAGTTACTTTTACTATCTATCCCCCAAAATAAAAAAAAATATATTGCATGTCTTACCTATTGAAAAGTTTCTTATGGTGACCCTGACAAGCTCAAAGATCAGTAGCAAATTTCTTGGGTCCTACAAAAATAAAACTGTTTTTAGTTGTTAGCTTACAGCATATCAATTGACAGAATTATCAACAGAACTATCCAACAGACCTTTTCTCCATCCACAGCTTGAATGAAACCAAAGACAAAATCATTCCCAATTGTTTTCAGAGCTGCAAATGAACACATGAATAGCTTTATTTAACCCTTTACCCCCAAGGCAAATGGTTATTTTTCATAAATTAAAAACTATAAACTGGATATCCACGTATGATACACCATTTGAAAGGTGTTGATACATAAATTACATAAAACTCTTAAACAAAGAAGAAGAAAGTTACAGTTTTAAAATAAATTAGTTTAACAGTCAAAAAGAAAAAGATTAAAAATGTTGTTTATCTCTGTCTATAGTGGGTATACCCCTAAACTATATCTTATTTTTCAGCCCTCAGTGAAGTGGTTCATTTCAGTTATGTCACATATCACAGATGTATCAGGCAAAAAAGTTTCAAAAGTTCTATGGGTGGTCAATGAAGTCTCAAATATGGGGGAGGTGCAATTTTATGCCTTTAAAATGCAGATCAATCCAAGACAATTTTTGGGCCAAAAATTCAAATTAATTGGACAAATATTGACCAAGTTATGACCTTATGTGCCAATTGGCACTCTTGGGGGTTTAAGGGTTAAGAGCCGTTACTATAGAAACTAATCAGCAGGAACAGAAATGATGCAGGGGAGCAGGGATGGCACCATGGTGAGAGCGCTCGCCTCCCACCAATGTGGCCTGGGTTTGATTCCCGCATCTGGCGTCATATGTGGGTTTAGTTCGTTTTTGGTTCTCGTCCTTGCTCTAAGGGGTTTTCTCTGGGTCCTCCGGTTTTCCCCCCTCCACAAAAACCAACACTTCTAAATTCCAATTTGACAGGGAATCCGAGGACCACAGGTTTGTAAATTACAGACTGTTAGTGTTACCCTCATTAAACAAAAGTCATTTAATATTTATTTACTTTGTCAAACATATAAACTATTATAATTTTACATGTTATATGGTTTAATGTTATTTTTTATTTTAACTGTACAACATGTATGCAGGGTTTTTGTGCAGGAGGTCAGTAGGGTTTTTCAGCCAGGCATTTTTAGTTTTTCTTATAAAAGAAAGTAAGTAGAGAAGATGAAAACAGCCAGTCAAAGTCATGACTAAATCTCGCTCACAGCCGGTCAATTTGCTTGGTGCCCAGCCCTTAGTGAACCGCCTGTTTATGGCTGGCATTCAGGGAATTACAGAAAAGAAAATTACCCAGTGTACTCACCTGTTAGATATTTATTTAAAAGAACAGCAAACAAATTGAATGTGGTCAGTCGCCCTTCCTTTAGCAATGACTGGTTATTAAAAAAAGCAATTAGTAGAACTTAACAGACTGAAATAACTACAGTTGCTGTAGCCCAGCAAAACACAATGACCCCAGCCAGCTGTTAAAGGGCCCCAGTTAGCCACACCTTTGTTATTGTTTACATGCGAGAGTTTCAGTATTTTATTTTACACCAAGCATGTTGAAACGAAAGAGATCCCTGAGAAACTTGCTAAAGGCAATTAAACACTTCCAGTAACATACCTTACAGCAATACAATAAGATTTCGCTTTACCATACAATTTCCATCATTTTGATGGCATCGAAAATGGCAGAGGGTCCCTAACTGGGTCCCTTTAAAGCCAGATCACTTGAACCAAATTCCTTGTCAACTAAGTATTGGGCTACCAAACTTAACATGAACTTTTTGATGAAACACTTTATGTGATCTCCATGGATATCAACGGGAACAGTCATGCACTTCGCCTAGAACACTTAATACTGTCAGACCATATAATTTTATGCTGCAGTTCAAAATGAATTTCAGGTCAAAAAAATTATGAAACAGTTGATTTATATTTTTATATGTTCAAAATTTAATTCCATAAGATCCTTATAATACAATAAAATACAGATCAAACAGGGAAAGTTAAAAATCACTTTAACCTGAAACTCATTTTCAACTACAGCATGTCTCCAGTTTAATCTCTATAATTTTGTGAGTTTATTGCAGGTTAGTGTGCTGGACTCCAGATTGGATGATCTGGGTTCGAGCCTCGGCTGGGGAACTGCGTTGTGTTATTGGGCAAGACACTTTACTCTCACTGTGCCTCTCTTCACCCAGGTGTATAAATGGGTACTGGCGAATTTACTGCTGGGGGTAACCCTGCGATGGACTAGCATCCCATCCAGAGGGGAGTAGAAATACTCTCTGTCGCTTAATGCTACAGAAACCAGGATAAGCTCCAGCCTGATGGGTTACCAGGCCCAAATGCAGACTTTACTTTATCTGTTTACTGAAATGGACTAGCATCCCATCAGGGGAGCAGAAATACTCTCTGTCACTTCATTCTAAGGAAGCCGGGATCAGCTGCAGCCTGACGGGCCACTAGGCTCGTATGCAGACTTTATCTGTTTACTGCCACTACAACCTGGCAGCCAGGACAAAACATAAACAGTTGTTGTAAAAATCACCTGGACATGAACTTCTTTAAATACAGTCTGAATAAACTTTACGCAGTCTGCATCTGGCACATTTTGATTACTCACCTGCAAAATACAAATTTTGCATGAACACGCATGTAAGAACTTTCCACAGAAAATTATTCTCAAACTGTAGAGTAGTCACAAAATGCTATCAGTTACTGGTGTATTCTTGGGTTGCACTGTTACACAATAGAAAATTAGAAGGAAAACCATTTGGTGGATGAAGTCAAGAAAATGCGATATTATAGAAGATAATTAAAGAAGTCACCTCTCCAAGTTTTAGGTCCGTGCGTTATTCCAAACTTACGATATTTGTCGAAATGTTGCGCTCAAGTTTATAGAGCCCACTATGGGCCTGCCAATATGGCAGCTGGGAAATGGTGTAAACATCTGGAACTTACTTTTGTTATCTAAGCGACTGATTATCTGTACTGAACATACAAACATTTACATGAACACTTTTCCCAATGCTTTTACTTCTCAAATAGCTAAAATCCCGAGATAATCATATATTTCTTGACAAACATGACCAAAAGTTTATGTCATGCACTGCCATAATTCTGAAATTCAAAATGTGCTGGTTTCCAAACAAAGCATGCTAATGAGCTGAAAAGTTGTGAACAGATATAAAATTGGCACCTCTTCTGCATGATGAGGATAAAAACTTTGGTGCCTCTTTAATTTTGGATTTTAGAATTGATGACACCACGTGCAAGCCAAGAATACATAGCAGAAAAATCATTCTAAAAATGAAATCCAACATTTACATACCAGGGCAAGAATACCAAACAGAGCATGAGGAATAATTGTGTAATGATCCTTGAGTCTATCACACAGAAATTCACAAAACAAAGTCACTGAAAAGAAACAAAATAAAGTATCTGCTAAAGCTTGATGAATATTGGCATGTAATAAATCATTAATTAGTTATTATAAAAGTAATCAAAATCAATCAACTTACCACGGTCAAGACAGTTTTGGGTGTAAATTATAAAGTTAATTAACAATCGATTCATGCTTTTCCTTCATGCACTATTTAAACAAGAGTGTGTTTCTGTTGAGGAACTATTGTATGATAGTTGCCCCACGGAAATTTGATGTTCTTAAAACAAATATATGTTAGTTTTAAGAACACCAAATTTCCAAGGGGCCACTAGCAGACCGATAGTTCCGAGACAGAAACACTCTATTGTCTTTATTGTTCAACACTAAATTTTCTTCTGAGTGCACATTCACAAACTAGCATCTTGAGCTTTCTGCTGGTCACAGTTTTTCACCATACGGACCTCCTAGCCGGCAAATAACATATATATATATATATATTAAATTCAAGCACAGCAATCATTAAACTGTCAGCCATAATGCACTCTGGACTATCCTTTGACTCTCTGTGTTTTCAATGATTATTGCAATATAATTGCAACCCCCCTCCCCATCCCAGCCTCTAAACTCCTCTGCCCCACCCTTCCCCCTCTCACCTACCCTTATCCCTCTACCCCAACCTTTCCCCCTCTACCAACCCCTCCCCCCTCTATCCCACCCCTTCTCCATCTACCCCACCCTTTCTCCCTCTAACCCACCCTTCCCCCTTCCACCCACCCTTCCCCCTCTTTCTCACCCCTTCCCCATCTACCCCACCCTTTCCCCCTCTATCCCACCCCTCCACCCTCTTCGGTAACATTTGGTTGTGAAATATCCTTGCTGAATATTTCTTTTTTTCCAACATTTCTACTAGATGATGTATCAATGTTGTAAGGATCAATATTGGGACTAAATGGGGTTGACAATGACTTGAAAATAACATTTTGAAAATGTACTTCAAAGTACAACCTTCCTTGTCCTGCAGTGAAACCCCAACAAGACGATGCAAGACATCAGATAACAAGTGCACTCCATGACATCTCTTATCGACATCAGTACTTGTTAGCTGCGGACTACAAAAATAAAAATTGAAATATATGGGAGGTATTATACAGATTTGTGTCTCTCATCTCTCGTGCCTTGAAAATTGTGCGGTGCAAAGATGAGGTCATGAGGACATGGTATTAGATCAAACGTTCGCAAAAACGCGAGGATCAACAAACCATATTTCTTCATCTTTTACAAAACAGGTGAGAGAAATCATTCTTTTGTATGGATAAATCGCTGCAACGTGGCTTGAAAGAGTGCAACTCTATCAACTAAACAGTCAAAACAAAATAACTATGTTCACAATATTCACCCCAGGTCTTCCACAAAAGTAACCATATCTAGGCATCCGGAGCGTACATCTGCAAGAAATATTATGACACACATTAAATAAACTGAATTTAAAAAAAGACGCGCGAAAATGGCTGACCTTTGACGATCCGTGAAAGATACTGTTCAGTATTTTCTTCCAACATTTCATTCCCTCCGCCGTCCGCCATGTTGGATATCGCCATGTGACAAAAATGTGAGGTGACTGGGCCGATTGCAGGTACGCAAAGCATACAAACCGTATACAAACAGGTGGCCGATCAAGTTGGAGCTTAGGGACTGTGCAATAATTACCTGGAGGGGGGGGGCCGTAAAACGAGAGGGGGGGGCACAATGTAAACTAACAGCCTTAGGGAGGGGGGGTAACATGTAATTTTCTAAATAAGTGGGGGGGGGGGGGGGCAACTAAAAAACTGACTTTATGACTCAAAAACCAAAGATATTATTTTACTGAAAATTATACTCACTTTTTTCTGGACTGATTTATATAAATTTCATATGGCATGACCTAACATTTAAAGTAACAAAACCATCAGCAGTTCATGTAAATGTCTGGTGACTTGATGTTTTACCCTATTTATGAGTAACACAACAGGGGTAAATCTAGAATTTATAGAAGTAGAGGATGTCCCCAACAGGAAACCAAGAACAAAATTAATTCTGATTGACAATAAATGTACGGAATTTTAGGCCCAAGGTAAGTATCACATCAACCTCATTACACCCCTCTAGATTTACCAATGGATATAATTAAAAAACTGGAAATGCAGGTAACAAGTGAAATTCACTTGAGAATATTATCAAAATGATACATGTTTTTGTTAGTGTTTAAGAGCTTGATGATAAAAAGTCTTCAACAAACTCTTCAGCTTCTCCCACAAAGCACTTAGAGTTTAACAGGTCTCCTAAACAAGCTTTATCAGTTAACTAGGTACGAGGGAATCAATGGGAGAAGTTGTTTTTCCAAGGGAGAGGGGGAGGGGGGGGGGGTCAAACTTAATGTTATTATTGTGTGAGGGGGGGTTGAAGTTAATTTTTGCTTAACGAGAGGGGGGTATGACTTAATTTTTGGCCATTTGGAACCCATTTTACGCCCCCCCCCCCCTCCAGGTAATTATTGCACAGTCCCTTATCCAGGTTTGTGTAGCATAAAGCTACAGAAACAGAAAGTATTTCTACTCCCCCCTGCTTGGTATGCTAGTCCATCGCAGGGTTTCTCCCAGGCAGTAAATTCGCCGGTACCCATTTATACACCGCGGCCAGGGGCTCGAACCCGGACCGGGCGATCCAGAGTCAAGCGAAACAGCGCTGATTTTAATCAAATTTTTCGGAAATTCTAACGACAAAGAGGACAGGTCAAGCTCTGCAGCTGGGAACTTCTAATTGAAAGAGCCGGAAGACATACTTTTCTTTACGATGAAATCTTTGGGTAATGTACCATCAACTGACAGTTTTACTTTAATTAGCTAGATTGCACAATCCATAAACTGGTGAACTTGTATTTCACCTTTTCATTTGAAAGATTTTTTTTGGTGGGGGACGGGTGGAAGGCAACTTTTTCCTTTTTAAGGGGTGGGGGAACCCTAACTACAAAACGGTTGCTATAGATGACTTCATATATTGGGTTCCCTTTCAATCCTGGGATCAGTTTTTTGCCATGCTTGTTCTATTGGAGGCTGCTTTCACTTTTAGCAGCTTGGCCATATTTGGAGTCACGTGACCAGAACACAAAAACGCTAAAAACTGCCACAACTTACATCTTTCTCGAATGAAAACAAAGCCAATGGATAGAGTGCGTTCAGATGCAAAATCTGTAGCATCGGTTTCTTGAAATTCGTAATAATGTAAAAGTTATGACAAAACATTTATGACGTCATAGCTTTTTAACTAATGGGAATCTGCACAAATCCGTACTACAGATTTTGCATCTGAATGCACTCTAACCATTGGCTTTGGTTTTATCTGAGAAAAATGTAAGCTATGCGAGTTTTATAAGCGTTTGTGTTCTGGTTACGTGACTTTCCAAATATGGTCAAAACTGCCAAAAGTGAAGTGAGCCTCCAACAGAACAAGCATGGAAAGAAACTAATCCTAGGATTGAAAGGGAACCCTGGATATGATGGACCATGATGGTTAGAAGTCATCTATATCAACCGTTTTGTAGTTAGGGATCACCCCCCTTAATGAACAGAAATATGGCAAAAACGATCTGGGATTGTTTTATATATCACGTTGTCGATCGGTGAGATGAAGGTCGCTAAACACATCTCATATAATCTCAGTTTTCTTCTAACAGGTAAAGCAGTTTCTTATGAAAAGGATGCTGCTCCCCGAGATTGGCCAGTTTCGCTTCGCAGCTGAATTACGATGCGACTTTCTCAAAGTCTCGCTTCTCGTTTCCGGTTTGACAGTAGCTCTCGCGCTTAGCGCTCGCTTTCGCGCTCTGGGAGTTCGACTTCTAAGCAAGTCCAAACTGCGATTTGCAACAGTTTTCTTGTTCGGTTCTTCAACAGTTGGATTTTGGAATCCCGGATAGCTAAAAATTGAACTGTTTCGCATCTCCCCTTTGTTAAAATTGAAGCAAGAAAAACTACAAAAGTGAAGCGTAATATCAAGATCATTGTAAAACCATTGTCTTTACGTTTGACAACGGTCTTGAAATAAATACCGAAATATTACGCTTCACCTTCGTTGTTTTTCTTGCTTACCCTCATGCAAGATGTTACAAGAGAGAGAGAGAGAGATTACAACTCCGAAGATCTTCGCAGTTCTAATCATTTTATGTCTCCAACATTTGTCGGCGGGAACAAGTTCTGAAATAGGGCAAGAGTTTCAAAGGGCGTGAGGCACTCAAAGTTTCGGAGTACCCATCGAGTATGATTGCACTTGTGCACACAGTTTTTATCACGAACAACGATGACAATTCAGTTGGGGGCGGGATTCGAAGGAAAAAAGTCTCGTATTCGTAACTTTTGTAAAAGGTCTTTTTATTTTCTTTTTTCTTGTCGTCCAACATTGAGACGCACATATCCCTACATTTACACTAGACGATTTCCCACAGATACTCGGGTACACATTACTACATTCACTAAACACTACAAATAAGCACGGCCAGCGAGGGAGTTTCACATTGAACAAATGTACAAAGCTTTGTGACAAAGTACACGGCTTGCACCATACGATACAGCAAAGCTTAGCAATGAACAACCTTTGTATGTTGAAAATGTTCAGTTTCATTTACGGCGTTGAATTCTACAAAAAAGCTATAAATCGAGCGATGATGCTTGTTGGTGGTATGCAAAAAATTCGTTTGTTAAAGAGAGGCCGGAGGTGGAATGCCAACCTACAATAAATACAAAATATACTTTCTTAAACTGTACAAAGTATACATGTATGCTTATCAGCTGCACTATTCAAATGCTCTTAGCACTACTCAGATAATTTTCCAACACAAAAGCGTTCAATGCCAAGGAAGATATCGCTTTTTATAGCTTAAGATACTTTTTTTCGTTTTCACCAGAAGCGACGCGAGTTTTTAGTTTCAAACGCGTCTGCATTTTTTTTTTGCCCATTAAATTGTTCCTCTGCATTTGAGAGGGCATGTCTATCATCAACTCTGTTGACGGTTTAAGTTTTTTTCCTCTTCTTCTAAACAGTACTGTGGTGTGACACTACTGTGTTGGGTATCCTGCAGCCTGCTGCATGACGTAAGAAGTTGCATTGGCAGGGGCGGGCGCCCCTTGGTGGGGTCCAATGATGCCCATCATCTGCTGTGTTTGCGAGGGAGGTTGCTGACCAGCCGAAGATGCTGGCGCCATTTGCGCTGAAGGAGAACAAAGGACTACAGTGACTGGAGGAAAACCAATGAACGCTATTAAAAACCCTTGACGGTCAAGTCAGTACTTCAAATAAGACGAGCTTGAAAATGATGTCTACAGGCTTCGAAAGGATAAGTACTCATTCGCTAATCTCGTCCCAGAGCTATTTAACCCCCCTCTCCTGGGGCCAGAATCTAAGAAAGGGAATCTAATCATTCGAGTCGTTTTTCAGTCAGTTCCAGTACAGTGTATAGACATGGGTTTTCCAAACATCATTCGCCCTAGTGAACTGGTGTACACATAAGACTTGAAATCGAAGTTTTTGTCTCCCTGAACATTTATAGTGCCCATGAAATGAGAAAACAAGCTATTGAAAAATAAGCTTATTTGAAAGGCCTTTAAAAATGACGAATGGCATTTTCCTTTTTGTGATATCTCCTCTCGTTCCAGAGATATTCAAGATTTGTGTATTATGCAAAATAGGTACTGATGACATCACAAGGTGTGACAGTATGGGGGTCAAAACAGAAAATAGAGAATACGTCTGCAAGTAATGATGCAACCAAACTGAAACTTGGCGAGCATGTTGTAGCCCAAGAAACATCAGATGGCAGACCAACTGCAATATGGGCATTGCATATGCATAGCAACATCAAAATAACTGTGCATCCTGTGGTGTATTTCATTGGATACAATATGCTTGCAGAGTTCCCATTGCGTTGCATCATTGCGTTTTCACACCCATACTGACACACCTTGTGACATCATCGGCACCTAATTTGCAAAATACAAGAAACTTGAATATATCTGGAACGAGAGGAGATGTCACGAAAAGGAAAACGCCATTTTTCTTCATTTTTAAAGGCCTTTAAAATAAGATCACTTTTCAATAGCTTGTTTTTTCATTTCATAGGCACTTTAAAAAAGACTGTTATATAAATTTGTGAGGCATGACACTTATTCATCGAACGACGGGGAATGATGTTTGAAAAACCTGGGTCTACCCACTGCACTGAAATCGGCTGTAAAATCTCCTTGTTGCCACTTAGGGCGTGGTCATTAATAATTGGGGGAGGGGGAGAGCCGGTAAATTTTGGGTGAGGGCTGCGATTTCACGTATCTGCTTGTACTGACTACAGGGAAAGACAGCCACAGACATCACTTTCAAAATGCTCATCTTTTCACAAACGACCACATCTCACCAGGGTATCCCATAGGTGCCGGAACAACTTGCATCGGTTGATTTCTGCGAAACAGAAAAGGAAAGCCATTCCATTAACGTTTGTATCTTATATTCAGAAATATTATAATTACGAGTCACTGTTTGTTCAGTATGAATAAAAAATAAAATAAAAAAACTGCATAAAAAATAATTACGAGTCACTAGTAAGCTCAGACCAGAAACAACAATAACTCCTGTTTTGAATCCAGCCACAGAAAACTGCACATAGCAAATTATAAAAAGTCCTTAACCAGTTTCAGGTTAAATAAAGCTAGTAAAGGTCAAATATTTCTTTTGCTAATGGAGACAGGCAAGTTATTTAGGGAACGGGTGCAAATTTTCTACCTGATACTGAAAACTTCAACCAAAACTGCAAACAATTAGTACCGGTAGGTATAGAACTGACTGTTTTCTATGAAGTCTGTAAATTGAAGCAAGCTTTCTTGAACAAATCATCAGTTCTTGTAAACCCAGAGGTTTATTCCCCACTAACTGTACCTCTCCTTACTTAGGACAGCATAATCAGTGTGCACCCCTCCATCATGCTTTCCTCCCTTTAACCCGTTCTGATGTACCCACCCATCCATCTGTAACAAGAGGCTGTCCCTACTGCCTTCTGACTTACCCAAAGGCCTGCTGTGGATAGTAGACATATTGAGGTGTCGCTGCTGTTGGGTACTGAACATACCCTGCTTGTTGAGCTGGGGCCTGCTGCTGTTGCAGCGGCTGCTGACCATAGAACTGGTAATACTGCTGGTAATACTGAAATGTAAAAAACCGATGACACAGGATCAGTGAAAAGGACGACAAAATGAAGGAAAGACAAATGCTCAGAATGGAAGGATTACCAGGCTTTTCAGTTGGTATTAGGTGGTAAGGTCTGCATACAAGTCTAGCGGCCTGTCAGCTGGAGCTTATCCTGGCTTCCCTAGAGGCAAGTGTCCCCTGGATGGTCTGCTATGGGGCACAGGGGGCAAGTGTCCCCTGGATGGTATGGCATGGGGCAGGGGGCAAAGAAAACTCCATGGGCCCTCCCCAGGGAAAGAGAACACAAATGAGATAATGAAATACCAATGGAAATTCAAATAAGTTAAACTGAAGGCTGGTGACGGAGAAAAAAATCCTACAGATTAGATCCAGATACCTGCTGCCATTGCTGTTGTGCATTGTTTACATCTACATTTTCCTTCCCCCAAGAACACTGAAAAGAACAGTTAAAAAAACAAGTTAATAATAGATCCAATAAACTTCATCAAGTTGACAGCAATAATAAAATTGACAAACATCAAGCAATTCTTACATGTATTTTGTTTACTTTCTCCTGTGGACATTCATCAAAAAAACGCTGAATTCTTCTGCATTCATTTTCTCGTATATTTTTTATACATTGTATATTTTCTGCATCTTAATAATCAACTTTTTTGCATTAGAACTGTGGTTGGAAATGCAACACTTTTATCATGTGACTGCACTCTACGCATGATCTGCTGTGGTTTAATAGGCCCTTTGCAGTTAGGCTGTCATGTGACCTTTTCTTAACAAGTCAAAAATAGCAAATGGTCAAGTCTGAGGCCCCAGCATTAAAGAATTAGATTTCACAATAATTTTAATTTGTGAAAAATTGAAAACATTTGTTCGAGTTGAATTTTGAATTTGAATTTGAATTTGAAGTTGTTCAAAGACAAAAACCTTGCCCATCAGCAACTTTTTCCATTTAAAGTGCCTATGAAGTAAAAACATAACTTAAGCTTATTTGAAAGCCCTTGCCAATTGATGAAGAATGGCATTTCACCGTTTGTATTATGCAAATTACATAACTGATGACGTCATAAGTGGTTTTCAGTATGGTGTCAAACATAAAATGAAGAATATCTCTGCAAATAATTAAGGCAATACAGCTGAAACATGGTGGCGATGTAGCAGCTTTCCTAACATATAATGTGATTGGTTTGATACCCTATCCCTAAACAAAAGACTCAACAATTGAAACAATGACTTTGTCTTGAAAACAATAGAAGCTGCTTACAATAACAAACAAAAGTAGTTTTGGATAGCTGCTACACTACCCAACATGGTGCCTGACTTTGCTATGGCAACACTCTTGGTTCCAGTCTTTGAATGAGTTATTGAACGAATTATAGAAAATTCAACCTGTCATATAAGCGTACAAAACATATGCAGAAGAATCATCTACAATCAGAATCTCACAGAGTAGAGATAAGACACTACATGCCATTGTAAATTATTCCAGCCTGAAGTTTACCTACTTACTTTCAGTACATTATCTCCTAGAACTGTTCCTTGTGATTTGAAAATGGCATCTAAAGCTTGGTCATGTGTATAAAATCTGTCAAAAGAATATAGGAATAAAGAATAATTCAAGACTGGGGGTTTCTTTGGTTTTGAATGCAAAAATGTAAAGCAGTTTTGATTGTGAAATATTCAATCAGTCTCTTCATTTTGATCCTCATTCATTTATTTATTTACTTACAATACTGTAATAATTTTGATAACAGGGCCTGTGAGTGGTTAGTTTTGATCAAAGAAATTACTGGTTAGGTCTTTTTTGGTAATTGCACAGGAGGTGCAATGGTCTAATTGTCATTATGATTGATAATGCAAACATTCCATTGTTTTCATTGGCTTAGCCATCATCAGCAAGCAGAGTGAGGCAAACCGGCATCCTAGAGTAGTGGGGTGTAGGGCAGACCATGCTTGCTTCTCTATCCCTTCTATTCCCCTCTAGGGGACCTATGCATTTGATCCTTTTATGAGTTTAATAGCTCATTCCATAAATCCTCCTCCACCCCCCCCCCCAAAAAAAAAAAAGCAAAGAAACCTCTACAAATCTCAGACAGATTTAAACTCCAAAGAATGATAAAATGTCTTTCAATTGTTAGCTTCTACTGTAGCACTTATTCTGTGCTTACACTTTTGGTGATTTTGCCACCTGTAGACTGATGTTATTTTGTGTTCCATATTGTCAAGTTTAGAGGCGGGTTCAAGCATTCATTTACATATCTAACATGTACCTAACTTACCCTGGTTTCCATAGCATGAAGCCAGTTAGGAGTATTTCTACTCCCCCCCCCCCCCCCCCTTCCTTGATGGAGTGCTAGTTCTCCTACGGGATTATGGGAAAATACCCCCAGCACAATTTCGCCGGGAGAGAGGCAATGTGAGAGTAAAGTTTCTTGCCCAAGATCACAACACAATGTACCCACCCAGGCCTTGAACCAGGAACACTCAATCCTGAGTCCACCACACTAGCAATTATTCCATGAGCGCGCATTGGATATCAGATGGTAGATAGCTAACGAGGCGCACATCACCAAGTTGGCTATGACTATCTCATATCCAACAATTGCAAGGTGGAATGATTGTTTTATTTGAGCTTCCCAGCTGCTCTTGCTAGCGTGCACGCTTACCATGTTTGTAGGGCTTTGTTTTTTTCACTCCAATAATTATTACAAACCATTAGAAAGCCTGTTTGCAGGCTGATCAAACATATGCAAATCCATAGTGGAAGGGAGCTTCTGTTGCTGCAAACCACTCCTATTCATATCAACATAAATGGCAAAATATGTCACCTGCAAGGTTAACTTACTTGATAAATCCATAAAACTTCTCTGGGAATATTTTGATGTCATAAATCTGTCCAAACTGTGAAAAGTTCTGACGAAGTGTGTCATCTGGCAAGGAAGACAAAAAATAAATAACAAGGGTTAATTCATCATCATTTGAATTATTGGGGTTTAGTAGATTGGCAACTAAATTAAAAAAACAAAGGATGACCGCCCAGTTAAAGTGGCTCGGCCGCAGATAACACACATTGAAAAGTTTGTCAATTATTACAATCCTTCTCAATCGTCCTCATTAGAAGCAATCCTTGTTTCTTATCAGTTTATTGTTGCCTCTCTTTTTTTGCTATGCTGGTAAACATTACTTCAAGGTTTCCTTTGATTTGATGGCAATTTCATGCATTTACCAAAAGATGACTTAGTTTATAGTGCAAGGCTGTGCTCTAAGAATAATGCCCACAAAACCTCCTGTTTTTCTGTTTCAAAGGGTTGGGACATCTGACTATCTCACTCGTTCGTGGCGATCACTTATGAGACACATCAAGTTGAACACTTGAAAAGAAATTCTATATTTACCAGTACCTACCAGTGCAGCCGTGAGGAAGATTCCCAACGTAAACAGTAGAGTTATATGGAGAAGCCAGTCTTGCTATTTCTTCCATCGACATTTGCTTGGATGCTTCAAGTGAACAAAACAATGCTCAAATTACATTAAACTTGATTAGTTTCAAAGAAACTTCTTAGCTGCAAGGAGGCAAGTGAAAGATGTAGTTATTACTCCAAGGTTCCACCCATTTACTTCATTGAAGGCTCTATTCAGGCTGGGATACACTTGGCAGGTTCTCAGAACATCTTGTTTAAACACAATTATTTTTATTGAATGAAGACCAATAACATTTACGGCCATTACCACCAATTATAAACACAGGAAAAGGGAAAGGGGAAAAGATTGCACATAAACAAACTGACATTCAGAATTAATGAAATATTTGCTAGAATGCCAAAATAGAAGTGCATGGGATAAAAAACAAAGAGGAGAACTAGTTGTGACATCTCTCCAGCCGACATTTGGACTTAACTTTACTAATTAAAATCTGGAAGGAGTAATGCTTCTTCATTTAATTTCTTAGTTACATTGTATACTACAGAACAAGGTAGTAAGGGTCTCACTGATACTGGCACACTGCTGAGCGGGGTACTTACTATGTCTAAACAAACTTACTCTGAGAGGGAGCCGCTTTTCGAGCAGCCCAATTAGTCCGTATGTTCCTCCCCTTTAATTGTTGTCCTAGATAAAATCCACAGAGGTAAGGTTAAGATATGTTCAATGCTACACAATCACTAGTGTGCAAAGAAAGAATTATTTTTGAAACAATACGTGGCAAAAATCATAATTTCATGAAGATGAAAGAAGCATTAAAATAAAAAGATATTAGGTAGCCTTGTCAAAAAGAAAAATAATGCACACCATCAATTAGTCAACAGAACTACATTGTACATTAATGACGCATACAAATAATGAATGGAGAAATAATAATAAAAATATTATATATTTGCTTTTATTGGCCAGCTGGTTAATTCTTCTGTTTATGCTTGCGACTCCGACAATCCAGTTTTCACTAGATCGTAAACGACTCAGTCATAAGTGGAATCGGACGAGAATGGAAACGTTCTGATTCTTGACTCCGATTACGTAGTGCTTATGACTCCACTTACGACTCCAATTTTCGATTTTCACTCGGTCGTAAGCGTTCTTATGACTCCTACTCTGTCACAAATAAAAACCAGGCTTCTTAGTGTCTTCATCACACTGAACTTCCAGTTCAGTGGAAGGAGCTATGAAGCTTGGTTTTTACTTGCGACGGAGTAGGAGTCGTAAGAATGTTAGGGCTGAGGCTGGGGTCGAATGCGTTAAAGTATGGACATAGTCATAAGGACGTGACATGAAGTAAACAAGGACAAATGAAGGGGCATACTGCATGATGATAAGGACATTAAAGGACATTACAAATGCATTTAAAGGGCAACACCAGGGCAACACATGCTGGCTACCCAGTCCTGCAGCATTGTCATGTTCATGCCAAAGAGCAACACTGAGCAAAATTACCTTTCATCTCTCTCATGGCTCTTTCTGCATCCTACGAACAAGGGAAAGTTGCACATCATTAAATAACAACCTAAGTTATCTTCTTTATTACTTATAGCAAGGCAGGGGAAAATGGTCCATTCTGACCAAATATGAATGTAGAAGTTTAGACAAAGTGTACACCAGAAACACAAGTAAAGCGGAACTATATCCATACCTCCTTTTTGAGGAATGACACAAAACCATATCCTTTAGACTTTCCAGAAGCGCTATCTTTCACAACACGACAATCCCTATTGGAAGAGTAATGAGGCAGTATTGAAATTGATTTCACAATTAACAGAAAAGTTCTATAAAACTTAAAAAAGGAAAATTAGAAAGTATAAAAGATGAAATGTAACATGATATGACGAAAAAACTAAACCAGCAAGTCATCACTTATAGAAGCAAATTAAAATGACCTTAACTTTGAACTTATTCTCTTTCTCAAAACATCCTTAACCTTGCATGTGCATTTAACACACCCCTAATGAAATCATGAAGAAAAAGCTGAACTTTTAAATCTACAACATCGTGACTTTATCAATGCAAATATTATAACCATTCACTGTCTTTTCACTACTCTGAATTCTCTCTGATTTAGATACTAATTTAGAAGATAAAAAGAAGAAAAAACAAGCAAGGAAATGGCATACATCGCCTGGGCGGGATGCAATTAGTGCACATTCATCTGTATTCAAGCAAATAAGGAAGTGTTACAACACATTCTGTATTAAGCATGGATACAAATATAAAACATCTAACTCTACAGCAACAGACATTGGACTGTTGTTAAAATGGCAATAGCTCTTATAACTACAGTGATTAAAAATGTAATGCATTGCCTAAAGGTAGTGCATGAGAGACATCAAGAGCAAAACAGTTCATTCGTTTGTAAGGGAAACTTCAAAACATCATATGTAGTCTTATAGCCCCTTTCAATAACATGCAAACTCCCAAGGTCATAATCATGGCCACAGCCAGTGAGAAAAGATTGAAATTTACCAATCGTAACAGACAGACATGACGTTTTGAACTGTTTACAGTCTTAACTGTAAAACCGTGAACACCAGAAAAAATTTCTGGAATGTTTATTGTGTAGTGACCAATCGCAACAAAGTTCGAACAAACCTCAAAAGCACAAACTAATTACCGTTGCTGTTTGCAGTTTAGTTTTCTCACACCTGATTGGCTTTTTCTTTGTAACACAATAACATTCCATAAACATTTCTGGTGTTCATGGTTTTACGGGAAAGACTGTAAATGAGCTTTGGTTTCCTGAGAGGCCTACTTAGGTGACTGATGGCTTTGAAAAATGTGATCGTGGGCTTGGGCAAAGTATGTTTGTTATTGAAACATGCAGTAAAGAAAGCTTGGTTCACCTTAGCTAACGACATTTTTAACGGCATAACAGCAAGGAAACACAAATGCAACAAACACAGCACATTGATGATAACGTCACCAGTGCAGGGCTGAAAATAATGTCTGTAGAGTCTCCAGTCACATTGACTAGCCAAGTAGTTTTAGTTCGGTCACACCTCGTTTCTGGCTGGACAAAATTAATAAAAATTGTACTCTGTAGTCCAGTAGTCTAAAGTTTGGACCCTTGCTTGAATGAATGAATTTGTAGAATTGTTATGTTGCAATATTCTAGACGTGTCGGCCGGCATTGAAATCAATAATTACTGTAAATATTCTGCATCACTATCACATTGTGCTGAAAAGTAAAGAAATAATGCAGCAAGCAAACAAAAGGAAAACAGCTTGCCGAAAATGTGACGCATATCACATTACCATGTGCAAGACTTGAGCCAGATGGTGTTGGTTTTTTTTTTCACTTTGAGAACCCAAAATTTACTTTTAAAGGTGAACAAATGAAATGAGCTTGAAATAAACTTTGTAGTATTTACACTTTCACACAAACTGGATGAAAAGCGATAAAGTATTTCCAATTGTGCTGTGAACCAATATTGCAATTCTCATGACATATGCAGTAACAATTTTTAGTGAAATGCTTACTCTTTTCCACAACCATTCTGTTCTTTTTTTAATTCAAATGTTTTCATTAGTTTTTCTCTGTAGCAATCACGAGAATACTGTCACCTTTCATGTTCATTTTTACATTCAGTAACAAAACTTCAGCTTGTGTTTCCAGATACAATGCCGCATAACAGTGAAAATGACACAGCAAATGAAACACAAATAAACTTGAAAAGAAGCAAAGTTTTAATTAAACATATTACTTTTTTCTGAGCTTTGGAACTAATTTGCATGGTGGAAAAATGAACAACTTCTAAACTTAAGTCTTAGGGTTCTTGATATGAAAGAATGTGACCAGACTGGCAATGCAAAAGTTTGACCGGTCAAAACTCCAATCAGGCCAGACATCGTCTGTTGACCAGCCATTATTCTCAGCCCTCCAGTGTGAACAACACAATAATAACAACATGGTATGACATAAACAAAACAAAACATGCTGTTATGTTGTTATGCTGCTAGTGTGAAACAGGTTCAATACATGAGCCATATGTAATTCAGTGTGAAAAAAGCCTGTTTCAATTTCTTTAAAATTGAGGCTAATTCTCAATGAAAACAATAAATTTGTAACAAAAACAGGCAACTTACCATCAAATCTTCCGTGGCAAAAATACAATTGACATTATTTGAATGAATAGTGTCTGCTTATCAAAATTGTGACTAAATCTTGAAAGTGAAGGGAAAGATGTTTGTTTTTTGTCTGTTGTCTGCCTGATTGTTTGTTTCTTTTTCTATTTGCACCAAACAAATAACACAAAAGTTTGCTTTGATTTAGTCGTACCCTTCTCTTCACTTTCTAGAAACATACTAAAACTGTCACCACGGAAATCAACGAACTGTGAAATGGACCCAAATTTCGCATCACTGCCCCACCCACTTTTGTTGTCAAATTCCAGAAATTTTTGTGGCTCATGCACTGTGTTTCGTTACTGCCAGAGTTGTTTACAGTTGCTCAGTTGAACCATGCTGGAAAGATGATCACAGTTTTTTCGCACCAAAAACATGAATTATGACCAAACTTTTCATGCTACCCCTTAAAGGAAATAGAAAACACTTCTTTTAACCTAACTTTTAGGAAATTGCTTCACTACCGACTGTTAACAATGATCCTGGTGTAAATAGCAAGTTGTAACTAACAAGAGATAAAGTGGATGGAGCAGCGACGTGAAAATTCAAGCCCATTTCACAGTTTGGTGATTTTTGGAGTACTTTTGGCAGCAAAATTGGGCCTAGCTGACTGGCTCAATACTTTGAGCTTAAAAACACAAACTAATTTATGGTACAAATAGAATAAAAAAGTTGAAAAGATAAGAAAGTAACCTAACTGTAACCACTCCCATTCTCAGCTTTGCATTGGTAATCACTGCAAACCAAAGAATTTGTCATTTTGGGCAAGCTAATATGACATAATTGAAGAGTTCAGTGTCAGCAGTAGAGAGTGGCTAATTGCAGTAGCATCTGGAATCAAGTTCTCATGAATATCATCGCTTTCATGTAATAAATCAAACATGAAGACAGTGTTTCATCACATTGTCAAACATTGAAAAGAGAGTTGAAAATATGATGTGCTGCGAAGTATTTTTGATGAACTTCAAATGTGTTTGGAAATGTGATGAAACACTCTCATCTTCTCAATCGAAACTAAAACTACAGAGAAAATGAAGACATAAAATTGTAAAAATCTATGCTAATTAGGATCACATTTCCAAACCACTGCCACATTTCTGATTTCCTTTCTTTGCATTTGATGAATAATGAATAATTATTAATAATTACTATGTAAGTAATTATTAATGAGTTCAATGTGAAAATATTATCCAAAAAAGGGACATTCATATGATCCCAATAAGCTATGAGCAATACCCATCCAAATCTAGAGCCCTGTCTGTAATGTGGGTAGAAAAATTGCAATATTATAGATGCCTCCAATTGGTTAGAATGTTTACAGTCATCTATTGTTCCGTGTTTACAGAGATTGAGTGCCATTCTGGTTTCTTATGGCAAGTGCAACAGTGAACCTTTCTTGAACCTGATATCTCCTAAATTAATTCTTGCAAGAGACTGATTGAGAACACAACTTTATTTTCTAATCCAGCGCTTCAAAGAAAATAAGCCGCTAACACTCACACTGAACTCTTCAACTAATCACATGCAGTAAGCTTAGTTTACTTATTTAAAGTAAAAAAGTAAAAACCACACTCTAGCAAACAAGGGAAAAAATGAACCCATTAAAACTACAGTTGTAAAAACATTGCTTCCTTTTGACAATGGTTTGACAAGTTTTATCAACACCTTATATTTGTACAATACAGTAGATCAGCTAATGGGTTATGCTTAAACAATAAGACTGCTCCTTTTTGGTTTCTATTAGCTTGGATAATTGTTGGCTTCACCCTTGGGGCTGCTGGTAATTAACTCAGGACTCTGTCCCATAACAACTATCAGCCAGTAGAAACCTCAAGCTTGAAGTCTTGCAGTTTATAAGTCAGCCGCCATTAATCCAAGAATAGAGGATAAGAACATGTACAACCAGTTGAAAAGGGGTGAATGCTTTGGGATGCCAAGAAAATTAAATGTATTTTTTTGGCGATAAAAAAGCAAAAACAATTACTTTGAAGCCAAATAAACAAAATGAAAGGAATGCAAAATGCTAATACTTACGTCACTTGCCCAAAAGCAGCAAAAGCTTGATAAAGAGCATCATTGTGAATTTCTGAATCAAGGTCACCCACAAATATGTGGTAATGATCTGCAATAATAAAAAACCAAAGTACATTGTTAGATAAATGCACACATAATAGTCTACATTTGATACATGTTCATCATAATTTTAGCAGTGTCTTCAAGACTTCCTGGTTAAGAATACTGATAACCTTTTCAGAAGATATTTCATACGCACGTCATTTAGATCTACAGTGTATGGAAAAGTTATGAAATGTAGAATCCAAATATATAAAAAACTTGGAAATTATTTTTTATAGTCTTGGTGAGCGCGCGTGAGCCTTCAAACTTGAAACTGTCGATGTTCACTTAATTACTGAATTACCTGCCTCCGCATTACAGTATCTCTTACAACAAAACAAACTGCACTATATCAATCAGCACTTGACAGGCTACGAAAAGTGTGCCGGGTTTTAAGGATCTATTCATTGGTTTCTGAAGAAGTAGGCTCTGAAGTAGGCTAATAGGAAATTTTTAATTTTACAACACACAAAGAGGTGTCACAGTGCAAATATTTCGAATATATTTTATTTTACTTACACATGGTTTCAAGGAAAATGATGTGCGTATGAAACATTTTCTGAAAGGCACTTGAAAAGACTATCAGTAACCTTAAGAAAAAATTTCAATTGTTCCTTTGCCTTTAAATTCTCTCTGGAGACCAAATAGAGCATTTTCACCCATGTGATAAGTCACCATGTTGTATCAATAAATACCAAGTTAATTATCCATATACTTGGCCAAAGTGATTGTCAAAACACACACTGCGTGGGCCGCGACGGCCCTGAAGATGATTGGTTCACAAGATGAATTTAAATCAATCAGATTACGTTCAGACTGTCTGAAGCGGGAAAACCATCAAGGTGCGTACAAGCAAACAGCAAGCTTTGAAGTTCAGTTTCACAAAAAACACATACCCGGTAGTTTTCAGAGGGAAAAATCAATCTACTTGTTATAAATGCGAAGAATATGGATTTAGACTTGAAGACAGGCTAGAAGCAAGAGCACGATCCAGAAGTAACAAAGAGAGCAAGTTCTTGTCATCTTTAAAGAAGCGAAAAGTCGTTCACTTGATTGAAGTACTGTGGGAATCTTACACCGACCATCAACTGGAAATTGTAAGTTTGTTAAATATTATGATTATTTATGAGTTCTTAACTCATTGCCGATTATTTTCAGAGACTTTGTAGCTATATTGGCAAAGTTCTGCACCTGTTCAGAACATATCAGTCCGGCTTTTACAGTTATAACATTTTCAGCGCAAAGTAAGTTCTTACTTGTATTCCTGAAAACATTATTAAATTTGTGAGTCATCAGGATGTTATTTGGCCTTGTATATTGATAATAATGACATTAACAAGACTTTTATCTAGAATATTGTTTATTGGCACCCTTGTAGCGTCATTTGCGACCCTCACGCTTTGTGCTCGGGCCTAAAATGACACTACGCAGGCACCAATAAACAATAATCCCTCAAAAAGTCATGTTAATACCCTATTATGAGATGATGTTGTTTTTGGAAAAATTATGCTGAAAGCGAAATATCATCTGTTTACTTTGTGTATGTATAGTGTGTATAAATGCAAGTGTTTTAATAAAAAAAAGTCACCATATTGGAGTACTGAAACCAAACGGCAATGTTTAAAAAATAGAGTTCATTTTCAGAGGATTAGTTTGGTACACAAATATGGCAGCCGTTTCTTTGTTTTGCAGGAGCAACAATATGGCTGCTACATGTACAAATGAAAATGCTCCAAATATATAGAGGTTGGGCAGAAAGAAACAATGTCATGTTTAAATTGTGGTATTGAACATGGGCATCATGCCCATCCATCTACCACAGCTCCTTTCTTGGTAACATTGTCAGTTTGCCCTAACAACCTGTTACGGACCAGTATTCAAAGTTAATTTATGCAATAAAAATCCTCTTCCATCGACCTCGTGAGGCTTGCCAAAGCTATGCAAATTGAGGTAAAGGATTATTTGGTCATTTGTAGAAGTTTTAAACGGAAAATAAAGCTTGTATTTTCACATGAACATCACAGGAAATGTGATGTTCTTGAAGGGTAATACATGTACACAAAGCGCCTCTGGAAGAAAGCTAAAACAAAGGGATGAGGCTACACAAAGGTGTTAGACTGCACATGAAAACTCCAAAACAATTGCAGAAGGCCATGGTGGTTCGTGGCAGTATGCAGTGCGCAACCTTGCCAAATTTCTATTGGTCAAGGCTGCACATGCACATTATTGAGACAATGGCCCTTTAATACTTCACCAGTCAGACAGATGCTGCTATAGGCCAGAGGTCACTGTAAATAATGCATGTTAAACTTTCCTTCAATCACAAAGGTTTTAATCAACTAGCCAAAGGTGGTAAAATGCCAATTAAATTTTACACTATCTTGTGTATTTTTAAGACAATTAACTATTTTACCACTAAATGCAGACATGACTAAAGATGACTGAGCGTGCTTGACATTTACACTACATTTACTTTTCAAATGACAAATTCTAATAAGTATTGGATGTTAAAAATAACTACGATAATTGCCTTGGGAGGTAAAGTGAAAAAGAATAATAATTGTAAGACTTGACAAAGTTATGTTCTGTCAGAGAGCTTACAAGCAGTCACACAACACTTCCAATATGTCAAAGCTGATTGGTTTTAAAACTGGAAATTGCTCAAATTAAACTAAAGACTGAATTCATATTTTTTCCCAAATTCATCTGTCAAACAGGTTGACAATAATATGACACATTTCATTGGAAAATTAAGAAGCAACCACTCAAGACAGTGACAATAAAAATTTAAAGAGAAAAGCATTAATTACCAACAGGCTACAAGACAGAGCAATCTTTTACACAGACCTGCAAAACCATCTAGCTATTTCTTGCAGAAAATGTCCAAGGGAACTTTGAGTGAATGCGATTAATATTAATGAGGTGACCAATAAATTACTTCAAACCAATACTTCTGGCTTGCAATCCTTCAATCAACCATGAATTCAAGCCTCTTAATATTACAGTAAGCAAGACCAGTTCCATTGAGAAATCTGCCAAATCACTTTTGCACATTTTCAACCAACAGTCAGGCCTTGAGTACCAGAGGAAAAGAAACCAAACAACACTTAAAACCACAGTGAATTCATGAGTGTGTACATGAGATAATAACAGCAAAGGAAGGGAGTTCTCTGTTGTGAATCAATAAAAATAAACTGCTTCAATCTAACTAATCGTTTGAACAGACTAATCTGCAGTTAAAGAATTGAATGAAGAGAAAAGCTTGAGTACTTACTACTTGTATCTTTCCTCATGCCTCCAGTGTTGTTAGTCGCCCAGTTCACCTTGATATTCTGGGCAGAACATGCAAGAGAAGAAGAAAGAAACAATGAACATCATCCATAATTAATCACTAATTGATCTTCTTATTATAGCAAGTTACTGCCAGCTGCTGGTATTCACTCCATTAGGCAGGTGGCCTGGAGTGAAGTTAGCACAAGAGTTCTAAAAGAATCTCTGATCACAACACAGTTACGACGACGGCTCATCTTGCCAGTGTGTTTGACTTTTGAGTTAATTTGTGACAGACATAATTTCCACACTATAATTGGCTTAAAATCAATTTCTGTTAATTTGAAAATGAATTTCATGGACCAAAACACAGGTGAATTCTCTGCTTCTGCAACTGTTTTTATTTAGAGGAAATGCAGTATTTATCAGGTCTGCTCCTTAGACATGACATATCTGCCATTTGGAGAAAACCCATTGGCTAAGAATCAAAATAATTCTATTCAGACCTGTCACGTTTTTAACCACTGGATATAAATAAGTCTCAGAAATTATAACCCCATGGGTCTTCTCAATTACATCCTTCACAGGCCCACAAACAATCACACTGTTCAACCTTCACCTGCTTGCAGCTATAAATTAATGCAATTTACTGACAGAAGTGGCCCCAAAAACCTCAGACAGAGTGAAAAAAAAAACAGGAACTTGGTGGATTTTGTTTAAATTTTGGGTGTAAAAATTTCAAAATATGTTCATTATTCTAAAATACTTCAATCCCAATCCCTGGCTGAATCTACAATGTAGATAAAATTCACATTTGGGTGGAGTTTCGACCATTGTTGACTCCAAAGTTAAAATAATAATAGAAGAAATAAAATTGATTATCTCTGGTCTAAAAGGCCATTATATTTCTGTCAATAATTTACTGGGAGCTGACATTTTTTGGTGTACTGAGATATATACATGGTTTGCCGCTTAGTTAAGGAGGCTGATGGAAACGTCCAAACAGTGCTAGCAGGTGAAGTAGTGAAACCCCTCTAGGTGACCAAATCCCTCTGGGCAAGCAACATACATCACAACTGCAGTGTAAAGATACACCCCTGTACTGATTCAACAAATGCACTGTCAATCTTGCTATTGCCATTGGATTTGCTCCGTCGAAGGGCTAACACTCGAAACATCAGCTTTCGAATCTCTTTACAGTGGTCAATTCACATTATCAACCCAGTTGATAAAACCAAATTATCTTACTATTGCCATGTTTGCCAATAAATCCCTCACAAGCAACCATCACAGCACCATAACCCCCTTGGATCAGGATTTTATCTGGTCACTCCCAGTGGAGTACACATGGTTACTTTTGAAGCTGGGGAATTCACAAAGACAAACACTAACTTATTATTTTCTATGAATTCTGTCCATCGCAGTTACATCACACTATTTAACAATCAAAAAGTGAAACTGACAACTGCCACCAATGATACTATTCCCACTATTAATCTTGCTTTTACTGTATAATTTTGTGATTAACTTAATTCAATATATTTTGTAATTGTAATTAATGTAATTTAACAGGGAAAGGGCCCCCTGTGGATCTGTTAATAAATTCCTGCAGCACTTCAGCCAAGCTATTAATTTTGCTCGACTGTTCGCTTCCTGTAAAGACAACAGGAACTTGCTTTCTTTGTTTCTTCTGGATTGTGCTTTAGCTTTTAGCTCATCTCCAAGTCTAAATCCAAATTTTTTTGTCTGCATTCTTCCCATTTATAACAAGTAGACCGATTTTTCTCTCTGAAAACTATTCGTTTTGTGTGAAACTGAACTTCAAAGCTTGCTGTTCGCTTGTACACACTTCGATGGTTTTCCCACGTCAAACGGTCTGAACGTACATGTAATCTGATTGGTTTAGCTTCAGGACTGTTGCGGCCTGCACAGCATGTGTTTTGACGAGGCCAAATTTCAATTTGGGCGCGTATATTGATAATAATGGATATTAGTGCCTTGTTTTGACTAGAAAGTTAGTTGGAACACCAAACTTGACAACAGGTAAGCTATCCCAAAATGTTGTATGGTTTATTCTATAACAAAGAAGGTCAAGGGCACGTACAGTTCCTGTCAAGGTTCTGGAAAAACAAAGAATTTACTTAAACTACATGTACACAATAAATAAAATATAAATAAAGCATAAATGAAAAGGCAGACCTTGGTTTGTTTCATTTTTATAGTGACCCTAGTGAAGCTTCTCACACAGAGCTGGGAGCCATGCCAAGCCAAACTGCACAGCCTGACCTTACTAACACAACAACTATTACCAAACCATCAAAAACTGGCTAAAAAGAAAAACTGAGACATGAAAGACCAGTGAACAAAAATGCTGAGAAAAAACTAGCAATTTAAAATACATTAATTGTAACTGCAATCAACTCTCAAAAAACTTCATGGGTGGGTGGGTGGGGCATGTCAGGAGGCAGTGATGGTGATGGCGAAACACAAACTGAACTTTGTACTGAGTCATAAGACCTGAAATCCCCCATAATACTCGAACGCAGACTCCCAGCAGGTGTGAGAAAAATGTTTTCTGCTGCATTCATTCCTCAGCCAGCTGAAAGCCACACTTTCAATTTCAAGGACGTTCACATGAAAATTTTCGAAAACTTTCTGAAACTTTCACCACTGTAAAATAATGAGTTACTAAAGTTAGAAATGCATAAAAAGATACAAAAACAAAGATATTCGTATTGCGACAAAAAATATGGCAATTCACCGATGCATCATTGCACCACTAAGCATATCATGTTTGAAGTCAATTGAAACAAAAATACCTTGCCTTCGCAAGACAGAATTTGTGAAAAGGTTCTTTTGAACTGACACGAAAGTCTCACCCTAAATATATTGGTGGGTTTATTTATTGAAGCATCGCGCATCAGATTTCGCTTGCGTGCGTTATCATTTTATTGAAAGAAATTCGCCATGTGCGGCAAAGACACAAGGACCACAAGGAGCAATTAAAACCAGTGAACTGAAAGATTTTTTGCTGAAAAAGGAAATGGTGACTGAGGATGATGGGAAATTTAAAAAGAACTAGACGCATAACTGCATGTACTCGGGCTTCTCTATAGGAAATCAACTTGGTTTGCTCTGTTTTCCCATGTCGTTTACGTTCTTTTAATAAAGCGATATTCGTGTAAACTAAAATAGTTTGGACTCTTTCCATTTGTCAACTAAAAAGTAAAGTAGCAGAAAGTTTTAGAGAATGAAGTCTCATTGTTTGCAAATTTGCGAACTGTTGTTGCCTTTCCGAAAATCGAAGCTGTCAAGGAAATTTTTATCTCTTTGAAAACAACAGGCATTCCATTTTCCATATGACGAAGGTTTCAGGTGACATTGAACAAACAAAATCTTGGGAGTACAGGCCGTTATGCTGGAGATTCAGGCCTACGATTATTCACCGGAGATTAAATAATCTCAGTATATAAAGTCCAAAATACACAGTTTCATTTAGTGCAATATCCAGAAACTTCTAATAAAACATAAAGTTTTATAAAGATGGGATAGTGTCAATTGATTAAGGAACTGTCGATCTTGAGACATTGTCTCTATCTTGACGTTTTCAATTGCAAGCAAAATTCATTAGTTGGGAAGACATGGGAAATAGTTTTGCAATGCGTTCCCAACTCAGGAGTTCGTTATCTTGTAACGAAAGGATTCAATGTTCTAGGTTTCTCAATTCACTCAAAGAGTTTGCTTGTAAAGTTCTCTCGTAAAGTTCATGGACTGACCCAAGTAGACACTTGACATGTTTTAGTATGGGTCTACAATGGATTTAGATGGCTTTGTACCGTGTATTGTTTTTCACTTTATAACCTCGTGCCAACCTTGTGCCTCCGTGCAATCAAACACATCCGCTGACCCTTTTCTACACATACTCATATCTTGCGCACACACAGAAGGCTTCAGAGGGCGATTTGCGACCGAAGGAAAATAAACCATTCCCATTTTAAAACCTGGGCTTTCTTTGTAGAAGCCTGAGTAAAAAGGTGTCTGAAGATGATGACATTGAAACTGCAACGCCTTGCTGCTTTTTTTCATCAAGAAAGCAGCCTTGCTTGCAGCCTTGCAAGTAAAAAATGCTTGATATCTGCAGATTTTGAAAGATCAAAACAGTCATCTTTGAGAAACTTCTTACAATAAAACGCAACTCTTGAATAAAACTTATCAAGTGATTTCAAGCAGACAGCAATCTCTTTACACATGCAATTTTAGTACATTTTCAGCAGACGACAGAACTCTTTCCACGTGCAATTTAGTGATGTCATCAAAGGCAATGATACCCTGGATAATAAAGAGCCAATATACTGCGCATACTTACAATCTTACATCCATAAGAATTTTGGATTTTTCCAGCAATAAATTATTAACAGAAATAGTATTTCAAAATGGGCTTATAAATGATCAACAAAGCAACAACGCAAGCTTAAAATTTATTCCATTTCTGCTAAATGCATGAAATTATCGTGAATTGCATCACACCGCTGGCCAGAAGCGCCCGCCATTAGTCAGTAGTCGTTATTTACTTGACTAGCAGTATTTGAAAATGAAAAGGAGCGATAAAAAAGAGAACAACATTTTGATGACTCCATGTCATCATTATGAAATTCAAAATATGATAGAAATGATTTTATACACATGTATGTAGAAGAAATTGTGTGAAAATAATAATTTTAGGGAATTAAAGGGTGCTAAAGTATTCAATTGTTATGTAAAAAGTTTGGCGCAAACTGAATCCGACTGTGTGTTAAGTTTTGGTAAACAACTGAAAGAAGAACACAAGCTGCAAACAACTAATCTACAAGACCAACAACATTTTTAAAGAAATGTCGCACAAAGTTTGACTGTATGATCTACAAGATGCTATTTACCAGGAACATAAAACCAAAACTTAACACGCAGTCAGATTCAGCTCGTGCCAAACTTTTTACATAACAATTAAATACTTTAATACCTTTAACTCCTCAAATATTTTCATGCTATTTCTACTACATATATAATCAATTCTATCATTTATTTTGAACTTGATAATGATGGCATGATGATAATGAGTCATCAAAATGTCCTTCTCTTTTTACATCGCTCCTCTTCATTTTCAAACGATTTATGAAACCCTTTGTTATCAGATGTTTAAGACTAGCTAACATAATAACAATTAACAATAAGGTCCGGGTTCAAGCATCTGGCCGGGGCACTGAGTTGTGTTCTTGGGCAAGACACTTCACTCTCACAGTGCCTCTCTTCACCCAAGTGTATAAATGGGTACTGGCGAATTCACTGCTGGGGGGTAACCCTGTGATGGACTAGCATCCCATCCAGGGGGAGTAGAAATACTCTCTGTTGCTTCATGCTACAGAAACTGGGATAAGCTATGGCCTGATGGGCCCCGACCTCTCTTGAATTTCCACACACATTTTGGGAAAAAAATTTAAATTGTGCAGATGTTCCTAAACTTTGTCCTCTTTATATTACAAATATGACTTTTGACGGTTGTGTATTCAGGGCCCAAAATTGCACCTTACTGATCACCAAAGCAACGAAATAAATTGCACTGGTGACCAGAATTTTACAATTGGTCGCCAGTGGGTGACTAACTATTTCCAGGACTAATTCACCATGATCTACGCGATACGCAAACATTAACTTTGGCTTTTGGCCAAGGCAATTACACTGATGTAAAACTTAGATCCCCTTACCAGCTGGTGTCAAGGCCCTGGTAAAGGTATTTATATATCTTATTAGATCTTTTTTTGTGTTGTATTGCTGAGCATTTTTATGAGTTGACAAGCCCATAGGGCGAGTCAAAATACAAACAACGAGTAAAAATTCTCAGTGATACTACACAACATAACATCTAATAAGAGATTTATTATCCAACATGCCAAATTGTTATGTCCATGCGGGCGAATTTCTAACCGGTTCTCTCGAGTACAAATACCACATGATATTTGAACTCATTTTGGGCATTATTTGTACTGAAATACGAAGCACAGTTGGATAATAAAAGCCCATATATACGATGATATGTATAATTTGTTAAAGGAAAAAATACACAAAATTCCTTAACAGTAAACAGCAAAAATATCTGGTAGTACCTTGATGTATAACCACTATTGTGGATGCGTGGTCACCTAATGGTTAGTATGCCTGACTACTGATCAACAGGTCTGCACTCTTAGGCAAGACACTTTGAAACTCTAAAAGCTGCCCTCTTTACCCACGTGTAAAAATGGGTACTGCTGATGCTGAAAATTGTAAACACTGTTGCTAAGATTTGCGAAATTTAACTGGAAAATTGAAGGCACGACTTATAGAAAGCTTACCTTGTCAAAAACTCTCCTATTATTCATCGCAAAAAGTGCATATTCTGCTGCTCCTTTGGTTTCGAATTCTACGAAGCAGTAAGGATCAGTTGTGGGACTCTAAAAGAAGACAAACAAAGGTTGGTTAGAAGTACAGGTACAGTTTACATAGATGAAGTCTAGATAAATTTCAAAACTACTAAGCCAGGGCAAGTGAGAAAAGCCTTTGGGTAATCACACAATGGCTCCAACTTGCCTGAAGGGCAAGCCGAAAAATCTATTTTCTTTAGACCCTGAAAACACACACTATATTGGCAGAGTTGCCATATATCAGAAACTAACAAGTTCCCTGACTTTTCACTGCCCTTTAAACAATTTTCCCTGACCTTAGATTAGATAAATAAAATTTAAAAAAACTACGCTTCTGTACATGCCACTCAAACAGTATCAAAATCGATCGTGTCACACCATGTTTTACTTAAAGGAAATAAAATTCCCTAACTTTTTACTGACTTTGCCAAATATCTAACATTTTCCCTGACCTTTTACAAAATCCCCTGACTTTTCCCTTCCTTGCAAAATTTCTGTTTTTCCCTGACTTTTCCCTGACTGTCGCAACCCTGATTGGCCACACAACAATAGTGCAGTGTAAGATCAGAAAATAACTTTCCCAGAAACTAGCCAAGTCAATGCTGAACATTCAATAATCAAGAACAGAACTTTCGAGACACTTAATTTCCAGTAAATGGGGTACCAAATAAAGCTCATTTCTTAAGCCCCTCTCCCCCTTTCAATGCTGTCACGTTCTGAAAACAAAGCCAGGTGAATTTCAAGCCCCAGAGGCGTGGCCTAGGTAGAATTTCAGCCATCTGCTCATACCACTTTTTTTTTCAATAATCAGGAGAAAATGACCAGAGAAGACAAGGAAAATTCATCCTAGTTCTTCCACGAATCTCCATGGGATATTCTTGGTGACTTTTCTCTTGAATCTTATACAAATTTCACTGACCATTATCTCTCATAAGTGTAATTTCTGCAAATGCATGCAATAAGGTTTCATCAGGAAAATGCTGGTTCGGAATGGCTAATTATTTACACTATACATTTTACCCTAGTCAGGTTACATTTTCAGATTCGCGTATCACTTTTACCTGTGCTTGGACTACCTCTTGAGCAGATCTGAGCAAGGGTGAAATTTTAGCTCAGCATGGATGAGGTAAAGTCTATCATTTTTCTGCCATCTAAATGGTCCTTAAAAATCCTTAAGGTAACAACAGGTTGAAACTCTGACTTGTTCAAAATACACTTGTGCAACTTGAGACTGGAAAAAATTTGAACTTTGAGTTTCTTGAGCAGGGAAACAAAACTCACTATTTCCCATGGACCCCCTGGGACAGCTCTTTTAGAACTTATGGAATATGATCTGTTAATGTGCAAAATGCAATTTACCATAAAAATCATCCATGAAATGAGAACCTACTTTTTAATTTGGCAGGGATTGCAATTTGGTAGCCATTTTAAAGATGCATAAAAAATTTTCCCACAAGTGTCGTCTGGAACCCCTACCCTCGCACTTCTTTCCTTTCACTGGAAATAGAGGCTGAAACTGGTTGCCACTAATTACATTCCCAGATCAGGATTTTTCAGACAGAGAACTAATTAATGAACGAAATTGTAGAAAATGAAATAGAAATGGTTGACAAATTTTTAAAATATATAATCGAGCTTTCGCGAATGAAAAATTTCCCGCTGAAACAATAAATTAACACCGGAAGTTTAGAGGAAGGAGAGAATCATGACATAAAAGAGTACGTTGTTTTATCATTAACCAGAAAATAGATAATCTTAATTTCAAATTACAAACATCATATAATCGACTTGTGACAAAAGCTGGCTAATCAAGTTCTTGTAAGGATCTTACACGTACACGAAGCCTGACGTAGAAAACTTATTGTAACTTTCACTGCGTCCACGTTAAAATAGAGCTACAAACTGACCAATTACAATAAAGAAATACGCATCTACAAACAACATACACGAGTAGGTACTGTTAAGATTTCGGGCACTCTTATACACAAATAGGGCACAGGTTAATCTACAAATAAATGAAGCTTTCATCGTGTGTAGAAACTCAGTACATGCATTGATGTGCGCGGCCGGCCGGCATCAAGTCAAACAACATTGCATTTACAACAAATAAATACCTACCGCATTAATTATCTTGCATCGTATAACCTTTCCACACTTGGAGAAAATATCCTCGATAAACTGTTCGGTACAACGGCGATCTAAGTTTCCGACATAGCTGATGAAGGGAAACGAAAAAAAAATTGTCAACGACAGCGTGCAACTTCCTGAATGACAAACCAAAGATCTCCAGCACTTGCTCAGTTCTTTTACTTACAGGCTTGTTCTCTTGTCGTCAATGTCGTCCTTGAAACAGAAATTTTATTCGTTAGCGAGAAGAATCAGGGAAAATCGCATAAAGTTACTTTTCACTCACCATTGTGGCTTTATCAAAAGATGGAATATTACGATGAAAATTCAGGAGAAGCCCGCAATGCGCACGCAACAAAAAGTTATGACGTCACAAACATTGCCTCGGGGAACTCTGGGAAGTTCGAGCGCGCGCTTCGGGAACATCGAAAAAGGATCGTCTTATTGCGCACAATGAGGTATCATGGATGGGTGTAAATCGGCAGCACTCCTGAAGTGGTAGTCCGCAGAAGAAGAATCACTTTTTTTGGCGGTCTCGAACGCAGCCAAAGTATTTTACTTGTTTACAAAACAAAACTGCTTCTGGGTGATATGCCATACAGCGGTTGTTCACACTGGGGACGCGTCATGTCGCCGCCACGTGTTCATGCGTGTGTACGTATTGTAATATGTCCTGCTACATGTCCCCGCCGCTACGTGTGAGCTACATGTCCCTGTTGCGTGTCCCTGTGTCGTGTCCCTTCGTGGGTAGGCAGCTTAACAGTTTATTGTTTGTAAGTACAAATGCCACGCAGCACGCGGAATTGGTGCCTACACACGAGGGAACATGACACAGGGACATATGTATGTATGTAGCCGGGACAAAATCATGTGTTGTACACACACAGGGGACATGTTGCAGGGACGTGTAACGGGGATATGTAACAGGGACATAATCACAACACGTACACACACACGAAAATGTAGCGGCGACATGTCCCTGCAACATGCCCCACCGAGCTCAACTCGTTGAACGTCGTGGAACATGACGCAGGGACAAACTGTTGCAAGGATGCGATGCACCCCTGGAGTGAACGGTTGTGCAACATGTCCCTTTTAATTCACTCATCGTGCTTAAGGTGTAAGATTTACGTTTCAAAACAGAAAAAGGAAAGAAAAAAACGAAAAATTATCCGTGTAGCAGTTCATGTTATCGAAAACTCGCGGAATTTAGTTGTTTCATGTTGTTGTTGCTAGCAAATGAACCAAGGTGCACGTGTTTTTAAAAAACCTTTGGCAAAACTCGTTGCTATTGCCGTCGATTTCCCCTCGACGAACAGAATGATTTGGGCTCGTGCATTATAAAAAAAAATATGCCAGCCGTCAGCAGAGTTGATGCCGATTGGAATAGAAAAAGAAATACAAGCTGCTTTGCAAACCCCGCATGTCATCTTGGTACATTTCATCCTGCCCAAATTCTTCGTTTTGGATTAAAAAAGCACGGTTTTCAATTCAGTTTATTGGCTTGAGAGTTTCAAACCAATAAACAAACCGTTCTGATACTAAATTATCAAGGGTCTAGCGGTAATACCCGGTTTTAAATACATTTATTCAATCGACATTCCGAGATTGTTCTCTAATGATGACTTACTTGACTTAATCTTCTTTGCCCCTCGAGAGGCATGGGGCCTCCGCCCAAGCCTTCCGCCGGACTTTGTTATTAGCCATTCTTTCAGCTTCGTCCCAAGTTCTCCCGATGTTTTCCAACTCCTTCATAACAGTCCGTCTCCACGACTGCTTTGTTCTCTAACAATACAGTGATACAAGGCATTTTAATTGTTTACAAAACAAAACTGCTTCTGGGCGATATGCCATGCAACGCTTTTTCACACTGGGGACGTATAGCGGCGACGTGTCCCTGAGACATGTCGCCGCTACATTTTCATGCGTGTGCACGTGGACGTATTGTGAAGTAGACGTGAAAACTGCAAAGAACCGCGAACGATAATGCTGCTAATTGACGAAGGATCTGCAAGAGACCTAACCAGCCAAAAATAAACTGTAATACAAACATCACTGCAAGGCTGATACTACGTGAAAAAGTTGACTTTGCGAGACAACAATTCGACAGAAACCGATAAAGCAGGGCTGTCCGCGGTTGCAGCCTTGCTTTATCGGTTTCTGTCGAATTGTTGTCTCGCAAAGTCAACTTTTTTCACGTAGTATCAGCCTTGCAGTAATGTTTGTATTGTGAAGTCATTTTCTAAACGAACAGGAGAAGCTCTTTTAAATTTCAACTTTCTTTTCAAAAGTGTACTGCATATGGGCGTTTTAGCCAATAACGCTGAAGTGAGGTAAACTTACATTATTTTCGGTGATCTTTCTTTCGTTTCAATCGATTTTAAATATTTGTACCCAGTCTCTTGCTTGTTTAGAAAATGGCTAATTGTGATGATGTCGCTGCTACATGTACCCGCTGCTACATGCTACACGCCCCTGCTACATGTCCTCTACGTGTGAACGACACATGATTTTGTCGCTGCTTCATGTGGTCGCGACATGTCCCAGTGCGTCATGTCCCCTCGCGCCGATCTTGTGTAGGCACCTCTAAAATTAGACGCACTCAAGCACTCAATTACAATGTAAAGCTCGGGCTTAAATGGAAAAAATGGCTAACAACGCCGCTGAATTTGTTCATGAAAACCTAAAATCTGACCATTACGTGAGGTCGGCATGGCGTGAGTTGCCTCGGGTAGGCGAGCCAACTGTTTAAACTGAAAAAATTGGCTCCACCCCCAGGGTCATCCTACTTTCAAAGCGAGTGACCCTCCACCCATCCAGGGTAAGCGGTTAGCCTCCCACGCAGTCCCCTAATAACGCCTGCGTGGGAGGCCAGTAAACAGTTCGCTGTTCAACCTGAACAAGGGGTTCGGACGAACCCCTTTGGGACGTAATTAGGGATCTTCAGATCGGAGTACGAGTACGAGATTGAGTACGAGTACGATTTTTCAAACTAAGTTCTCGTGTCTATACTTTCACATTTTTCAGCAATCTTGCACCGACAGTCTCCTTTTCAGCTGGTCAGCAACTGGGAAGAGTGAGCCTTCTCGTACTCCGACCTGAAGGTCCCTTATATATTGAAGTAATGGAAAACAAATTACCCTGAGAAAATTCAGAAAACTGCTAACTTTATTACGATCATAGCTTAGATTCTTAATAAACATTCAGTTATAAGAGCCAAATTATCTGTGTCTATTATCTGCCATCAGTTTTTCTTTATTCGCACAAGCAGAATAACGCTAGCGCTTTCTTCATTTCGAGCCTTGAAATGAAACCTGTTCTGAAATTGTGTTTTTGCCCCCACGTTTTCCCTTTTCTCCAGCTACGCGCCAAATGTATGAAATGTTCTCTCGCCTGGGGAAGATAAGGACGGAGGGTAACCCTTCAACTTGGGACAACCCAACCTCGTTCCCAGGGCTTTTTCCTTCTTCGTGACGCGGAAGGAAAAAGCCCTTGGAAGTTTTGTTGCTTTCACCACTTTCACCCTCTTTATAATAATAAAGCAATGCTTTGCTTAAAAATGCCAGCACCGCATCGAAAAGTAAAGGAAAGAAAAACAACAGCTTTCATACACGAACAGCAAATTGTATGCGTTTTTGAAGAAATTTTGTACTTTGGAATGGAGTTAAGTTTGTTTAAGTTTAGTTTAAGTTTAAGTTTAATAATGCTTTTTACCACTGTACAAGATAATAAACTGATAGTAATGATAAAATATATATATATATATATATATATATATATATATATATTGCGCATTGCTCACTAGTTTTTCTAGTTTGAGCACTCTGGCATGACTTAGATGATCCCACATGTGTGAGATCATTTGGGGTGGCTTTATAGCTTCACCTCCATCCTAGCATCAGCACTGCACTGATGAGGCCCAGAAGGCCGAAACAGTACTGTCTGCAGTTAGATATAGCTCTTTGGCATACAAAGCTTTGCTTTCATGTCCAAATTGAGCACTCTAACTAGGATGAGTCATTGCCGTTAGCATTGCGCATTGCTCACTAGTTTTTCTAGTTTGAGCACTCTGGCATGACTTAGATGATCCCACATGTGTGAGATCATTTGGGGTGGCTTTATAGCTTCACCTCCATCCTAGCATCAGCACTGCACTGATGAGGCCCAGAAGGCCGAAACAGTACTGTCTGCAGTTATATATATATATATATATATATATATATATATATATATATATATATATATATACAAATAGGTACAGAAGGTAAAGGAAAGCAATAGGGGGAAACTGAATTCCCATATAAAAACTGCTCTCCAAGCTAATAGATAATACAATTAAAAAAGAAAATAAATACAGTTACAATACATTTACAATCTCAATTACAACAACAGACACTGTCATTGTTGACCGTGATCTACATTGGTACACATGCAGGATCAAAGAGGCTATTCACAGAAGACTTCATCCTAACAACATCAACAAGGATTAAGTGGAATCGAGATTCCTGAAGCTTGGATGCCCTCGATCAAAAAACACAAGAACGGGAAAACTGTCTGACAGCGAACCGCCGAGGGAACAACCAACTGCTCTAGAATCAGCGAGGATCGAAATCACAGCTGTTGAAAACCAACCAATGACAGTGGACCATCATGCACTTCGACGAAACAAACGGGCTAACGTCCGTCTTTCCAAATTCGCTTCGGCGGCTAATAAGTTGCTAATCGTCTTAAACGTTTTGGAAGGCAACAGAAGCACACGACCGACTTGAAAAACAACGACAAAACAAGCAGATAGCGTTTGGATTACTGTATCCTCTTTACTCTATCCTTCCTTAAGAGAGAAAATTTTAAGGCTCGAAGGGCCGAAAATTTCTTGGGCCCCCACCTTAATTTATATATAATTAAGGCCCGCAGAGCCGGGGAAATTTTCAGGCCCCCAACTTACGTGTCAACACCATCAAACACAGCTGAACCATTTGCTTTATTTTAACCTGTTATTATTCCCTACTTTACAATCTCTTAAGATTTTTATACACCCGCAAAATAGAATGGAGATCGCAATAAATAAAACACGAACACTGAAAATTATACGGACAAAACACATCTCGCATACAATTTTCGATTTGCCGCTGAGGTTTGTTGATCAACAATTAAAAGTTTTATAATGTTGGTCTGAAATGTCAGCCATCTTCTCGACCTAATCCCATGTAAGGCTCGGAGTTCAGACGTCCTTCGTTTGCAATGCAAGCGCTCTAAGGGAACGCTTGCGAACTCCTCCCCACCCCACCGGGGGAACCCCCATGAAAGGGAAGGTGATTCTAATCGTTTCGTTTAGGGTTGTAAATTACCTATTTTGGTCTGTTTACCTATTTTTGTCACTCAGTGTTCAAGAAAATGTCAGCAACAAGGTGTAATTTTGGGTACCACTTGAACAAATCATACTGGTTTGGAGGTCTAGACCGATGTGGTATGGAATACTGCATCCTTTAGTGATCAACTAGAACTTTAACCATATAATATACAGATTATTCTCTTTCAGGATTTTTTTATCGAATTTTCCGACGAGCATTCCTGTTTCTTTCATATGGGACTTCCTCCCGGGGTTTCTCAAACTTAACGTACCCTTATTAGTGGAGCGCCGGGTTGGAGCCTCAGACCGGACCAACACTCAGGGTCTTAAAATAACTGAGGAGAACATGTTGTCTTTGCAAAGGGATCGATAAATGGTTAGATGTTCTAGTCTTATCGGATAAGGACGATAAACCCTAGGCCCCGTTGTTACGGTCACCAGGGGACGTTAAAGAACCCACGCACTCATCATCTAGGGCACGGAGTTCCCGGTGTTATGGTCTGGTCTTTGCCTGTTGTGATGTCAAGGTTGGGAAATGCTCAGAGAAATTAGCTGATAAAGGTACACTGTGAATCCGAGGGTAAATAAAAGTTACTACTACTACTGCTACTACTACTGCTGCTGCTGCTGCTACTGCTACTGCTACTGCTACTGCTACTGCTACTGCTACTGCTACTGCTACTGCTGCTACTACTACTACTACTACTACTACTACGGCGCTATGCTGACGTAACAAATTTCCGAGTGCAAGTGCCGATTTTTGATTGGATAATAATTATTGGAATAAAATTCGGAATCTCTTCGAGTGCTGAAGTGGAAACGATTTGCAATCTAAGCCGCACTGTTTATTCCAGGTCTCTGCAGCATAAATCTGTCTTTGACCTAGCTGGCTGGGTGAATAAGGAAGAAATCTGTCTCCTGAACCACTTGATATTCTAAAATTGTTCACCCACGCGTACATTTGTGCAGCAAAGACCAAGACTCTGAGATACATCGGATACATCCTTGTACTTCAGAATTTATTCTACTTCTTGTTGTTAGAACCATCACGAAAGCTCGAAGATTATTTTCTTTTTATGGTTCAAATTCCTTCATATTTTTGGCGATTGTCGACAGCTGAATATTTGAGGTTCCCTCATAGATGGCACCTGCAGAAAAAAAACAACAACATCGTGGTAAGGTTCCCTAAATTTCTCTTACAGCTGTAAATAAAAGTAATCAGTTGTTGCATTGAGAAATTACGAAGCCTTTCAAACATACTATTTGCGTTTGCTCTACTTCGGGATTGGTTGTAATTGCTTCTATAGATTGGTCCATGACACTCGCGAAGGGATGCTCGCTTTAACCTTTTGAAGTACATAATGCTTGTTTCGCGAACAATCAGATGACCAACATCACATGACTTTCGCGCGCTTGCTACAAGGAACACATTTACATGGCTATGTAGAGTGATACACTACAAGGCGTCGCTCTAAAAAAGTACAGCTTGAGTTTTAAACTTCAAACTCCAACACCGTACTGACCTATTTTACAATCTCGGTAGAATTTCTCCACTGGATACTGTTTGGAAAACCCGACTCCTCCCATGAGCTCGACACACTTGGAAGTCGTCAAAGCAGCCACCTGATCACACACACACAAAAACAATTATTGATATCTATAAAGGCCATTGTTCGCCAATAAAAGAAACTCTAAATTATTGGACCAGTGAACGGTTTTCTGCTATCAGCATGATCAAGAGAACGAAAGGGGATCGCGCAGTTGTTTGATCGCAAAATTTACAAAAATCGGAAAATCTTCTAGCATACCCTGTTCTAAACAAGGTTTCCTGGTTTGTAAATTATCATCTGCCCGTCCCTGTTGTTCTCTAAATTATCGCCTTTGTTGTCGGTTAGTCACGCATATGGCAAACAGTTAAGCACCCTTGGGTTTACGCGGTTTTACTCTCACTCAAATCCCTTCCTGTGCACCATTCATGACTAGTTTCTAACATACCTATTCATTTCAAAAAATGTGCGATGGCCAGTTAGGAGGCAGTCTTTTTCTTCACTTCTTTTCTCGTCCTTTCTATCAGTTTAACGGTTCCCGATACATATAAACAGGGACAAGTTACAAGAGGAACTGTACCTCGCCTGCGAAGTACTTTGCCATGGCAGCTTCTCGAAGGAAGGATAGCCCAGCCTCTTTTCTCCGCGCTGCATTGTACACCAAGAGTTTAGCAGCTTCAATCTGCGTGAATACGTGCGCCACCTGATGATTGACAGCCTACAGGAAAAAGAGAACACACCACCACAGGCACCCCATATTAACATAGCAAGTAAGGGTTATAACTGCTATACATCATAACATACATCATAACATCATTCTTACCTGAAAATCCCAGATCTTCTGACCAAACTGCTTTCTTTCATGCATGTAAGGAACTGTACAATTTAAACAGCCCTGAGCAAGACCAAGCATCTAAGGATAAAAGAATACGCTATCAGTATCGCATAACAGCACGCATTTTAACAATCACAAACTGCTACTCAATTGCTATCTTTGGGGTGTATCTTAGAATAGAAAAAGGCAACAATTGGTTAAATTGGAAATTAACTGCGATGATCATTTCTCACTTTCATCTACATCCGCAGTTCATATACGAATTATTTCATATGCTCTACGTCGTAATTGGCATCTGTCAATCAATCACCTGAGCACCAATTCCAATACGTCCTTCATTAAGACACTCAATAGCGTACTTGTAGCCATGACCAACTTGGCCTAAGACTGCATTTTCAGGTACCTATAAAGTAAAACAAACAAAGCATTGAAGGTATTGATTAGCAATTCCTTGTAGTATACCAATTAGCCCAATCCTGTCCCTAGAGCCAGCTTTTCAATTGGTCAGCACCTAGAAGCAGACTCAGAACATTCCCGATTCTGGAAGTCGGTGTTTTATAGACTTCAGGCCATTCGGCAAAGACTTGGAGTTTGCCCGCTCAATTTGATTGGGTGAGAATCAAACCAATTGAAAGCACTATATATGCATATGCTCCAAAAATGTCCCATATTCACACATCAGCTGTCAGAAATTGAATATTGTTTGTCTCAACATCATTTTATGTGCAACAGCTACTTTTTTTGACCATTTTGCTTCTCAGAATCTACCTCAGTTGGCAGACCTCCAGCTCGGAACGTCACACTCAATCAGTTTTATGGCTAATAAAAACTT
>OX393562.1:16700221-16737778 GCA_947652115.1 Blastomussa wellsi
ATTAGAACATGATTTTACATATGAGGAATTAAAAGAGGTGGTGAGCTCTTTCTCGGACAACAAAACTCCAGGTGAAGATGGATTCACTAAAGAATTTTATGAGTCTTTTTATGATCTCATTTGGAGAGATCTGCTAAATTCTTACAATGCAGCCTTTCAAAGCGGGTCCCTATCTATTTCTCAAAGGAGAGGAATAATAACTTTAATACCAAAAGCCGACGGAGACCTGACTGAACTCTCTAATTGGCGTCCAATATCTTTACTTAACATCGATTATAAAATTTTGACTAAAGCTTTGGCAAAAAGAATAGAAAAATACCTTCCAAAATTAATTAATTCAGATCAAACCGGATTTGTCAAGGGAAGATACATAGGTCAAAATATAAGACTTTTAAGTGATATAATGGAATATCTAGTTGCTAAAAAGACTTCGGGATTGCTTCTCTTTATAGACTTCGAAAAGGCTTTTGATAGCCTTGAATGGGATTTCATTACTAAAGCTTTGAATGCTTTCAATTTTGGCCCAAATGTGAAAAAATGGATCTCAATTTTTTATAATGGTGTACAAAGTTCAGTTATGAATGATGGGTTTTTGACAACGTATTTTAATATATCAAGAGGAGTCCGTCAAGGTTGTCCTCTAAGTCCTCTTTTATTCATCCTTGCTGTGGAATTGCTAGCAGTAAAAATACGCCAAGATCCAGATTACAGAGGCATTTCCCTCCCAGATGGCCAGGAGGTCAAAATTTCACAGTTTGCTGACGATACCACTATAATAACGGAAAATGTTGAATCACTCAAACCTTATTTACAGATCTTGGATCGTTTTGGAAATATTTCAGGTTTAAAATTAAATAAGAAGAAAACAAAAGCTATGTGGATGGGTTCCATGAAAGATAGTAATTTGAAAGTACTTGACTTTAAGACAACAAAAGAACCCATTAAAGTTCTTGGAGTACATCTATCCTACAATACATATAAATGTACTGAAGAAAACTTTCATGCGAAGATAAAGAAAATGAAAACAAAATTGAACTTGTGGCTCTCAAGAGATCTCACGATATATGGTAAGTCTTTATTGGCGAAAGCTTTAGGTATATCACAGTTAGTTTATGCAGCATCCATGCTGATTGTTCCAGAATCGATTATCAAAACTGTTCAGGAGAATCTCTTTGCCTTTCTATGGAAAAACAGGAAAGACAAGATAAAAAGAGTAGTTATGTATCAACCAGTAGAAAAAGGGGGGATCAATTTTGTTAATTTTCACACAGTTATTAAATCGTTACGCCTTGCTTGGATTGGTAGACTACTGGACACGTCTGATGATAAATGGAAGGCAATCCCAAATTACTACTTTCGAAAACATGGCAGCCTATTATTTCTCCTCAAATGCAACTATAATGTAAAACTCTTGAAAACAGGTCTGCCTCTCTTTTATCGAGAACTTCTTCAGCACTTTCAAGATCTCAAGAATACAACTAACATCTTTCCAAATGGCGAATTTATTCTTTGGAATAACAAGTCGATAACCATAGACAATGCTACCTTGTTTTGGAAGTCATGGTTTGATAGCGGAGTTGTATCAGTAAAGGATGTGCTAAATACAAATGGCAAGTTTTTATCATATGAAGAGTTTAGCAACAAATTTAACATTACCACAAATTATTTGCACTACTTTCAACTAATTTCAGCCATTCCATCCGAGTTGAAAAGGAGAGCAGCACAAACGTTTATACCTGCAGCTGATCTCTCTTCGACTTCCGCATCCGTTCCGTTAAATAAAACTTTTTTTGATCTTGCTGAAGCGCGCTGTAAAAACTATTACCAGTTGTTCAATAATCACGGCTCCATTGTTCCAAGTGGAGTTAAAAAGTGGCAGGATAAACTCCCAGGAAAATTTGTTGATTGGTCAAATAAGTTTCAAGATATATACCGCTTTACTAAGGATAACAAACTCCGTCAATTTTGTTTTCGTTTTCTGCATAGAATAACTGTAACAAGGAGAGAACTCAAACTATTTCATTTAACGGATAACGATAAATGTATATATTGCTCTAGTGCTGATTCAATAGAACACACCTTTATTGATTGCAGGGAGTCTGTAAAACTTTACTCACAAATTATATCATGGTTCAACCAGTGCCGAGGTACTACAATAACGCTCTCGAACGAACAAATTCTCTTTCGTGATATACATCATGTAACTGATGTGCTCTCGGACCCCGAAAGACGAAGGCTAGATTTACTCATCATCTTGGTCAAACAATATATCTACTCCTCTAAACACCTCCAGAAAGAATTGTCTTTAGATGAACTTGTAAACAAACTTACTATTCAATGGAAATTAGAAAAATGTGCTTAAATGGAATTTCTGCTCTCAACCAAAATGAATGATGTAATGCCTTTTTTTCTAAACTCTCATATGTAAGGTAATGCATAGGCTCGATTTTGTAGTTTTTTTTTTGTTTAACTTCTTCTGTTATCTTAATAATTTTTTTTTCTCCTCTTTTCTTTTTTCTCGATTACTTAGTTGGCTTTTTTTTCTCTTTTAACTTAACAGAAAAGTACTTTGTAAAATGCAAATACTGTATAAGTGTAAGTAATTTATATAAGTGTAAGCAATCTAAGTGTATTTGCGTAAATAAAAAATTAAAAAAAAAAATAACCTTACAAAGATGCAATGCACACATGTTATTATAATACATTATTTTCCGAAAATGTAGATACATTATTTTTCTACCTCTTCCGGTGCAATGTTGGCAAAAACAAGAAACACTCCAGCATTTTCAGCATTAGTGATCCACATTTTGGTGCCATTTAGTATATAGAAGTCGCCCTCCTTTTCAGCTTTGGTTTCAAGAGCGAAGGCATCACTGCCAGAACCAACTTCAGAAAGGCAAAAACTTCCAACCTTGAAAGAAGGAATGAAAAAATTTAGATTAATAGTAACAGTGTAATCTGTGTGATGCAGATTATGTCAACTATACTTGCCAACACCTCTGTCAATGTATTGAGGAACACAAGGGGTCTGTAATCAGCAATCACATACCAGTAAGAGAGCATCATGGGAGGGCTAAGTGAATATTTCATCTTAGATTTAAGATCTGGTAGAAGTGCAAAGCAAATTAAATTGCTTAATATACAATGTTTGTAAAGCACAATTACTTTTACCATTCGCTCCGACGAAGGGCTAACGCTCGAAACGTCAGCTCTTGAACCTCTTTACAGTGGCCAATTGACATTATCAACCCAGTTGATAAAACCAAATTATATTGTTATACTTCCCACCGACGCAGCACCACAGTTTCTTTAGAAACTTACCCCCTCTATACTTTTAGGAGTAGTTGGACTGTGGACAAAGGCTCTTGCATATATTGAAAACTATCCTTATTACACACCCCAATATCATACCAGATATTTGTAACTCACCATATTTTCAGCCAGTCTTGGTAAGTACTGCTCTTTCTGTTGCAGTGTGCCATATTTCTTAAACAGTGTGACAATTAAAGTATTTTGCACATCACACATCACACTGACAGCTGGATCAATTTTAGCCAGTTCCTCAACAACAAGACAGGACACAAAGAATGATGAGTTTGTTCCTCCATACTCAGAATCCACTTCAATTCCCATTAACTGGAAAGACCAGAAGTAACGTAAATTGAAAGGAAACAGCACTGGTGTGACATTGCTTATTTACATTTGACAAAGATGAAAAAAGATGAAATAGTGAATGTAATGTTAACAGTACATTAGAATTATGTTCTCCTAACATGAACAATTGTCATGTCATGCAGAGGTGACTGCCTGATAGATAGCTAGATAGATGCATTTCGGACTGACTGACTGATTGACAGACAGACAGTCAGACCCACAGACAAACACACAGACTGACTGACTGACTAACACAGACAGACTGAAAGTGAAAGATGAACATTGCAGTGAATTTCCAATTTGAGCAATTGGAATTACCGGTAAAGAAGCCTGGAAAAATTATCAGAAGCCTGGAGCGAGGTCAATTTATTGAGTTCATATTTCCCCATGAGGAGTGAAGTGACATAAAGTATATGAAATAATTCATATATGAACTGTGGATGTCTTTGAGTGATCAATCAATCCATAATGGGCTTCAACAACACTTACCCCTTGTTCAAACATGCCCCTGATGACGGATGGATTCATTTCTGAATTCTGGTCCATTTCCGATACCAAAGGCTGGATTTTTTCTGCAGCAAACCTAGCAACTGAAAAGGACAATAAAGATAAAGTGCTCTGTTATAAACTAAGTGAGTTTGAAAGGAACAATAGAAAGAAAGTAAAACCAAAACACCATACATGTAGATTTCTTGTAGGACTATAATTATGGATTCAACAGGACTGCTGGATGAATAATTATGGAATCTGGTGGGTCAATGAAGTTTAAAGATCCAGCTCTTCATCTCCCCCTCAATTTCCACTCAATGAAAGTGTGTGGATCCCCACTGATGAACACATGTGGCTTGCTTCACTGGCATGACAGTGCATATCGGACACCATAGGGAAAATAGAAATAACATGGGAGACCAAAAACATGGCGCAAGGCAGCCTCAAAGAAGAACTCTGTTTTGGAGCTCAACCAAGAGGACTGCAAATGACTGGTTGAAACTGAGAAACCTTGTTGCCAGCCTCAAGTGCCAGCTAGTGCAATGGGAATGAGTGAGTAAGGGAATGAGCGATGGACCAATACTTCGCCTAAGAGTAAAGTAACAAAATATATGTAGAACTTTCTGAATACCTGTTTCCTTCATCATTTCTTCCTCTTCAGAAAGCATTGTCAATGGTCCGGGTATAAATGATCTCGGTAAATTCTCTGAAATACGAGATGCTTCTGTGCTTAAACATCGACCAAGCCTGCCGGTGCATTTTGTGATGCTGCTTTGTAATGATCTTACAGGTCTCACAACTGATGGCAACATCTATTGTTATTAAGAAAGCAACAGAAATATAAATGTGAGCCTTGTAACTTGCTTTAATTTAATAATAATGCTAATAGGACTGAGTGGAATCCAATTCAGCCTGTAATCATACAAAAAAATCAGACAACCATGTTAGCAGGAGTCGGAATCGTTTAATAATGAGTATGAACACAGACAGAATTAAACAACAGGAAGTCTGATAACCAATTATAAATAGTATAGAAAAATTTGAGAAAAATTTAACAAAATTGCTAGTTAAGGTACAACTTCTTGAATTAAGGTAACAAAAACTACTGGGAGTGGTTTCAGAGCCACCGCAAAACCTAGGAATTTTTTTAACTTTGTAAAACGTTGCATAATTATTATGCTGATCAAAATTCAGTAATAAAAATGGGGGTCACCAAGCCCATTTTTGAGTTTAGAGGTTTTGCACGAGCCTAATTGGCATGACATCATAATAATGTCAGGAGATTTGGATTTTTAACCCAAACTTGATACTGATGTGTAGTAATATAAGACATAAAGCAGTACAAGTGGGTTTTATGATGACAACTATAATTTATAAAATGATTACATATGCAAATAACCCGGATTGGATCCCAAACATACAGATCGCTGTAAATTTATAACTAACTTTACAACAGAAATCATAAAAAGACGAGGATTACATTTATGCAGATACCAAAAAATGAATATTTAAGCATTGTCATGTTCGATCATGGTAGTTGAAAATGGATATTTCAGACAAAAAAACTTCAATCTGAAAATTACATCTATGGAAGAATTGGCAGTGTTATTTCTATTAAAGTGCACCTACTGGTAACCCCCCCCCCCCCAATTTTTTTCCGCTAAAATGAGCCTTTGCACCAGTTCAAAACGCATTGCACCTTTTGTTTCTCCTTCTCATAAAATTCTGACTATTTATAACATTCAAAAGTTACGAAGAACTGTGCATCATTTGTTCCACTACCGAGTCAGAAGGGGCATGGGTCTATTCCCTATTTGACGTCACATACTAATTTGCATGCATGTTTACAAAGACTTGATGCAATTCAAATCAGTTTGTGACGTCAAACAGGGAATAGACCCACGCCCCTTCTGGCTCGGTTGTTGTAATAGTCAGAAATTGGGAAAAAGGAGAAACAAAAGGTGCAATGTGTTTCAAACTGGTGCAAAGGTTTATTTTAGAGAAAACAATATTTTGGGGTTAGATGCACTTTAAGCGAGACATTCTTACAGTTCAAATATACATTGGCCTGTTTACATTGGGTAAACATTAAATTGAGCAAGCGCATTCCAAAATGATTAAATATAGACACTGAACACAATCATGGCTGATAATGTGTCACATGACTATTTTGGCAGGAATTTATAGCGATCCTCATTTTTGGGATCTGATCCGGGTTTTATCAGTCGGATTCTGTCCGTCCGATCCGACCCTGGTTTTGTTAAAAGCCTAGCGTGACAGCATGTCTGGTTATAAATCGTGAGGTGAAAGTCATACAGTTGAACCCAGATGACTTGAACCCTGATCGGTAACTCAAATTCCCTGCTAACTCGAACCAAAACTTATTTCCCTTGGACCCTCGATAACTCGAAGTTGATTTGCATAGGAAGAATTCATTTAATTTCATTTTTATTCTGACAAATTGACCTTTGTCGATATCACACGTTTGTTTGTCCTAAAACAAACAGTCCAGGCGAGGGGAAATAATGGTGCATAAATATCTGGAATCGATCTGCTGTTTTCTTTTGTCGTTTTTAGGCTCTTCCATTGCTAGAAATCTTATAATAAAACATGTTTAAGCATGAAACCTCTTTAATTTCAATTTCCCTTGGCAATTCGAATTACTGAGGTTCAACTGATTTGAAAATTTCTTATGATAAAAGAGATCAAATTAACGTTTCACAGCTGATGAACGTTTATTCGCAACAAATGTCATCTTTTGGGCCACATTGGGCCGTTTGTCGGCCGTCTGTTGGCTGTTTGTTGGCCGACTGTTGGCCTGACTCGATTTTTGCTACATTCCGATGTTCTTCCACTACGAATGTATGGAATGCAAGAACGCAATTTGATCAAACGCATCACATGTGTTTTGGACCTTGAATCTCGTGAAACTCATGCATAGCAGTGCTCAGTGCCGTGCTGATCCATTCATCATTGACCTCAAATGTGTAGAGAGAGCATCGTACAGAAATAAAAAACCCAGGTTTAAGCGGTTTACCAACAAGAACTTTCAAACATATTTGTATTCTGTTGAACGTGGCCCAAAAGATTACACATTCCTTGCAAATAGCAGTTTACTTGGCTAACAAGAACTTTCGAACACATGTATTTTGTTGAATGTGGCCCAAAAGCTAACGCATTTGTAGCCTCCTATGCAGACGTTATTAGGGGATTGCGTTACACTTGTCCCCACTAACGTCTGCTTAACCGAGGCCAACATTCCTTTCCACCGCTTCGCCAATCAGATTTTACCTACTTAAATCCGGAAAGCCGACCTTCACCTTGACTGCCGCTTAGCCAATCAGATTTTATCAACTAAAATCCCCACGACGCCTCTCCCGCTGCGAGACATGCGATGAGATGAAACCTGCCAGGGACAATTGATTTTACTCCAAGTCAGAGATTTCTCTGGTAAATTCATTTTAATTAGATGAAAGCAAGTTCTGGATTTGCGAAGGGAAACTTATTTACTCCTTAATTTATCAACTGGCTATGGTAAGTCATTTGGTAAGTTTTGCCTTCAGTGTGTTCGACAGTCCGGCTCATTGATTTTCAGTTTTAATATTTTTCCCCACAGCTCCGCAAAAAGACGTACAATCCAGCAACGAATTACTGAAGTTCAGCCAAATGAAAAGCTAGCCTATGGGTCAAAGTTTCCACGTTTCAGACTGCGTAGCGATTTTGGTGTTTGGAAAAATATTATTTCAAGTGTGTGCGCCGTCCATTAATCATCGGTTATTCAAACCCAATTTTAAGCAAATGGAGGCCTCAAATCAAAGGGCCAACGAACTATCGAAAGGAGAAGTTGAACATATTTTCAAGCCAGCCTTTTAACCCAGCAGCACTGGACGTTTTAAAACGTTATGTGGCAAGTTTGTCGAATGAATGATTTAGCACGGTGAAGTTGTATTCGCCTTGACTGGCTCTTTCCAATTTTACCCTTTGATTTGTTCACTCGTAAATACCACGGATGTGGACCTCTTTGATGATTTCTAAATTAATTCCGCTTTGCGTTTTCGAATTGGCAAAGTCTTTTGTAGCATTTTATAGCGAAATAAATATTTCTGATCCACTGTTGTGTTCATGGGAGAGATCATCTTTCCCAAAATATTAACCCTTCCAACTTATGACCGAATCAGACTCGCACGCTTTCCTCTTGTATTCACAATAAATAATATTTTATTTGGTTTTCAACCATCGAAATACACCAGAGTATTGTATCCAACAGCGCCAGCATCCCGAAGAACGGATTCGTGGGAAATTTTATAACGATCGTTTTGAATGCCTCTAGACAATGCTGATTGGTTAGTTTATCTGGCGAGAGACAATGGGAAAGGAATGTTGGTCGCGGTTAAGCAGGCATTAGTGGCGACAAGTTTAACGCAATCGCCTAATAACGCCTGCGCAGGAGGCTAACGCATTTGTTGCTGCTACATGCTTGAGGTCAAGGAAGAACAGATCGGCACGGCACCGCTACTATACATGAGTTTCACATGATTCAAGGTCCAAAATACGTGTGATACATGCCATCAAATTGCGTTCTTGCATTCCATACATTCGTAATGGAAGAACATCGGAATGTAGCAAAAATCGAGTCAGGCCAACAGTCGGCCGACAGACGGTTAGTCAACAAAGGGCCAACAGTCAGCTGACAAACGGCCAACTGTTGGCCGACAGAATTTGCACACATGAACGTCAACATGTTGACCGACTGTCGACCGACAGTTGGTAATATGTAGGCGATCTGTCGGTAAGCTGTCGGTACGATTTATCAAACAAATGGGTATACACCACTGTAAAGTATCTGTCGGCCAACTGTCAGTGACCTGTTGGTAGACTGTCGGCAATGTTTCGGCCGACAGGTTATTTTGGGAGCTATTCTTCACTTACGCCCATGTGTTTGTAATAGCAACGTTGAGATTAGGATTGCGGGCGACAAGAGGAACCCGTAACAACATCAACCGATAAAGAGCGTAAGTCCTGACCCATCAGAGTGCAAGAGCTGGGATGTGTTGGAAACTGTTGTGAGCCACATTAAATATAATCTTGATTGCAATGAAGCTAAGTCCTTAACTTTCCACTCATACTCGGTGTAAGAGCCTACGTAACTCGGCTAACCAGTGACGTAAACCAAAGAATGAACAAGGCAATAAAAAACTCAAAACAATAAAACAGGAAAACAATAGCCACAAAACAAAGAGAAATGTCACAGGTTCTTACACCGAGGTAAATCCTCACTTCTATACGCCACAAACCAATCTGACTAATGGAAATTATCTCCGGTACGCAGTATAGGAGATAATGATTTTCTACGCGTTAATTCCATGGGCATGTTGATTTATAATAGCCATCGGTTGCTAGTTAATTACCCTTTGTGTCATGCGAGTATATATAGCGGTTAATGTATTCTGTTAGTCACTCTCGCTCCAGTACGTGCTACCAGGCTCACAAGTTTCGTTTTGAGAGAATGACAGAGCCCGAAGGAGAACAGTCTGCTACCTTGCCTGGCTTTTGCCTGGTACTTGGGGCAGGCCTTATCCTCCAAGTTAATACTGTTTTATGCTATTTTGAGCGTAGAATGACCTTTTTATACGTTTATCAGGTTTAATCTGTCTAATGTCATTTATTGATTGCATTAATTGACTGATAATTATTCTCTGAAATCACCTTACTTTAAACTAATAATTCTTAAACTGAATTAACCCAGATTTCACTGCAAACAATAAAAGAAACTAACCTTGCAAAGCGCCATTTTGTCACGATCAAAGTCACGAAACTTACCATGAACGATTAGCACTTCGTGTTAGCTCCAATAAATTGTCTTCTTTATTTGAAGTCATGCACATCATTTGAATTGACTGGTTTGAAACAGGATTTCATTTCGTAAAAAAGTGATTGGCTTGTCCGAAAAATATATCAAGCTTGGTACCAATTACACGAGGAAAAGGTTGCTGTGCTATTGTATTTCATAGTTCTCGGGTCAACACACTGAACTGATCCTGGCAAAGGAAACCATTGCAAAACGGTGCGAATGATCCTCAGAGAATCTAACAAACGGCGCATCTCTTTGACATGTTTTCTCTCACGAGTGGTTTCAGGTAAGGGAATGATATTTACCCATTATCACAATAAAAACAAAGTAAAAATCAAAATACCTCTTTGGATAAAGCAAATCCTACACTTGAGCTTTTTGTGAACATGTCAGTATCTCCAAGTACACTTGTTGCTTTTCTGTTATTAACAAGGGTAAATGCCGAACAGGTCACAATACTCTACTGAAGGGTATTTTCGCAATTGGTATGCACAGCAAAGGTCCCATTGACCAGCTTTTGAAAACCCATTGGTGGTTGAATTAATGTGAACACGGCTCTACCATGTTGGCCAGTGTCTACAGGAAAGGGTTTATATCAGAGGCCTTTAGATTAGCTTAGATTGCAGGAGGACGACTGTAAGGACAAGATTTGACTTCAGTATTTTTTGTGTATAATGGCGCCCGTTTCATGCCCTCACACTACTTTATTATTGAAAAATATTGTCTTTGTAGTCGTGCTTGCCTTAGTATCTGAAGCAAGGTATCTATAATCTCATGGGCTACTTCTAAGTCACATGCCATCTAATATTAAAATTTGTCCGAAAATTCTCTGAGCAGGCAGCATTGCAAAATCTGACCTCAGCACTCTTGTCTGCAAATGTTGGCCGATAACTAGCGCAGTCCAAAATTTGGGAAGGCATGCCTGTATGCTCATTTTTGTTATAAATTCTCTTCAAGACAAAGACAACACTCTTATATGATTCTGCCAACATCATAACTTTATTTTTTATAATTAAATTCTAAAAATTGATATGGACTTATAACAGAAAAAAGGATTAAACTTCTAGAAGTGTGCTCTAATTAAGTTTACACCCCATTCACACCATGTAACTGAAATATGATACTTAGGTAAATCAAGATAGCATTATAAAATGTCAGAGACACATAGATGGTTCCAATCACTTACAGTTGAGTTTCACTGTCTGGATATGTCCCAAAAATGTTTTACGTAATGCAATAGGCAATTGAAAAGCTAACTTTAAAAAATAGCATTAGTCTGAATGGGGTATTTCACTGTTGGGTGGCAACTTATTTGCTTTCTGAAAATAATATTTGGAATCAAAATATTATTAGCCTTATAGTTTCCCCTTGGAAATTTTATGTTATTAAAACTAGCAAATTAGCCCTATAAAGCTTCATTTCTTAGGGTAACATCTGTTTTAAGAAGTACAGCAAATTTCCTTGGGGCAACTATCATGCAACCATTATAGTTAAACACTAATTTCTTATTGCTTTAAATTGACCACATGATGCGACAGTGTTAATCTGCAGTGAGACACTATCAGCCCATAGTGTATGTCGGAACAAAATACCCAGATGGGTGCTACTTGTCAGTGAAATTTTTTGCAAACAAATGGGCCTACAGACAATAAGTTCTGCATTTAGTGGTTTTCTGCATTTAGTTGGTTTCTTGTATGGTTTTGTTTCATTTGTTACATTTGGACAAATTAAAAATAATTCAAGAACTCTCTTTTTTGAATCTGTATGCAGAAAAAATTTAGTGGTGAACAATAAAGACAGTATGTCAGACTGTTTTTGTCTTGGAACTATCTGTCTCGCTTCAAGTGCTGATATGCTAACTTTAAGAAATTTCCGTGGGGCAACTATCAGCCAATAGTTCCCTGACAGAAGTTTGCACTCTATTGTTTAAATATCTCCTCGACAGAAACAAATTATGTTGTTTAAATATAGTATAGCAAGTAGAAGGAAGTCTCCAGAATATTGTGAGATTAATTCAGCATGTTTCTAAGTATACCAAATATTTTGTTGTTGTTAGTTAAAAACTGGAAAAGGAAAACCATACTAAGGTTTTTGTATTATTTCCCTCCCAGATACAGAGATTAATATTTTGGTATCCAATGAAAATGCAAAATCACTTGGAACTTCCAGAACTGTTCATGCATTAGTAGGTTAAGCTTTGTTATCATGTTAAAATTAGTGCAGCTTAAGATTGAAGCAGCTCTAGAACAACCTAGATGTTCCAAGTTGTGTCTTCATTTTAATTTGTCTAAATTATTTTGCACAGTCACTTGTTGAAATAAAATCTAATTCCCTATCCAGATTTTAAAATTGTGTATATGTACACTGCAAAGTAAATATATTGTGTATGTTTCTCTCAACTTATTGCAGTGGATTTTGGTAAATCTATAGAATGATGTGCAGATGCTCTGTTTCTGTTTTTCCCCTGGGTGAATGCTGAATATGTCTCACAATAGTTTATGATTCATAAAATAAAGTTACACTCCACTCTGAAAGACTCATTGATCAGAACAGTCACTGTCTTCATCCTTTTTTCTGCTACCCTAAATTTCTCAATCTACCCAATAATTAAAAAGGTGGTTTTCCATTTGATTTGCCTCACTTAGTCAGACACTACAACTTTGTTCCCAATTTCTGTTACCAATGACAATTCCACTGTCGTAAATGAGACACTTATTTTAGCTGAGTCATAATTTTCCAAGTTGAAGATACAACGTTTCCTCTCTTGCAACTTATTTCTATACATTAGAAAATTTTTAACTTGAGAATTTAGTTAACAATCAATAAAATCTTTGTAGAATATGTGAAACCTCTGTCAGTTACAGTCCTAATTAGACATCCACTAATTTCATTGGTAGTCATGGGTATTTTACTTTCCAAGGACCATGATTACATTAATTTGTAGCCTGCAAACATAGACAAATTTGTGGTTGTCACTTGTCTCTGCCAAATGACAACCAGAAATATGTCTGTGTTTGCGAGTTATTCAGCATCTGAGGACCCAAATGGATTATGCAAATATTGATGATTAATTTGTCCCCAAATTGTACAATGTCATACATGCAGCCCAAACAACGAATTTTATTGAAACATTTGCCGAAATCATTCATTGACCTTCATCTCCATAAGAATGTATTTGTGAGAACCAGCTCAAGGAAATACAGGCCTGGAACAATGGGCATGTTTAATTTATATGGATGGTACTCTTAAATTAAGGATTAAAAAATGGTTCTTAAGTTTCGAATCATGAAAGGTCAAAGGGATGATGCTAGCTCCTTAGACAAATTGAAATCAGTAGTCTGAGGTCTTGATGTGTTTGATTGTTACAAGACACTTGGTTTTGTGAAGAACTTCTATTGTCAACTGCTATATAAATATAAGGCTTGTGTTTTGTAAAAAGGTTCTTAATCTTACTAGTAAAACCTAGCTGTTACATGAAGTAGATTATGAGCTTTGATCATGATTTTGGGGCACCAGAAGCAAAACCCAATCAAGACTTCAGAATACCAATCTGCGTTCTCACTGTTTAAAAATTTGGTCAAAATGATAATTTGCAATGGTACAAGTTGGTAATTTTGCCATGGACAGGACTAATGTTTGCAATTTGATTTGATAAAAACAAATGAGTTGCAACATCCCTTTGCCTTAAAGTTTGCTAAACTGAAATGTAGGTATTCATGACCTCATGGTTGGATGGATGGATGTTAAAATACATGCATTCATGGCAAAATAAAACTTGCACTTCCTTAAGCTGGAACATGCAAATACTTTTTTTTTTAAAAAAAAAGGAAAAATTTCCCATTTTTGTCCGACCAGTTATTCACACAGAACTGTACTGGATAATTTGTGATAATTTTGCTTATTTCTAATGCAATGGTTCATTAGGACTCCCAAGGTTAAAATGTCAAGGAAAGTTCCCAAACAGGCTGGAAATTTAATTACCGGTAAGCTGTCTGCAAAGTTAAGACAGTCCAAGTGGTTTGTGACTGACAGAGGTTTGATTCCTTTTAATTAAAACTGTATTAAATTTATGAAACACTGAAATTACATTTTGTAGCAGCTATAGTTAACAATGTTTTGTAGAGGTGGTGAATGGTGTCTGAAATTATAAGGGTCTCGCACTATTTAATTAGTCAAATTTCATGGGTCTTGTAGTCTCATTTTATAGTGTTAGTGAAGGCCTCGCAGTCTCAATTTTTTGTGAAGCCATTTGGTGTCTCATGAAATCTTGGTCTTGCAATCCCAAAGTCTCGGTCAGACGGTCTTGCAGTGAAAATTGCTGGTCTTGCCATCTTTGCCATTCACCACCCCATTGTTATTTTACAGAAACAGGTGACATTTATGTGCATGCATGCAGGCTACAAAGGTTGAGAATTTTTTCCTGTGGCACATGTAGGCCTAACAGTTTAATGTCAATGATGTTAATTAAAGTTCTTTTCTGAAGTTGTCCTTCTTTGTTGTGATTCTTTGAATAAGCCAAGATATCAAGTATCTTTTGTCCTCGAAGATTCAACCAAACTGGCAAAACACAGTCCAGATACAATAGCCAGTAACCACTGTTGATCGATGCCACCACATCTCCAGCTTGAAATCTTTAAGTTAAGATTATTTCAGTCTAACCTTTCATCAGCATGGCTAATTAATTTCCTGGAGTTTCACTAGCAAGCAAAATCATCATTCATGGCAACACAAACTTGATGATGAAAATGATAAAATGATAGAAAATGATAGACTGTTTATTCAGAAATACATCGCAGTCACCAGACTGAATTGCGTATTTTACAGAGAAATATATAAATAAGTAAATGTTAAAAATAATTACAATCATATATGCGTGATATAAAATATAAGTATCTAATAGGATTAAAATTATAAAGTCACTAGCTATGTACTACGCGTTGTATGTTGCTCTGGCATCTCTTGACATTGCATACACAAAGGACAGACTAAACCGGTCTGTGCGCGAGCGTGGTAGATTATATGTTCTCTGTTGTCGCAGCGGTAGCTTTGTTCATTTCTTGGAGGCAGTAAGTTGTGTAGTTTATGCCCCGAGTTGTTGGCGATTGAATCAAAGAGTCGTTTACATAGATCATTGCGTCTCTCTTTTAGCGTTGGCAGGCCTAGGCTGTCCAAGCAGTCCTGATATGACATATCTGGGAGAATTATGGAAAGAACTCTTTTCTGTATTCTCTCCATATCCTCACTGAGATAAGCGGGGAGCGCGTGATGGAAGAGGGGAGCGCAATATTCTAGAACAGATCTGATTGTTGTACAATAGAAATTAACAATGTCATTACAAGGTACACGAGCCCTTTTCAAGAGAACAATGAAATATATCCGCTTATCCGGTCTCACTAAGACAACATTGTGGTCAGACATGCCAAAGGGGGGAAAGGTTTGCACGGCGTTTGAGTCGTAGAGCTGTGGAAGGTTAGTAAGCACTAAGTCCAAGATTTGGTCACCCCTTGTGGGTTTATCTACTAGTTGCTTCAGCTTGAATTGGGTGGTCAAACGGCGAGTATTTAGGCGGTTGAAATCGCCGCACAACAAGAAACCGCAACCGGGGTACTCTCCTTCCAAAGAAGTGAGGGACGCAGACAGATAGTTCACAAGCGCTGCATCTCTGGTGCTGTTGTTGAAGTGTGGATGATATACAACACCCGCGACGATACAAGGAACTCCGCGTGGAAGTCGGCTGGGTCGTAGCCACGCCCACAGTGCCTCGATGTCGGGATCCGACAGTTTTTCTAGGTGCTTGAATTTGATAGAATTCTCGATGTAGAGGCCAACACCGCCATGATGGTCTGTGGTGCGGTCACGATGGATAAAAGAATAGCCTGGGATCTGCAGCAGTGAGTCAGAGATTGTCTCTCTTAACCACGTCTCGGTAAAGAACCCTAAATCAGGTTTTAGATCCAGGACAATAGAGCGAACCTCATCAATCTTGGGTGCCAGTGACATGGTGTTAGCGAGTAGTGCACTAAGGCCAAACACTGAGTTTTCTTTTCCTTGATTCGATGGAATTGTAGGGGCAAAACGTGAAAGGTTTCGCCCGCGCACGCCCGGGGTGCGTTGGGGACCAGAAGGCCGGTCCCGCGGGCGATTTCGAGGCATGATCACCGGAATGGAACCGTTGTTTATTCCAACACGCTGTAAGGTGTCAAACTGAATATTTAATGTAGGAGACGGAGTAGTATGTAAATTACTCTCGTCGTTGAGGTTTTCCTTTCCGCCAGGGAAATCGGCTAAAAAACTGCCATAGCTGAGCAAGGGTTGTCCCACAGAAGATTCCAGCACCGTACTGGGTCTCGGTAGGACTTGTCTCCTCCTATTACCACCACGAAGGCCACGACACGTAGGCTTGACTCTAGATAGACCAAGGGAGGTCAAGCGTAGCCATAAGTCTGGTGCAAGACGGTTGTTAGTTGGGATTGAGGAGGATAAAGACCTCAGAAAGGAGCTCGTGTAGGTGGCTGCCATACTGGAGAACACTTCTCATCCAACTGGCTTGTTTTGCGTAGAAATAATGAGTAAACTCCAAGATTTTACGGAGATTGGTTTTAACACGTGCTGCCAGGCGGGCGCTCGTCGTTCTCAGGCTACACAGCTTGAAGTGCAAACCAATAGACGTTAAGTTGACATCAAGATCCTTAAAAGCAAACAGTGGATAAGTTAAACTGATTTATTTGAAGAGCAACATGACTTGAAGTGAATCATTTATTTAATAAATAGTAAATGTTATTTTCATCTCACAGGGAAATTTAGAATTAATGCCATCTTTACTAGACTGAACTGTCGTGTTTTAAACCTTTAAGCATCTTGCTCAAATGTATAGGGAAACCTCATCTCACATAAAATATGACACTAAAAAATTGACAGACAGATTGATTGATTGATTGATTGATTGATGAATGGAACTAACCTGTAAAGTGCTCTGGGTGGTGACCAAGCAGGTCCGTGGTCTTTAACAACACTATCCACTCCTGATTTTTCCACTGCTCTTACCCAGTCTCCTATTGAGTTTCAGCTAACTCTTTCCCAGTCTCCTGTTGAGTTTCCCAAAGATTGATAATCGATTGTCTTTCAAGTAACATGATCATGACAGTTGTCATACACAATTCCTTTCCCTCTTCAGCCATGTTATCAGTACAAATCACTGTATTTAGTACTCTGACTGACATTTTAGCTTCTCCAGACCTCTACCAGATCAACACCCAGTAGCATTTTGCCGATACGTGGTTCATTGCTGAATCCAAAGTTGAGATACTTTTAGCAATTTCAATCACACTGTCCAGATTATGCACCTATCAATGTTAAGCCTGTGGGAGTTGGGGGGGGGGGGTCGGGCATGGGGTAGGGATTTTGACATTTTCTGAAAAGATAAGTCAAATTCCCCACACCGGGACAACATAATTGGTCAAAAGTATCAAAATCTTCCACCTCTCCACTATTAAAAATGGCGGCCATGTCAAAATTTCCGATCAAAATCCCCACCCTGGGGACCAACCTCACAGTCAAAGTCCGTGGGTAGCCCGACCTCCCCTCCCTCGGGCTTAACATTGATAGGTGTATTCTGTGTATGTGGACTAACACAACATTCTGATACCTTGCTAACATCTGCAGTTCTAACGTTTCTTATTGTCACTCAGGTGAACTCCCTTGTTCATCAAGTCTTCAGTGTAAGGATACAGCCATATGTGATAGTCTGACACCAAGACAGTGAAAGAATGGTCCAAGGGACATTTTCATCATGCAAAGATGTCATCAAGCACTGAAAAACCAAAACAGTAAGGTAAGAAAAACCACGAGTCAGGCATGCTTGGTGATTATTGAAACCCTTATATTACAAAGCGCCACTACAAGGGAGTCAGAAAATGTTTCCAATATAACAGGGTACACTGTATCTTTCCACATAATTGTTTTTTATTACTGTTTGTTAAACTGAGCCATGAAGATGTTTGTGATATCAGGATTCTAGTGTGTTAATTAAAGAACAAGGTGACTCAGGCTATAAGACATAAACCCCCTATGCAGTAGCTCTTTTGGCTTGTCACACACTCCTTCCCAGAAAAAAAAGGATTGGCTGCAAGGGCCTGGCTGCAAACCTAATGTCTTTTGCACAAATTATTTTGCTTGTCTGCCACACACAGTCCTTCCAATGAAAAGATCGCCTGAGGGCGACAGTAAACTTAGGCTCTTATGCACAAATTCTTTTGGCTTGTCAAACACCCCTTCCCAACAAAGAGCATATCTGCATTAGGATCTCCTATAAACCACGCATGTTAAGTATATATTCACACTGTCTTACTTGTTTGTGGTTATTTGTGTCTTTGGTGTTATTTCAGTTCATCTGTCTGATCCTGAAACCAAACATTTTATGTGTTATCAAAAATTAGTATTAAAATACTAAAGATATCGTACAACATCACATTGGCTAAGTAATGAAAATTCATTTCAATGTCTTGATGATTTGTGAGCCCTGGACCAACAATGCATCAACAGCAATTGTGCTGACCATTAGGCTACTACATTGCTCATACCTATATATGAGTGGTCAGACAATCTTACATTTAAAAGCAACCAATCATAAATTATTGACATGTAATTTTTAGTGGGTAATTGATAATATTGTTGAAATTTGCTTAACTTTTGGGGTACAAAAGTTTATGCACAAGTTTGATGTATTAACCTTCTTCCCTTTGCTTCTTCAAGCTGCAAGCCCTTTTTGGTATATACGGGTAAACCCAGGTGGAAATCATGTCAAGAATTTTACAGATCTTCATCTTTATAGGATCTTACAAGTTCTGTTTGTTTTTGTAAGATTCTTGCAAGGTCTTTTAAATGTTATAATAATTTTGACTAAAGGGTAAATGTAAAGGTTACGATACCTATTTAGGAATCTTTCCAGAGAATTCTTACAAGTTAAAAGATATTTTATAGAGGTTTTAAACACCTATTATTATCCACATACTCGGTCAAATTGATCGTCAAAACACACACTGTGTGGGCCGCAACGGCCCTGAAGCTGATTGGTTCACGCGATGAATTTAAACCAATCAGATTACGTTCAGACCGTTTGAAGCATGAAGTAAGTTCTTACTTGTATTCTTGAAAACATTGTTAAATTTGTGAGTCATCAGGATGTTATTTGACCTTGTATATGGATAATAATGACATTAACATGACTTTTATCGGGAATATTGTTTATTGGCACCCTTGTAGTGTCATTTGCGACCCTCGCGCTTCACGCTCGGGCCGCAAATAACACTACGCGGGTGCCAATAAACAATCCCTCAAAAGGTCATGTTAATACCCTAATGTCTTTATTGTAAGCATTAGCTAAAAAGGTAATATTTTATTTTTTATTTGGATGTACAAATTTGTTAGATTTAAATTTTATTGTTTAGTTTAAAATCTTTGAGCTGAGCCAAGATTATAAGTAGAACTTATAATCTTGGATTATAGAATATTTAAGAAATTGCATTTTATGTAACATTACTCAGAAGTCTTTGAAAAGTTCTTGTAAGATCTTATCAGATGCCTAGAGTTGTAAACTCTTATAAGATTTCCACATGGGATTGGCAGTCCAAATTGACACCAGCATCTGCAGTCCTGCAGAAACAAAATTTTGATAAAAATCATTCATCAAATAACAAGTACATGTCATATGATTCTAAACACGAGCATGACGACATCAAAGAATCCCGATGTAAACAAAGATCACCCTGTAGATGCTATCTCACCTCAGGCAAACTGTGTACAGTGGTCATAGCTGTCATTAAGGGCCGTAACTCATATATATAGAACCTGTAATGGCTGAGCTCATCCGATGTTATGGGTGATGATGTCAATTGCTGTTTTGTTACTCTTTACATGTGTATCTCACTGCTATACAGGTGACAACTTCGATGGTACAGCTGCTTGAAAACTTAATGGCGGCCCTGTTCAATCAATATTACATAATTTGCCTGAGATGGGATAAAATTTTCATAAGTTTAGAGTAGTGTTGAAAACTTAGAAGCAACAACAACAGTGTTGTGTCATTTTAACAATAATGTTATGCAGTATTTTTTACAACAGTACTAGAAGACAAGGATTGAAGTACATCAAGGTTCTTTTACCTGTTGAAGAAAGAAACCTCTCATTGTTATTTTTCCCCTCAGGTGGATAACTAATGGTTAAAATTCCTCATCTCCCAAGTTAGCATCTGATATCTGTTCCCAATGATGAATGCGACACTTGATATCATGGTGTCTTTTCAGATATTTCTGAAGTTGAAATTTGACTCTTCATTAGTGTATATCATGAGAATTTTTATTTTTAATGTAGTCATGACCCATCAAGACAATATCCCTAAGAAGCAACTGAATTTTATATTTCTTCTTAGCGATTTGCATGTACTTATCTTTTTCAGGTACAGATCAGCCATTGCCGTTGTCCACTGGGTCATTCTGTTTTGGCATCAAAGAGCCAATGTTCAAATGTGACTGTAACATCGTGCCAATATGCAATAAAGCTGCTCAGGAAGAAGGAGCATTTTTATTAGTTACTTTGAGAACTTGACAGTTCATCAAGGAAATTCTCCCTGCTAAATGTATGTCCTGAGAATTTGATAGTGCATCTAGACAATATTCCTCAATTCATTGTATTCTTAATTCCATACTGACTGTTAAACTGCAAGTGCATTATGTGTGTTTAGAATTTGGAACTTCATCAAAATAATATTACCCAAAACCATGTCTGTTTCCTAAAATGCAGGTATCATTATGCAAGATCTATTTGATTGTACAGTACTGAAACAAGAACCTGTTAAATTTCCTACCTCTTGTGACGAACTGTCTGTTTTCTTCAGGCTCTTAGGTGGAGGAAAATCAACCCCCATGTACATCAGGACAAATAAGGAGCAGAGGCAACTGGACCCTGGCATCGTGGATCTCAATGCTGCAGGATACTCGAGAAAGAGGGTAGTTAGTAAGTTGAATGAATATTGATATTTCTCTGTAATATTTGCTAGACTGCTAGTAAGATGAACTATGAGAATACAGGTGGTTTATCATCCTGTAGAATAATTCTTATCCTCCTCTGTAATTTTTGCTAGACTAATGCAGGTTGTGAGAATGTGTGGTAATCGACTCAGGACATTTTCCCTGACAATCATTTGCCTCTCTGTACATACTGATTGCTCAGTAATACATGATGTCAGCTGTGTGAACTGTCTTAATGACCTTGCTGTATTTAAACAAAAACATCCTTGAACAACTTTCCAAGCTCTTGCAGGAAGACAGTAAATCACTCACTCTGTCTCAGATGGATGATGCATCCTTGTTTCCCATATTGGTTGCAATGACAGTTGGTCACCAGCATGAACAGTTGACCTCACAGAATCTTCTCAAGCTGTCTCCAGAATATCTTGTTATGTTACTTGAAAACAAAGCTACCCATAATGGAGGTCAGTGATTTACTACAATTGTTAGTTAAATTCCACACATGGGGTCTCTGTAATGACATGTACTCACCTCTGTTGCTTAGAATTCATTGATGCATTAAAACAGTATTTTCTTAGAACAGCTCTCTCTTTCTCATTCCATTATGATTGCTAGACTAATTTAGTTCATTAGAATTTGGTCATATATCACTACAATATCCTCCACTAATTTGCTTGGCCCTTTCAAAACTGATTGCTTTGCTAAATGTATGTTCTAAGAATCTAGCAGAACATGATGGCAATTTTTCCTAGAATCATACCATCATCCCTCTTCATACCTTTGGTGTAGTCTGCTTTTGCTGTAGTGGTTAGTGTCAGCAGTTGCTACAGTGAAGGCTTATCATTCACCTTTCCAGTTGGTTCAGCAGCTTGTGGGTTCCCATAACCACTCTGCCTGCACTGGTGTCTTTGTGGTCCACAGTTGCTTCACAAGTTGATTTGGCTTTTTACTAAGGATCTCAAGCACATTTTACAAGTCAATAGCTGAGACTGAGAAAAGTTACTTTATAGCTTTACCTTCCTGATAACATGATCCGTAATGTACTCAGCAATGTTTCTCATTGTCGTTAATAAGAATGTAGCAGCACAACAAAAACCTACCACAAAAAACATGATAAACTTATTTAAAAGTCAAAGCTGAAAGCTGTTGTGTTTGTTGTTGCAAGAAAACACACTGACAGCCATGCAGTTTTATTGTTTATTTATAACGTCATATTTACAATATTGTTGCTTTAGATAACCATCTTCACATTCCTGAAAATTAACGCTTTTTGCGCATTATTGTGTGAAGTGGCTGATTAAAAAAAAATGGCCCCTGAAAGTGGGCTAATTCCATCTGAAATAAAATCATTTCATTGGTTAATAACATCATGAGAATAAACACGCTGACAGCAGTTTTTCTTTCTTTATTGTAAGCAATATGTGAAAATTAATAATATCTTGGTTAGTGACATTACAATATTTAACGTCATATTTACAATATTATTGTTGCTTTTAGTCAACCATCTTCACATCCTCGAAAATGAATGTTTTTTGCGCATTATTGTGTGAAGTGGCTGATTAAAAAAATGGCCCCTGAAAGTGGGCTAATTCCACCTGAAATAAAATCATTGCTTTGGTTAATAACATGATGAAAATAACCACGCTGACAGCAGTTTTTCTTGCTTTATTGTAAGCAATTATATGTGAAAATTAATAATATCTAGATGTTAAATTAAGTTAGTTACATTACAATATTTACTATCTTCATGTCTTCAGTCTTGTAGGTTTCTCCATTCTTTTGCTCTGGAAAATGAGCAGCTTCCACATCCTATGTCACGACTATGCTTTTTACAATCATACAATACTTTTACAATAATGCAAAAAATCCACAGGACCTAAATTAATCCATGAGGGGGAGCGCACCTTAATCTGATTAATTTGGCAGCCAGGGAAAGCCGAGAGTGTCCCAGTGTTAGTCAACACTTCATTTGGAACACCCAGGGCCACCTGACAATTGTCATTGCTTTCTCAGCTCAGCTATGGCTTGGTGTTGACTAAATGTCAGTACCAAGCCTTTGTGTGGTTGTTGCATTGCCGGATTTTGTAGTGAAACAAAAACTTGAAAAATCGACAGCCGCACTGTAAGTCGGATTTAAAACTGAATCGGACAGCTGAATCGAAAGACATATCAATAGTAATATGATTATTACTAATAAAAGCAACTGCATGTTACATCACACTGGAAGACAACAGCTATTCCATCTCAACTTCTATACTGAGTTGTTTTTTCATTTCTTCCCCATTATAGAACAAAGTGTGCACAATATGTCTGACCAGCAGGTCAAATTGTGAAAACAGATGCTGAAAATAATCATTAAGATTGAGAACTGATGTTATCTTACATTGCAGCATAACATACAGGATGCTCCCTATACAATATATATATATATCCACGTACCTCATGCCAGGGTGTAGAAATTGGCCTACCTTATATATCATTGCTTTGGCCTTCAACCCAAAGGACATCACTGCTGTTTCAGCGTTAAGTGTTGCCAGAGAAATGCTTCATTGATACAACAACCATACAAGTGGAGCAACCAAGAGGTTAACAACTGACACTAATATCACACCCAGTGATTTCTTCCAGCCATTAAATGCAGTCAGTGCCCACCTCTCTCTCTCTCTCTCTCTCTATCTATCTCTCTTTAGACTAGTACTTGACATGAATTCCACTCTTGGCATTTACAGCTTTGCTGGATGGTCCATTGATAATATCAGTAACTTTCTGACTGCAACAAGTCTCTCACAAGCCTTTTGTGTGAAGGGCTGGGTACAACAACATTGACAACCTCACCCAATAAAGATGAGTATCTCATGGACACATGCAGCAATAAGATATGAGAAAAGACTAATATTAGATTTCTGATTTAGCACTTGTAGACTTACAGGTATTCACATTTTGTAGCATCTTTCAGTGCCATCCTGTTGAGTGGATAAATATGGCTCGTGTGTAGAACATAGACTGCAAAACAGTTCTTTAGTGGTCAGAATGATCTAGCAGAAGAGGATTGGACTGTAATAACCTCAAAGAAGGGTGATAAGAAACTGATTCTGCAGTGCAATATTAATCAGAGCCATATTTTATGGCATGGAGATGAGGATGTCTGTGATCCAATGTTGTCTTCCAGCGGTGAAAGTGAAAGTGACATACTTTCTTCACATCAAAGAGAAGTTTGTCCTTTAGATATGGTGGCTGTAACTTATTAAATGTTATTGTTGTGAGCTGATTGCTATAACTAGAGTAACTGGTAACATTGGAAAGCAGATGAGGATGACTGTGATCCAGTGTTGTCCTCTAGCAGTGTTGTCCATAAGAAAATGACATAATTTCTTCACATCCAAGAGAATTCTGTCCTTCAGATATGACAGCTGTGATATATTAATGGCTATGGCTACGGTAATCAGTGGCATATAATCCAGTAACCAGCAAACTCCAGTGGTCACCATTTTGTTTTGCAATGTCTGGATTTGTATTTCTTGTATGAGATTTTTAAGAGGTTATGTTTCAAAATGGAGTTTTGTTTGGTTTAGACTTCAACAACAGTTGCATTCCATCATCATTGGCATTAGAAGCTAGCTGTCCTCAAGGGGTTTAGAGCTGGAATGTGACTGCAGAGTTGCATGGTTGCTGTGTGCAAAGGTCAAGCAAATAGTTCCAATTCTTGAAGAATCCGCCAGTGAAAAGTTGGTACTATTTGTCCTGTTCCATTGTCTTCCAGAGTTCCAGACCTCACGTAAATGTATACCATGGCCTTAATATCAGTGCAGCTATATAGAGTTGTGGAGACTATTGATTCATACAATGTGTGGGAGCAAGTCTTTAGTTGAAAGCATTATTTTAATGTAGACAAGGATCGCTGTAATCCAGTGTTGCATTCAGTGACTCTGACCAGTCAGTGCAAATGTACATTATATTTCTACTTATCAAAGGAAAGTCATCTTCTGATATTGGAGGGTGTTGAAGAGAGTGTACAGGCTTTATAGAATTGAGGTTGCATTCACTCATCGAGTTCTATTCCATGTCTACCTGACATTATCATTAGCATTGGTAATTGCACTCAGGTAGTTTGAGAAGGGAGTGTGAGAATCATTGCTTTGTTGTTGTGAAACTGCCAAGCTAATATCTTTCACACCAATTCTGTAATGGACACGTATTCCAGCTCCTCCATCCAGCTCTTTCTCTCTCCTTCTCTGCTTCTCCTTGTTTCCCTTACAGCCAGTGAGAAGTTGGAATTTGAACAACATTCATGTGTTCCAATGCTCCATTGTTTCCGCAGAGCTTAAATGAGATTAAGCAATTTTGTGGTATAACAGGCTCTACATACAACAGACTCTATGAAAAGAAGTGGAAGCTATACAGTAGGTGGTAACATGGTTTTAAAGTCACATTCTTGGTAGGCTAGATGCACCAGACAAATGATGATAGTGAAAGGCTGGTGACCTTTTGTGGTGCCCACAAAATTAAAAATCTAGTCACCTCAGCAAAAACACTGGCACAATTTTCCTACACAGAGACAAACACATTTCCTTAAACCTTCCAACAAGTGGGATTTGCCCAAATTAGCCATCTTGCCATTGGTCATGAATAACCTATAGTCACCATGGAGGTGAACAGACTGAAAGACTGGCATAATGTTTTCACATAGAGATGAACAACCATTTTGTTTTGTCAGTTTACAAGTTTAATGGTGTGTTAGGAGAAAAGGCAATATTTGAAGTGATCACCATAATGTGCAGAATGTGAAATAATTCAAATATGAACTGTGGAATGGCAATTTAGATTTCAGTGAGAAATTATTGATCATTGCAGTGAATGTTCCAACCTGTGCAATTGGAACATAAAGAGGCTTCTACCCACTGAGCTATGAAGTCACACATTGGGAGTATGGACAATTTGTATTTGCCTTAAACAAAGCTACACTCCAAACACCAGAGAGGCTTTACTAGGCATGATGACCTGCTGAGGTATTGCAATACTTAGTTTTCTCTCTGTGCAGCATCGCAAAACATGTTCAAAGCTCCTTCTGGTTTTGCCCTTCACTTTCTTTTCCTTAGTGATAATATTGTAGGTGTTGCCCACTCCCCTTCAGTCTCTGCTACGTATATACAGTGCAGTATTCTTGTACCATTCAGGATCAACCAGAGCTACTTGTAAACGAATGTTGTTAGTCTTCTATTTTCATCTGTTACAAAAGCCCAGCTCCCGTTGCAATTGCAAGTTCACCATAGCATCTAAGGGCATCAACAATTCATCTGGAGCCTTGCTTTTATAGGACACAATGTCATTATGTAGACATCATAATAAAGCACAAACACCTACCAGTAATATGGAAACTTAGGGTGTTACTGAGAAATAATTGAAAAGGAAAGGATTGCAGAATCAGCTGGTATATTTGAGAGGTCTTCAAAAAGGTTGGGGGGAGGCCAGTAGTGTCTGAGGAAACATCTGTCAATTTCAATGACCTCTCCTCGTAAACAATAGATACTGGTCAAGGTAGTATAAACAATAATAATGAGAAGGGGTAAGTTTCTAAAGAAACTGTGGTGCTGCGTTGGTGGGAAGTATAGCAAGATAATTTGGTTTTATCAACTGGGTTGATAATGTGACTTGGCAACCGTAAAGAGATTCGAAAGCTGACATTTTGAGCGTTAGCGCTTCGTCGAGGGAAATCGAGGAATTGTGGGTCGTGTGTGGTTTATATACAGAAAGATGGAGCTCCGCCAGTGCTTGCCTGGCCAGTGCTTGTGGCATGAATAATCTAGTCATGAGCATAATGTGTCCTCAAAAAATCGATCCTCTTTTCATGAATGGTGAAAATAGGAGGTTCCTTTCGAAGACTTTGAGAATGAAAGAGGAGCCAGGGTGGGAAGTTTTCTCGACCATCCATTTTTCACTGCCGTAGTTAAACTACTAGTTACATTCTGGTAGATAGTAATGACAACAGACTGAGAGACTCTTTGCAATATGTAAGCTCAAGGATGAATCCATTGTAGCATTGGTTGTGTGTACAGAACAACAAACCATGTTCCAGGCTGTTATCAACTTCTATTTCACTGTCGTCTCTGCTTTGTGATGTTATCCCACATGTCCCCATTCCATTCTTCATGATTAAATCCAGGTTTGGTAATTCATACAAGTATGATATGGGAAGCAATTAATGATGATATTTTATGATTTATATTCTACCAAAGCTTCTTGTAATGGAGCTTCATCCATTGTCTACGTACGCTACATTCTCTGTCGAAAGAGTTTACTTCTGTTTGGCTTTAAGAGAAGTTCAGTTCTAAGCTTACCACAGCACCCTCAATATTCATGTGAAACCACCAGTAAGGGCTTAGAAGAATGTTTGACAGTCTTGTGTCAAGAAAATATGCTGCTGTCAAATAATAGGAGCAATCCTACCAATCTTCATGGTCTAACTGCAAAATTGTGGATGCCAGTGGACTTTACTTAAAAGCTGAGAGGGAATAGGAAAGGTTTAAGGAAAGTCTTCACCAAACAGTGTGTAGGGGATGCATTGAACGTTGCCCTCAAGTGATAGAGAAAGAGAATGTGAGAGTCCTTGCTTTGTTGTTGCACAACTACCAGGCTTATACATTTATAGGTAGCAATTCAGCCCATGAGACCTTCGCCTTCGTCTAACTTTTGTGGTGCATAAGGCCTTGACATGCATTGTCACCAACCAGCTCTGTCAGCCGCTGCTGTTGACACCTCTCTCCGGCTCCTCCATCCAGCTCTTTCTCTCTCCTTCCATGCTGTTTTCTTCCCTTTTGTCCTGACAGCCAGTGAGAAGTTGGACTTTTAATGTTATACAATGTTCCTGTGTTGCAGTGCTCCATTGTTTCTGTATAGATTGAGAGAGATTGAGAAATTTTGTGTTACAATAGGCTCTACATACAATAGGCTCTATGGAAAAAAGTGGAGGCAAAACATAGATGGTATTGTAGGTTTAAAGTCATGTTCTTGGTAGGCTTGACCCACCTTCAGGAGAAACAGTGAAAGTCAAAGACTGGGGAACTTTTGTGGTGCCCACAAAATTAAAAATCTAGTCACCTCAGGCTAAAGCACTGGCACAATGTTCCTTCACAGAGCCAAACACGCCATCCAGCAAGGAGGACTTGCCCAAATTAACCATCTTCCCATTCATCTTAAATGCAGGTGAGCAGACCAAAAGACTGGCATAATGTTTCCACACATGAACAACCATTTTATCTTGTCGGTTAACAAATTTCATGGCATGTTTATAGGAGAAAAGGCAATGTTTGAAGTGATCAGCATCATCTTTGTCACTAATCTAAAGCATGTGAAATAATTCAAATATGAACTGCGGGTGTAGATTTAAGTAAGAAATGATCATTGCAGTGAATGTTCCAACTTCTGAAATTGGAACAAAGGATCTTGAACAAGTTCAGAGCTTCTAGCAACTGAGCTATAAAGCCACATATTAGGTGCACGGTCAGTTTGTATATGGCTTAACCAAAGCTACACTCCACATCAAAAACATCAGAGATGCTTTACTAGCCATGATGACCTGCTGAGGTAATGCAGTACTTAATTTTCCCTCTGTGTAGAATTACAGAACATGTTCCAGGCTGCTTCTGGTTTTACCCCTTTCTTTCTTTTCCTTGGTCATAATATTGTAGGTGTTGCCCGCTTTGTGATCTCTTTCAATCCCTGCCCACAATCCAGTATTCTTGTATGATTTAATACCAACCACAGCTTCTTATAAAGTCTTCTATTATCATCTGTTGAAAAAGCCCAGCTTCACTTGGCTTAAAGAGTAATTCCAAACTCACAATATACATCTAAGAGGATAAAAGTTTCATTGGGAGCCTTGCTTGTGCACGACACATGACATATGTGTTGACATCAGTATAAAGCAGGATTACCTACTGGTATTATGGAAAAGTAGGGTGTCGTAGTGAAAATTGAGATAAAGGAAAGGATGGCAAAATGAAAAGTAGTGTGAAGCATAGCATTGGGTGCACAGTCAGTTTTTTTTTTTATGGTTTCACCAAAGCTACACTCCATATCAAAAACACCAGAGAGGCTTTACTAACCACGATGACCAGCTGAGGTAATGCAGTACTTAATTTTCCCTTTGTGTAGTATTGCAGAACATGTTCCAGGCTCCCTCTGGTTTTGCCCCTTTCTATCTTTTCCTTAGTGATAGTATTGTAGGTGTTGACCGCTCCATGGTCTCTTAATGTCCCTGCTACAACCCAGTATCTTTGCACGATTTACGACCAACCAATTGGAACATAAAGAAAAAACATAATGAAGCTTGAACAAATTCAGAGCTTCTACCAACTGAGATATGAAGCATCACATTGGGTGCACAGTCAGTTTGTTTATGGTTTGACCAAAGCTACGCTCCACATCAAAAACACCAGAGAGGCTTTACTAACCATGATGACCAGCTGAGGTAATGCAATACTTAATTTTCCCTCTATGTAGAATTGCAGAACATGTTCCAGGCTTCTTCTGGTTTTGCCCCTTTCTTTCTTTTCCTTTGTAAGTCCCTGCTACAATCCAGTATTCTTGCACGATTTACGACCAACCAAAGTCTTCTATTATCATCACTTGATGGTATTAAGTAAGTAAAAGTAAATGGAAAAGTAGGGTGTCGCAGTGAGAATTGAGAAGGAAAGGATGGCAGAATCAACCAAATGTGTATGAGAGGTCTTTAACAACAAGGCTGGGAGGAGCCAAGTGACATGGTAAAGAATAGATTCTGGTTAAGGTGGTAAAACACTAACGATGAGAGCCTGGCTGCCATTATGCTTGAGTACTCTAGTCATCAGCATAATGCATCCTCACAAAATTGGTCTTCTATTCATACATAATAGTGAAAATTGGAGATTCCTTTTGAAGATTTGTACAATGAAAGAGGAGCCAGGGTACGAAGTGGGTCAACATCAGTTTTTCACTGCTACCAGCTATACTCTAGTAGATAGTACAGGATATAGCGAAGACGCTGTCAGAGATTAATTCTCTGTAATTAATGTGCATGCTCAAAATGATCCATTGAAGCATTGGTTCTTTATAAAGAACTACAAAGCTTATTCCAGGCTCTTATCAGCTTCTCCTTCACTATCTTCTCTGTTCTGTGATATTATCCCACATCCCACAAGTTTGGTCTTTGATGCATGTATGATATCGGAAGAAATTACGATATTTTTTTGATTTATATTCCACCAAAGCTTCTTGCAATGAAGCTTCATCCATTGTCTAGGTGCAATAACACCATATTTAGAGAGGATGGGCTCATCAGCCTCAGCTTGTTTCGATGCATGCGGGTCCTCTTTCCAGGTCGAATTGGAATTTAGAAATGTTGGTTTTGAAGGAGGGAGGAAAACCTGAGAAGCTGGAGAAAAACCCTCAAATTGAGGAGAAAACCAACAACCAATTAAACTTACCCCACATATGGTGCTGGGCCGGAATCGAACCCAGGCCACATTGTTGGGAGGCGAGCGCTCTCACCAATGCCCCACACTTTTTCCCCTACATCCTCTGTCAAAAGAGTTTGCTTCTGCTTGGCTTTAAGACAAGTTCAGTTCTAAGCTTAACACAGCACCCTATATTGTCATATGAAACCAAAAGTTAGGGCATAGATGATTTGTTGAGAGTCAAGTGTCAAGAGAATATCCTACTGCCAAATTTTAGGTGCAATCCTGCCAATCTTCATGGTCCCACTGCAAATCTGTGGATGTCAGCAGAAAGCATAGCCACCTATTAGTGACATTAGGGAGGTGTGTTACTAACAACTGAGTGGAAACAGGAAGGGTTTTAGGAATGTCTTCACCAAACAGTGTGTAGGGGTGCCAGCTGACATCTGAGATGCTGAATAAGGCATTGACATTGCGATTTAATGACTCTGGAAAGAAGTCACTAGTGGTGCTAAGAGTGGTAAGACACAAAGACCAGATGAAAATAGACATGCGACCCACTGTGATATGACAGAGCTGTTCCTCTTTACTCCAGTGTATGAAGAAGAAGAGATATAGCAATTGACTTGTTCAGTGGTGTCACCGAAAAGCGCCACAAGCTGACCACAACAACCAGCAGTGTATCACTTTGTTTGCTTTTGCTTGGCTTTAAGACAAGTTCAGTTTTAAGCTTAACACAGCACCCTCAATTTTCATGTGAAACCAAAAGTTAGGGCATAGATGATTTGTTGAGAGTCAAGTGTCAAGAGAATACGCTAATGTCAAATTTTAGGTGCAATCCTGCCAATCTTCATGGTCCCACTGCAAATCTGTGGATGTCAGCAGAAAGCATAGCCACCTATTAGTGACATTAGGGAGGTGTGTTACTAACAACTGAGAGGGAATAGGAAGGGTATAAGGAATGTCTTTACCAAACAGTGTGTAGGGGTGCCAGCTGACGTCTGAGATGCTGAATAAGGCATTGACATTGCCATTCAACGACTCTGGAAAGAAGTCACTAGTGCTGCTAAGAGTGGTAAGACACAAAGACCAGATGCGACCCACTGTGATTCAGATTTGTTCCTCTTTGCTCCAGTGTATGAAGAAGAAGAAATCTAGCAACCGACTTGTTCAATGTTGTCTCCAAAAAGCGCCACAAGCTGACCACAACAACCAGCAGTGTATCACTTTGTTGTTGTTATAGCTATGAAAATCCAATTTAATTTACAAGCCATCTGCAGTGAGTATCCTTTAGGTTGCCCTTATGGCGAGGAAAATCTGATTTTGGTAAGCAATCATGAAGCATGTATTTTTTATGGGTTGGTAACGTATTGCAGAGTAATTTCAAAGCAATCTACAAGTGATGTTAGTCACAAAGCCTGCCTCAAGCTGTAGAGCGTCACTGCTTTGTTATCGTTGTGAGAGTCATTACAAATTGTGTGTCTTCAGGTGATGGTAAAATGATGCTGAAGAATTTGAAGCTGTACAGCCACAGGTAAATGGCCATGCCCTCATTATGCCAGCTACAAGGGCTAAATACTCAAGCAACTGATGCTATATCATGTCATTAACCTAAGCTTATAAATTAAAATTCTCTGTCATCGTGGAGCATCTGTCTTGAAATAGCTGTTGATGAAGTGCTTATATGAAGTGCAGAAGATGAAACTGTTAATGTAGTATCAGATGTAATGCGACTGAGGTGTCGTTTTTAGAGCTTCTTGAACATTAAAGAACTGCATCCTCTTAACTCTGATCCTCTTAAAAGAGCAAGGTGCAGTGTACAGGTTTGCAGAGACGATTTGTGGTTGGCAGCATATGCTTATAAGTAACAAGTACAAGAAAAGTGTTTTACTGTCACCTTAGAAGGAACCAGGGTGTTGGACAGAATATTTTAGGTAACTATGCAACAAGGAGGTCCATGATTATTGATGACCATGAGTATTGGTTCACACATTTCAGTCTCTGCTACAATGCAGTATTCTTGCACCATTTAGGATGAACCAAAGCTTCAAGTAAAGTCTTCTATTATGATATGTTGAAAAATCCCAAACAAATCACAGTATGCATCTAAGGGGATAAATGATTCACTGGAAGTCAAGCTTGTATAGGGCACATGACATATGTGTACACATAAGTGTGTGGCACAAGCATGTATTGGTGCTATGAAAAAGTTGGGTCTCGTTCTGATCATTGAGAAAGAAAGGAATCAGCAGAATCAACCAAATGCATTGAAAGATTTTCAACAAGTAGGCTGTGGAGGAGCCAGGTGATATGTAAGAAAACATTGTCAATTGAATGACCTCACCTGGTAAAGAATAGATTCTGGTTAAGGTAGTAAAAAACACTAATGATGAGAGCCTGGCTGGCATTATGCATTAATATTCTAGTGATCTGAGAATAATGCTTCCTCGCAAAATTGATCTTCCATTCATGAATGGTGAATAATGGAGATTCCTTTCAAAGATGTGCAAAATAAAAGAGGAGCCAGTGTAGGAAGTGTATGAACATCGGTTTTTCACTGCCACCAGCTATACTCTAGCATATAGTACAGGATATAGTGAAGGCACTGCCAGAGATTCTCTATAATGTGTAAGCCCAAGGATGATCCATTGAAGCATTGGTTTTGTATAAAGAACTACAGAACTTGTTCCATGCTCTTATCAGCTTCTTCTTCACTATCTTCTCTGCTCTGTGATATTATCCCACAAATTTGGTCATTGAAGCAATGACAATTATTTTATCATTTATATTTCACCAAAGCTTCTTGTAATGGAGCTTCATCCATTGTCTAGGTATGCTGCTGCATCTGTCAAAAGAGTTTACTTCCGTTTGGCTTTAAGAGAAGTTCAGTTCTGAGCTTACCACAGTACCCTCAATATTCATGTGAAACCACCAGTAAGGGCTTAGAAGAACGTCTGACAGTCTTGTGTAAAGAAAATATGCTGCTGCCAAACAATAGGAGCACTCCTACCAATCTTCATGGTCTAACTGCAAAATTGTGGATGCCAGTGGACTTTACTTAAATGCTGAGAGGGAATAGGAAAGGTTTAAGGAAAGTCTTCACCAAACAGTGTGTAGGGGATGCATTGAACGTTCCCCTCAAGTGATAGAGAAAGAGAATGTGAGAGTCCTTGCTTTGTTGTTGCACAACTGCCAGGCTTATACATTTATAGGTAGCAATTCAGCCTGTGAGACCTTCGCCTTCGCCTAACTTTTGTGGTGCATAAGGCCTTGACATGCATTGTCACCAACCAGCTCTGTCGGCCGCTGCTGTTGACACCTCTCTCCAGCTCCTCCATCCAGCTCTTTCTCTCTCCTTCCATGCTGTTTTCTTCCCTTTTGTCCTGACAGCCAGTGAGAAGTCGGACTTTTAATGTTATGCAATGTTCCTGTGTTGCAGTGCTCCATTGTTTCTGTATAGCTTGAGAGAGATTAAGAAATTTTGTGTTGCAAGAGGCTCTACATACAATAGGCTCTATGGAAAAAAGTGGAGGCAAAACATAGATGGTATTGTAGGTTTAAAGTCATGTTCTTGGTAGGCTTGACCCACCTTCAGGAGAAACAGTGATAGTCAAAGACTGGGGAACTTTTGTGGTGCCCACAAAATTAAAAATCTAGTCACCTCAGGCTAAAGCACTGGCACAATGTTCCTACACAGAGCCAAACACGCCATCCAGCAAGGAGGACTTGCCCAAATTAACCATCTTCCCATTCATCTTAAATGACCTAGTCACCATGCAGGTGAGCAGACCAAAAGACTGGCATAATGTTTCCACACATGAACAACCATTTTTTCTTGTCGGTTAACAAATTTCATGGTATGTTTATAGGAGAAAAGGCAATGTTTGAAGTGATCAGCATCATCTTTGTCACTAATCTAAAGCATGTGAAATAATTCAAATATGAACTGCGGGTGTAGATTTAAGTAAGAAATGATCATTGCGGTGAATGTTCCAACTTCTGAAATTTGAACAAAGGATCTTGAACAAGTTCAGAGCTTAAAGCAACTGAGCTATAAAGCCACATATTAGGTGCACGGTCAGTTTGTATATGGCTTAACCAAAGCTACACTCCACATGAAAAACATCAGAGATGCCTTACTAGCCATGATGACCAGCTGAGGTAATGCAATACTTAATTTCCCTCTGTGTAGAATTACAGAACATGTTCCAGGCTTCTTCTTGTTTTACCCCTTTCTTTCTTTTCCTTAGTCATAATATTGTAGGTGTTGCCCGCTTTGTGATCTCTTTCAATCCCTGCCCACAATCCAGTATTCTTGTACGATTTAATACCAACCACAGCTTCTTCTAAAGTCTTCTATTATCATCTGTTGAAAAAGCCCAGCTTCACATGGCTTAAAGAGTAATTCCAAACTCACAATAAACATCCAAGAGGATAAAAGATTCATTGGGAGCCTTGCTTGTGCACAACACATGACATATGTGTTGACATCAGTATAAAGCAGGATTACATACTGGTATTATGGAAAAGTAGGGTGTCGTAGTGAGAATTGAGAGCAAAGAAAGGATGGCAAAATCAAAAGTAGTGTCAAGCATCGCATTGGGTGCACAGTCAGTTTGTATATGGTTTAACCAAAGCTACACTCCACATCAAAAACATCAGAGATGCTTTACTAGCGATGATGACCAGCTGAGGTAATGCGATACTTAATTTTCCCTTTGTGTAGAATTGCAGAACATGTTTCAGGCTCCCTCTGGTTTTGCCCCTTTCTGTCTTTTTCTTAGTGATAGTATTGTAGGTGTTGCCCACTCCGTGATCTCTTCAAGTCCCTGCTACAATCCAGTATTCTTGCACGATTTACGACCAACCAAAGCTTCTTGTAAAGTCTTCTATTATTATCACTTGGCTTAAAGAGTGATTACAAGCTCACAATATACATCTAAGAGGATTAAGGATTCATTGGGAGCCTTGCTTGTGCATGACACATGACATATGCGTTGACATCAGTATAAAGCAGGTAAGTAAAAGTAAATGGAAAAGTAGGGTGTCACAGTGAGAATTGAGAAGGAAAGGATGGCAGAATCAACCAAATGTGTATGAGAGGTCTTTAACAACAAGGCTGGGAGGAGCCAAGTGACATGGTAAAGAATAGATTCTGGTTAAGGTGGTAAAACACTAACAACGAGAGCCTGGCTGGCATTATGCTTGAATAGTCTAGTCATCAGCATAATGCATCCTCACAAAATTGGTCTTCTATTCATACATGAATAGTGAAAATTGGAGATTCCTTTTGAAGATTTGTACAATGAAAGAAGAGCCAGGGTAGGAAGTGGGTCAACATCAGTTTTTCACTGCTACCAGCTATACTCTAGTAGATAGTACAGGATATAGTCAAGACACTGTCAGAGTTAATTCTCTGTAATTAATGTGTATGCTCAAAATGATCCATTGAAGCATTGGTTCTTTATAAAGAACTACAAAGCTTATTCCAGGCTCTTATCAGCTTTTCCTTCACTATCTTCTATGTTCTGTGATATTATCCCACAAGTTTGGTCATTGATGCATGTATGATATTGGAAGCAATTACGATATTTTTATCATTTATATTCCACCAAAGCTTCTTGCAATGAAGCTTCATCCATTGCCTAGGTACAATAACACCATATTTAGAGAGGATGGGCTCATCAGCCTCAGCTTGTTTCCATGCATGCGGGTCCTCTTTCCAGGTCGAATTGGAATTTAGAAATGTTGGTTTTTGAAGAGGGAGGAAAACCTGAGAAGCTGGAGAAAAACCCTCAAATTGAGAAAACCAACAACCAATTAAACTTACCCCACATATGGTGCTGGGCCGGAATCGAACCCAGGCCACATTGTTGGGAGGCGAGCGCTCTCACCAATGCGCCACACTTGCTCCCCTGCATCCTCTGTCAAAAGAGTTTGCTTCTGCTTGGCTTTAAGACAAGTTCAGTTCTAAGCTTAACACAGCACCCTCAATTGTTATATGAAACCAAAACTTACGGCATAGATGATTTGTTGAGAGTCTCATGTCTAAAGAATATGCTACTGCCAAATTTTAGGTGCAATCCTGCCAATCTTCATGGTCTCACTGCAAATCTGTGGATGTCAGCAGAAAGCATAGCTACCTATTACTGACATTAGGGATGTGTGTTACTAACAACTGAGAGGAAACAGGAAGGGTTTTAGGAATGTCTTCACCAAACAGTGTGTAGGGGTGCCAGCTGACATTTGAGATGCTGAATAAGGCATTGACATTGCCATTCAATGACTCTGGAAAGAAGTCACTAGTGGTGCTAAGAGTGGTAAGACACAAAGACCAGATGCGACCCACTGTGATTCAACAGATTTGTTCCTCTTTGCTCCAGTGTATGAAGAAGAAATCTAGCAACTGACTTGTTCAATGTTGTCTCCAAAAAGCACCACAAGCTGACCACAACAACCAGCAGTGTATCACTTTGTTGTTGTTAAGCTATGAAAATCGAATTTAATTTGCAAAGCCATCTGCAGTGAGTATCCTTTAGGTTTCCCTTATGGTGAGGAAAGCCTGATTTTGGTAAGCAATCATGAAGCATGTATCCTTTATGGGTTGGTAACGTGTTGCAGAGTAATTTCAAAGCAATCTACAAGTGATGTTAGTCACAAAGCCTGCCTCAAGCTGTAGAGCGTCACTGCGTTATTATCCTTGAGAGATTACAAATTGTGTGTCTTCAGGTGATGGTAAAATGATGCTGAAGAATTTGAAGCTGTACAGCCACAGGTAAATGGCCAGGCCCTCATTATGCCAGCTACAAGGGCTAAATACTCAAGCAACTGATGCTATATCATGTCATTAACCTAAGCTTATGAATTGTAATCTCTGTCATCGTGGAGGATCTGTCTTGAAATAGCCGTTGATGAAGTGCTTATATGAAGTGCAGAAGATGACGCAAGCCAAATGAACGAACTGTTAATGTGGTATCGGATGTAATGTCATCAAGGTGTCATTGATCTGATCCTCTTAAAGGAGCATGGTGCAGTGTACAGGTTTGCAGAGAAGATTGGTGTGTTACTAACAACTGAGAGGGAATAGGGAAGGTTTTAGGAGTCCTCC
>OX393562.1:16737978-16762134 GCA_947652115.1 Blastomussa wellsi
TTTTAAGCAAAGCACCTACAAGATTTGAGTCACGCCTGTTTTTTTTTCCAGTGCATCCATGCAAAGTTTCGATAAGGACAGCATTGCCATTAGTGACACAGCTTCAATGGCACTGCGATTCTTGATAAATTTGTCATTTTTCCAGTCCCAGGGGCACAAGGCCAGAGTGATCCTGTACCATTCATTGTTGCATTTGTCACTTTGTGCAGTTGTTCCATGCGCTCAGTCCAAACGGAACCATCTTGCTGTTGAATTCTTCTATGAATTACACTCCATTTACCTGGCTGGTCTACCTGTATCCCTCTAAACCTAGCTTCTAGCTCTATAGGACTGACAGAAATAGAAAGACTTTGTTGTTTCCCTGTGAGCCATTCAGTGCTAAACAATTCATGACAGTGTGTCACACTGGGTGTGTTAACTTAGTGTTTTGTTCATCTGAAGCATGTTGTGATATGTCCTGATTGCGTTCATTGTATGTTGTTTATAGTAGCCTATTCCCCACAATGGAGTAAACAGGCAGAAGTGATGCACCTCTTGAAGCATCAATAGCAATACTTGCTGAAACAATCACACCTAGGCATAGAAGACCAGCATGATATTTTGCCATCCATTGCTGTCCTGTGTCGTTCTCGTGCAGGCAGGTGTTCCACCATCTCCAGCCAAAGTCAGGTCCTGTTTGTTTCCTGCTTAGTTTTTCTACAACTTAACCTGCTTACCAAGATTAACCAACTAGCAATCTTATCTTCCTAGCTATGACAATAGGTGATTTACGATATGATATCACGACAACAGAATGCTGAAGCGTTTTATACCCTCATGGCAACTGTGGCAGAACATTTTCTTAAAGTCCAAATAAACTGAATTCTTGATTATTATTTGTTGTCAAATGGCACCATGGTGTAAACAACCTATTGTTTGGGTATCATCTTTTGTCCAGATCCTGGCTGCATCTTCTTCTTTCATCACCGCATTGGCAGCTTCCTAGCTACTTACACTAACCACTAACTACACTAACTACCTAGTCTTGTTGTTATCTTCTTTGTTGATCATTTGTGCTGCCGTCTTCTGGTCATCATCGGTCTTCTTTATTTGCATTGTGGCCAGTCTCCATAGGTTGTTGCCGATGTGAAGTCTACCTACGCCTACGATTTGTAGATGATCTAAGCTATGAAGGCCCACAATGTGCATTGTAGGTCTACTTTGAGTTGGTTTCTCCCACAAGGTGACATTGACAAGAAGACACATGTGCAGGTCTAAATGTCAACACTTCCATAGTGAGAAAATCCTCCCCACTGCCTGTCACTCCTAACCTATCTTTGCTAACTGCCTGACTATGTATCCTCTTCAGATTGGTTGGTTGATCCTCTTCAGCTGTTCTCAAAGGCTACCTACTTGACCGATCAAAACTGAGGTGTGTGCATTGTCCCATAATCCCATGCCCCTAATGCCTTTTAAATTTGGTAAGGTTTTATTTCATTTGTTCATTTCCAGATAATTCATTCATACTGAAAGAAAAGGTACATTGTAAATGTTATGTGCGAGAATCACGTTAAGTGTGAAAAATTTCCTGTAAAATTTGAATCAGTCATGTTTTAAGTTTTATCACAAATTCTAAACCTTCCAAAAGTGAAAGGCATTAGGGAAAGTACTTAGAGTCCTGAGAACTGATCTATGTTTTCCTGAACTATCTGTAACACCATTAAACCTTCACAGAGTTACCAAAATGGCCTCCTTGAATGGCCTAATGGTTTCTTGTTTCCTATATTAAGTTTAAGTAATATAATGTCTGGTTGAACCTTACTGACAGAATTTCACTTATCAGTATGTAGACTGTCAAGTGAAATGTAATAGATGAATAATTGACCTAAGCGCAACTAAGCAGGGATTCGAAACGCAACAAGAAAAACAAAACGTATCCAACGTGAAGTCGAAATGCTGCCTGAGTGAAGTCAAAAGTAAGCCGGAGTGAAGTTGAACACAAGCCGAAGTTAAGTCGAAAAAGGCCGAAGTGAAGTAAAAAGAGATTCACACTGAAATAAAAAAAAGCCGAATTCCAATCTCTGGCCGAATAACCTGCAAAGAAACCCAGTTGAAAAAGGCTATAGGGAGGAACCACACCAACCCTAGGGGTCCATTAGTAAACCTAATTAGATTAACTACATTAAGTTACGCCGAATCAGAAGTACATGTGACTTCTGGCCGGAAGTGTGTGCTTGTATGCTTTGTAAGGTTCATCCAGAGCTCTATTTACCCCCCCTTTCCCAGCCCACGGTAAACTTAGCTGATCACTAGCATCATCGTTCATCAGAGTCCTGTCTGGCTTGAGCAGAACGGAGCATAATCATAGAGGCCTGGTTGATCTGACTGGGCTGAAGCTGCACAAGTGTTATGGTGGAATGGAACTTGACGAGGACTGAACTGTGCCATGTTGTGGAGTAGCTGCTGTTTGGTGAAGATGGCTGGTTGGAAAAGAACTGATCGAGTGAGACTGAAAAATATAAATGAATGTTATTAGGAAACAAAATTTAATTGCCTTTTAGTTTACTACCATGATAATGTAATTAACGGCCTCGCCTAGTACGACCCTTCAAGTGAATAAACTATATACGTGATTAACGAAACAAAATCTGCCGTCTTTTAAATGGAACAATCATGGAAAGAAAAATGTTTTTGAAAAACGGAATCAGACGACTAATTTCCGTGAAATTTTAAATTTCCCTGTAAATAAACTTATGATATATTTCGGAAGATTTCGCTGGTCCAGTTTATCGAATATAAATGCGCACATTTTGATTTGTTAACATCCGTGGGAGAAGTTTACAAACAAATCGAAGATCATATATTTTGATTTTTATACAGACTGCGAACATTTGAGAAATAAATTCGAATAAACAGCGTCAAAATAATAAATTAAGTAATTTATTCAAGAAAATAATTATTATGTTCGTATATTTTTGACTGAACGTTTTGCGCAGAAAAAGCTAGTTTTGCTTGCGAACAATTTTCCCGTTAACTTTTCCCGCCAAATTTTATCCCCGCTTTTGATACGCGAATTTCTCCCAGAAAACAGCATTTCACAGCGCAAAAAGAACTTGAAAACTGATTTGAACTAACTGAACTTCATGGTGAGACACACTGGATTGATGTAGCTATTTTCCAATTTCCCCAAAAAGATCTTGGTGAAGTCGCCGTCCCGTCGCCTTCGGCGTTACTGAACCAAACCTTGCATTTTATAGAAGAACCAACGAAATCTTGATTTTTGATACCATTTTACAAACCATTGATGAAAATTTGAAACAAAAAACTACCCCATTTTTATTTTTAAGTTGTGAGGCTTACCTCGGGAATGTGCTCTTGAAGTTTGTGCGACTTTAAGTTCCTTGAAGAACTGAAGAAGGGCCAAGAAGTGCAGCGAGTGCTGGTGTTTTCAATGCCGCGTGCTTTGCTCCGGAAAGAACTTTCTTGGCTCTCAACTCCTTCATTTTCACACTGAAAATCCCTGCTAACAAGAAAGCGACTCACCTTAGTGGAAAATGATTTGTTTAATGAAAGTTGAAGATAAAGAAGTTAAACAATGGCGAAAGTTTCCCCGCCATGTTGTTTAGTTTCGAAACATGTTGTTTGTAACTCTATTAATCGAACTAAAGATTAAAAGATAGATGACTCCTACCTTATATCCTCCTCTTCACAAAATTAACTGTTCAGCAATACTCTAGATGCTGTTGAACTATTTTCTTTTAATTGAAGCCGAGGAGCAAGGCAAACTGCGAAGGGTTTTTCAAGATTCTTCGCCATCAAAACCGAGCAACTGCTTCTCTTGTCCGTCAAAAGCTAAATGAAAACTTCGAAAACTGCGCCCGGATTTTAGCTAAAACCCGCGCGCTAATACTCCCCTCTGATTGGCTCGTTGCATTTCAGGGGTTTCCATCGCCTCCCAGCTTGCACTTGCACTCCACGAAACTACAACAAAAATTTCGTCTGCAACTTAAAGTTTTGAATTTTCGTTCTTATTTAATAGACCGGAATGAAGCCCACTTTTATTCTAACGTGGATTAACTCGATTTTGTTTGATTTTTCACTTTTATTCCACGGAAAATAAAGTGGCATTGATCTATCCCACGTGTGATAGCTCTGACTCGTTATTGGCTCTTTTTTGCGCCGTTTGGCAGGCAACGTAAGTGACATTGATTGTTCCCACGTGGGATAGCTGAGATAACTGATTGGCTCTTTCATTCAGGCAGATTTTCCAGGCTTACTGGCCGGGTAATGGGCAACCTTGGGACTGCAGCCCGGTTTTAGAAGGAATGATCTTGAGGGCAATTTGGTGGTTTTTGCACTTATGCAGTTGGATAGGTTACTTTATTCCGGCATCCTATTTGGAAGGAAGAACATTGATCTTTTGGGTCGGATATCGTGCTCAGAAGACAATTTGATGCTGACCCGTGAACGCAATTACATGCTAACCGGGCTGGCTCGGTTGTCGTGTAATCGCGAAGTTGATTTTTGCTGCGTTTAACAGACACTCCGAGATTTTGGCAAACTGAGCCAACCCGGCTCATGTAATCTGGCCCTAAATGTGGTATTCAAGTTTTTCCATTTTTCTTGGTAGGGCACTATGTATTAGTATAATTTGGTTTTATCAACTGGGTTGATAATCTGAATTGGACACCGTAAAGAGATTCAAGACCTGACGCTCGAAACGTCAGCTCTTGAATCTCTTTACGGTGGCCAATTCACATTATCGACCCAGTTGATAAAACCAAATTATATTATTATACTTCCCACCGACGCAGCACCGCAGTTTCTTTAGAAACTTACCCCCTCTATTCACTGTGTACTAGGATTTTTACTTCTTTCCCACCATTTCGAGTATGGTGCAAACAAGGCGCGAAACAGTGGTTGTACAGTAAAATGATATAATTTAAATCCAAAGGAAGAACACTTAATAGTTTCTTGATCCAAAGTAATTTCTTTATAAATACCGGTATTTCAATTTCTCAGCGTGAGTGCGCGCTCCCGAGAGCGCATTGTAAAGTGCACTGTGAATAGTCGATATTTTTCGCCTCAACGCCTTGTTTGTTTTGTTTCCTGGCAATGATCAGCTGATACTGGTAAATAGAAAAGATCAAATAACCCGGAAAAAGCTGTTTTGTAGCAGTCTGGTTCATTTTGAATTATTAATATCAGCTAGTTTTCGGCTGTCTTCTCTCTTTAAGTGGTCGCTTACTAGTTGTGCTTCCTTCCTTGAACTAGACTCCATATTTTTCAATGTGCCAGCCGAGAAAACCCTAAAATTTACATACTCGGCATTTGTATTTAAACGCAAAACGATATACTTACTATGAATTTAAACTAAACAGCTGCCCAGTTCATAAAATTTTGATTTATTTCGTTCTAGTCCAGTAATATCTGCAGCGGCAAAATTAAGAAAAGTTCAGTTAATCAAGGGAAAAAAATACGACTTGAAAATGTCGTTTCATGTTCTGTAAATTGTGTTAGCGATTTAGCTGGTGAGCTAAACAAACCAAAAAATAATATATAAGTCCTGGTTCTCTTGCTTAATCTTTTTACATAAAACTCTTTTCTCGAATACTTTGCGAACGCAGATTTGATGGTAACCATTTGGGGATTAGATGGCTGTTCGCTGTTAGCTTTTCTTCAAGCTCCGTTGCAGAATAACGCGGAGATTTCATACCAGAGGGGAGAACAGAAACAGTTCTTCTCAAAGTGCGGCCTGAACGCGAGCTGGAAGCAAAAGCGCATTCCGTAGAGCGCGCGTTTAGCACAATTCGAGTACGGGGAAGTTTTTCGTGTCTTTGTATAAATCCAAAATGGCCATGTGATACTGAATGTTCTTTCGTTAAAAAAAGCCCAGATCCAGTAGGTTGCGATATCGATCTATAATTTTTAAAATGTTCTCTTCCTCCGATCTTTTCTAAACTTGCAACCTGTGTGCAAGTTCCCACTGTTGTAGCTCGCTGTCGAAGTTTTCTCCCGCCGAGAGCAAGCGCGCGTTTAACATCGTTGTCCTTTTCTTCAGACTGTCTGTCGAAGTGGTAGCTAGTTTTTGCTCGCTCTCGGAGAGCTTCCCATCTCCTCAACATTGTTTCTTGTTCCTTCTCTTTCCTTGACAACCAGACTCTTCTTTGTTTCTCAAGATCTTTCACTTGTTTAACATAGCTCTGTCCCAAATGTAAATTCGCCGCGTATAAATTTCCGACAGTCCAACTCGATCTAAGGATAAAGGCCTCGTGGTGTGCGTCCAAGCAAGGGGAGCGAAATTTCTGAGAATCGTCTTCAGTTCTTCGATCAGCTCTAGATTCGCTCAAGTCTACTTGATTTTTTTCCGATGACATCTTCCAACTCAGATCTTTTCCTTGGCTTTCAGTGTTAAGTTTGTTTTTCTAAGAGCACTTCGCGAGAGGTTTCCCAGACTGTTTGCTTCCGGCAATATTTTTGAAAGTAAATATTTTGTTGGGGTTCCACACACGCAACTGGCCTGTGCCACAACAAATTCAATTTCCCATAATAAATTTAATGGAGTATTCGCTTCCCGATTCCACAAAAACGTCGACTCACGCAAGCCAGAAAATAAATCCCATATTTTTTCCAACTGTTCATATCTTTCTATGCTATTTTTTATTGCACCTGTCCTCATTTACTCCAGTAAAGGAAGTTGGCTTGTTTGCTTGAAACCAGAAATGTATTAAAGCTGACAGAGTCCTTTGTAAGAGGTCCACTTATACGAGGAATTTATTAGCAAAAGATTATATTCGCAACCAGCGTCCTATTGGTGTCTATGGAGAACAAGTTTACTCTCGCTTGACAACAAAACGAGATTGACGGAATATTTAACTCAAACTGAGTTTAACTTCCCGGGGTGCGAAAAGAAACCTTAATTTTATTTTTGTAATTAAAAACCCGTCACCCGAAAGTTATTGATCTCACATTTTGTATTGTAGTGTTAATGCCTTTCCTCGTAGCTTGAAATTAGCGTTTTTTTTTCAGTCTTTTACAGTTCTAAAACATGAATTTTTAATTTTACAAACTGTAATAATGAAAATTTGTAATTAGTATGTGCGTCATAGAATAACTTGTCAGTGGAGGACCCGCCGATTAAGTTTTCGTAAATAGCCATAAATAGATCAACTTGAACCTAGCAGCTCATAAGCTAAAATAACCGCTGTTTTATTAAAATAAATCAAGAGATTGTAGTTCGAATGGGCGGGGAATTATCGCTGCTTTTATAAACAACAAATATCGCTAATAAAACTGAAAACGCTTTTCCCTTTTTATCCCTGAAGTACTGACCAAATTTGTGGTTCTTTTCTAGTACTACCTTGATAAAGTGGGAAATCTAGAAATGTTTTTTCAACAGGCTTTGAGATGTCCCCTCTGTTTTCACTATTTTACTGATTTCCTCGACAATCTAGAACTTCCTTCACGAACTGGTTTTTCAGACTGCGTGAGCGCAAACAATGGGGAGCTTAAAGCAAACCACGACGGCAACGTCAACGAGAAAGTTCGGAGAACGTGAACCTCGATGGCTAAATTTTCGTTTTTCTGTTTGAAAACAAACACCGTCCTTATAATTTCGACAAGAATTACATTTGAAAGCGACAGATGCACCGAATACATCAAGGAAATTTCGAGATTCGTGCGTAAAATTCATGTTTAAGCATGCGTCGTCCTAGCCGTCGCCGTTAGTGGCAGCCCTGTAAACTTCCTGAAACAATATTAAAGCGGGGAAATAGGAGGAACAGTCACCAAGGCCTTTTCATGTCTTGATTGGTTGAACAACCGGATTTTTGCTTAGAGTACATTACACTTCTGTCTCGATCTGTCAGAAAACTGAGAAACAAGTTAAAGAGAAAGAATACATTTTTATTGCGTCAAGCTACAATTGTAGCATTATAAATCTGGCCCTGGTTGTTCAAAGGGTAGACAACGCTATCCATCGGATAAATCACTATCCAGTGGATAAGTGCGCTATCCACTTGATAGTGAATTGATAGCGCTATCCATCCTTTGCAAAACTACGAATGACAAATGTCTTGCGCACATTTTTTTGGAGGGGGGGAGGGGGTTGGCGAGACTGTCGACCAACTGATAAACTGGCTTGGCTGCACATAGAAACGTGAGTAAACTGCAGAATTCAATGCACTGTGCTAACTCAGTGAAATTCTTTTACTGTAGCTTAACTCGTAGCCTCCAAGGCAGTCGTTTCTGGGGCAGCGTATTTCACTCCTCATAGATACGTTGTACCTAAAAACGACTGAAAACCGAATGGGAGGCTGTGGATGTCGTTACACGAAATGAGCTGGAAAGATCTGGGGGTATTTCCCAAATGCTCCAAAATAAAATTGCTCATATCTTAAATTTAATAGTGTTAATTTCGGTGTAAGAACTTGTGATTTGTTTCTGTTTCCCTGTTGAATATTGTTTCGAGGTTCTTTTTTGTCGTGCTCGTTCACTGTTTCACGCCACTGGTCAGTTTCACAGGTTCTTAAAGGGCCCTAGTCAGCCTCCGCCATTTTCGATGCCATCGAAATTATAGAAATTGAATGGTGAAGTGAAATCTTATTACATTGCTGTAAGTTATGTTACTGGAAGTGTTTAATTACAAATTTAGCAAGTTTTTCAGTGGTGTCTTTCGTTTCATCTAATTAGATTGTTGTAAGTTATGTTACTGGAAGTGTTTAATTACAAATTTAGCAAGTTTCTCAGTGATCTCTTTCGTTTCGACTCACTCAGCGTGAAAGATAATACTGAACTCTCTCATGTAAACAGTAACAAAGGTGTGGTCGACTAGGGCCCTTTAAGGCGGTGGCATATATGTGGCTGGTTGGTTGCTGACAGAAATGTTTCCCTGTTTGCCCGCGCGCGCAACATTGTTGCGGACAAAAATTTTGTATCCTAGACACAAAAAATGTTACTGTTCAGATGTTAATGTTTATGTTTAAAATGTTAATGTTTTGTTCAGAAACATTTTGTTCAGAAACATTTTGTGTCCGCAACAAATGTTTCCGAGTTTGCGCGCGCAACAAATCGTCATGAGCAACAACGTGTCCTTGTTTGCCACCACCTTTGGGTGTCCTGTGTAGCGATGAAAGGGTAGGGGGAGGGAGGGAGAGGGAGCCTGCAATACGAACCCGACTTACTTCAGTTCTTTTTATAAAATAACTGACATATTACGCGCGCTCTCATTGGTTGATAGGTGTGTTTAGATGACAGTATGTAAACACGGTTGTGACGTTTCAGGTTCGTTTCGGGGGTTTGAGAGAATTCGAGACAATTATGCAAACCCTCGACTGCGTCTCGGGTTTGCATTACTATCTCGAATTCTCCCAAACCCCCTCGTGTTTAGATGAGGCTATGTAAACACGAAAATAGTCCTCTATTGCTTAACCCTTCCCCTTTCCTTTTCTTTCTTACACCAAAAATAATCCTAACTTCATGGTGACTTAATAATTTCTAATACTCTAATCAAAGTTTGTCATTATCTGTTCACTGTTGAATTGTCTGTACTTTCGAGGTCCAAAACTTCATCTTTGCCATTTTCCTCTTGTTGTTCATCTTTGCGTCCCACACTTCTTGGAACCGATGTTAAAGAAAATTTCGACAAGCACTTGTCAAGCCGCTTCAAAAACGTGTCCACATCAGCTTTAGTCATTCCTATCGCCGCAGCTGCAGTCAGGTACGCACAGCGGTAGTTTCGAGCATGCGCACCCCAGCCAGTGAACACGTGACCGTTGATTTCTTTGGTGCTCCCAGGTGAAACCACCCTGAATAATTGGGCAAAGAAAAAACGATAATTTGTTTGCTGCCAACTATCCAGAGAATAAATGTCCAGGTTTTATATTTTCAGTTGCTGTTACACTGATGTCAAACTGCATGACGTAAATAACACCAGCGTTGCGAGTTTCTGAGTATCAGACTGGGAATGTACTTTGATATGAAGATAACGCACATCACACCTACCTCGCCCCGGAAACGCATCTTGTAAAGAGCATGGAACCGAGTTGGGTCACACCTGCTGAGTTAAGTTCCAGACCCTGCGTGACTTTCTCCAGCGAGATCGCTAGAATAGTCAAAAGAAGACAATTATCAAATAAAGAAAGAATCCAGTGAAAACCCGCATTATTCAACTGCTTTAGTGTGCTTCGTTATAGGTTCTGTATCTAGTGTAAATGTGAAATAAAAATAACGCCTCCTTGATTAAAGTGTATGAAAACATGGATAGTACGTAGGCAATCCGTTTGTCAATCATTAGCTCATTTCAAGACCTTGATGAGGAAAAGACTCTTAATGGATAGTTATCTTAATTTATCTTGTACGGATACATTGAATTAATTTTTATTGTTATATATTTCACTGAAAAGCCCCATGGGGACGTGGAATAAACGTATGTATGTATGTATGTATGTATGTATGTATGTATGTATGTATGTATGTATGTATGTATGTATGTATGTATGTATGTAAGGTACCAAACCCCTTGAAGCATTGAGCTGAAATAAAATATCACGCATCGCAAGAAGTCTGTTGTGCTATTGTGTTACAAAAAAGTGTACAAACAAAACAAGAAAGAAACAAGAAAGAACAATGCAACTCTACAGTCAAGAACTGTACACTGCTTTATGGTGAAGTTACTGGAAGGGATACGTTGACAGCTGGAATATTTTTTGGTATTTTGGAGTGTTTTATTTGGAGAACGTTGAAGCTCAACGAAGCAGCTTTCTTTCGTAATTGAAGCTCCAAATAGCGCCAAGCCTTCACCTCTGATAATTTATCGTTAACATCGAGTTTCTCCTTACACGATTACAGCCTTGCTTACAAACCGTGAACACCAGAAATGTTTATGGAATGTTATTGTGTTGCAAAGAAAAAGCCAATCAGGTGTGAGAAAACTTAACCGCAAACAGCAACGGTAATTAGTTTGCGGTTGAGGTTTGCTCGCGTGTCCTGAACTTTGGTCACTACATTCCTGAAATATTTCAGGTGTTCACAGTTTTATGAGCAAAGCTGTAATACATAGTCAAGCAAAAAAACTGTTTGAGCAAACCACTCAACTAAAACGGTTTAATTAGTTTACAGAGCGGTTTTAAATTGAGTGTCGAAAGTAAATAGTTTTGTCTCATCCTCGGTGTAAAAACCTGTGAAACTCACGAGTGACGCAAAACAAAGAACGAACAAGACAACAAAGAACCTCGAAACAATACAGGACAGGAAAACAATGGATCAAAAACAAAGAAAAAAGTCACATGTTTTTACACCGAGATAAACCCATAGTTTTGCATTACTATGCTTAGTGATTGCTTTAAAAATCTTGCGACAGTTTTTCAACCAATCAGAAGTAAAGCCAAAACCAATCGTGACTCGTGTGCTCTTTGTGATTGGATCACCGGATTGTCTCCGTTCTTTGTGATTGGCCAAAGTAATTACTTTGGTTTCGGTTTTAGGACACTCGATTGAAACGTTCCTCGAAAGAGCCGCTCTTTAACAATTAGATTATGAGCTCGAGATTTCTATGGGGTGATAGGTGATGAAGCCGAAGGCCAAATCACTCGATAGCAATCGAGAGCGAATAATCTAATTGTTTTAGTAAAAATCACAGCAAACGAATCATGTCTCGGTGAAAAAGGTTTTAATCTTCCTGCGAAACTTCGCAAAGCGCGAAGACGTCGCCATTTCGAAGACGACCTTCACCCACTGCACTGGCTGATAGTGTGCAGTAGCTCAGCCAATCTGATTGCGGCATTTGCATTAGTATACTAGTAGATTTTTACCAAAATGCTGTTAGATTGTGCACCTTACCAAGTGATATGGGGTTGCCTTTAGTGCTCAGGAGTCGCTCCTCATGTGCTGACGCTACTTTTGAAAGACCTTCAGATAAGTAACTGTAAACTTCCTGAAAAAGTGCGAATGAAACTTCATCTTTGGTATTGCTTCAAACTGCCTTCAAATGAAAGGAAATCTTAAAATAACAGTCAAGCAAGGTACAAAAACACCAAGGAGGAAACAATAAACAAGGCTTCCAATAAGGAAGAACGAGAAAGACTGCAATTGACAAACTTGAAACTTTCCTGCAAAACGTTTCGAGACGTGTTATCCTGACCGAACTCCTTTAAACCACGGAAGAGAAAATTTACACAATTTTTTCAGTCACCCACCACCATCACTCCAAAAGCGAGTTGTCAAAATACTGGGAAATTAATTGGCTTAGTGTATGGACCACCTTAGACGATGACAACAGGCATGATGAGGTATTCACTCAGGTTTGTCATGATAGGGTAGAGCAGTTTTCACTTGAGTGTCGAAAATAATTTGCGTTTTGCATTACTTCGCCTAGTGATTGGTTTAAAAATCTTGCGCCACTTTTTCAACCAATCAGGAGTAAAATCACCAATTGTGACTCGCGTGCACGTTTTCCCGCTCTTTGTGTCGGCTACGTGTAATTACTTCAAGTTTTGATTGGTTCACTGGATTGTCTACGTCCTTTGTGATTGGCCAAAGTAATTACTTTGGTTTAGGTTTTACGACATTCACTGAAAACTCACTCCGTCCACTGTGCTTAAAGATTGGTTTAAAACACTCATGCTACCAATCATGATTTGCTTTGAGTTTTGACCGCTTCACTAGATTGTCTGTGTCTTTGCGACACTCAAGCGACACGCTAGCGAAAACTGCTCAAATAAAAGGATTCGTACTGAATGGCTTGTTACGTTTTTGGTGGTATGCCTGCCTGGGAAAGGCACAGTCTATGAGGTTACTTAGAACAGGGTGCGGTACAAAGCAGCATAATGCACCTTTCTCTGTTGCAATAGCTGTTGGTATCCAGCAGAGCCAAGAGACAGTAGAGTGATAAATAGGTCTATAGATGGAGTGGCCGAGGCTCGACCTGATGATAAAACATAACACATGGCTTAATATTCCCATCTTCACAAAACTAGAAAGGGTGCATCAGTTCGTGTAAAAGTAAATGTAATCCTGCAGTCGGGCATTAAGTGAGTAGAACTATTATCTACTCCCCTCCCCTCTGGATGCTAGTACATCACAGGGTTACCCCCCTCCCTGGTTACCCCCCCCCCCCCACAGGATTAAATTCGCTACCCATTCAAACACCAGGGTACAAAGAGGCTCTAGGAGAGTTAAGTGTTTTGCCCAAGAACATGATACAGTGTCCCAGCAAGGGCTCAAACCCAGACAGCTCGGACTAGAGTCCAGCACACTAACCATAAGGTGTTGGTGTCTCACATCAATCGATAAAGGGAACTTCAACACCTTCCCCACTCCACAACTATATATCTCCTTAGTCAAGTCAACGGGTGGGAAAGGGGCCTAGTAACTATGTTGGTTGTTCTTGAAGTATTGTACTAAGTGCTAAAAAAGTCTGCGTACATGCAAGTCTAGTGGCCCATCAGGCCAGAGCTTATCCCGGTTTCCTTAGCATGAAGAGACTAGCAGCAGTTCTACTCCCCCTAGAATGGGATGCTTGTCCATCGCAGGGTTACTCCCAGCATTATTTTGCCGGTACCCATTTAAACACCCAGGTGAAGGCACTATGAGATTAAAGCGGCTTGCCCAAGAACACAATACAGTACCCTGGCGGTTGCTTGAACTCGGACTATTCGATCTGGAGTCCAGTACACTAACCATTAGGCCACCAAGACTCTTCCACATCACCAATTGATACCGCATTAAAAATGCCAGGCTTTTTTAAGCTAATTGTGGTATTAAACACCTAGTGATCTTACCAGGATATGTTTTGCTAACAGCATCAATGAAGTTCTCATCAAATCCTGCTACAACAGCTCCACCAACAGGTACCATGAAGTTCTTATCAGTACTTTGAACAAAGGCATCCACACGACCTATCCGTGCTGCCTGCAAACAGAAGGCAAATTAAAAGAACTTTGAATGCACAAAAAATCAGTGTAAGAAAGGTAAGATACTAGACAGGTCTTGTGTATGGAATGGAAAAATGAGGTAAGAAAAACCACTTGCAAACCTGCAACCACTTGCCACTTGCCCCTGTGCAAAGAAAGACCCTATGGGGTTAGGGCTCGACATTACAGCACTGTACATTTTTACACCACGTTCCACTTTGGAATGTAGATTTAAAAATTTTACTTTCCTTCTCAAAACTGTATTTCCCAAAATGTATTGCAGTATCACAGATGCTAACCATGACAAATTAATTGCAAAATTTACTTTCCAGATCAGGTAGGTATTTTGGTTAAGTTTTTTTTTTTTTTTCCTTTCCAAGATGTAAATTTACTTGCCAATGGAATCTGGGTAAGTAATAATAATAATAATAATAATAATTTAATTCTTATATTGCGCGCTTTCCATAAAATGATCAAGCGCGCATTACATATAATAATTAAATACAGAATATCTAAATAATACTTATTAAAAATACCATAATAAAAATCGAAATATACAATGCATGTCAAGGTAATAAAAATTTTCAATAAAAAAAATCAAAAGTTCAATCAATAAAAGTTTCCTTAAAAAGGTGCGTTTTCAGATGGCACTTAAAAGTCCGTAGATCTGTAACAGAACGAATCTCACGCGGTAATACATTCCAAAGTGCCGGAGCTGCGACTTGGAATGATCTGTCTCCTAATGTAAGTTGGCGTTGCAAGCAACAAACTATCCGAGGAGGATCTTAGTGTTGAACCCTAAGGGGCAACTAAAATAGTCTCCTAAGTTATGGTGTTAACTTTGGTTGTACCTGTTGAATGAGATGCATACACTTTGATGACTGCACACCATAGGCATTGTTCACAATGTGTGGCACATCTTGTTCCTTGCAAAGCTTGGCAACTTCTTCTAATCTTCAAAACAGAGAAAAGGGAACCTTGAGTCATTGGTTGGCCAAAACTTCCTTATCATGATTTCACAATTGTGACTGGAGAGGGGTGCTCCCTTAAATGAGCTATACAGGGACATGATGCTTGATAGGGTATGGTTTTTGACCCCTCAGTCCCGAACAGGTTAGGTAATTCACACAAGTTTGTCCTAAACATGATAGATACAAATTTTTTATTAAGAAGTCGTCTCAGCTGGTCATCAGTCCACATTAACTGGATCATTTTCAGGACTAGATATTAGCACTATGGGATAAGAAACGTTTTCCTTTGTCCTAAACAGCCACCATTTTGATTCGGACTCCAGTGTGCTTACCCGTGCAAACCAAACAAGTGACTTGGAGCAAGTCTAGCATTGGATAAAAGATGGTAAATACAGCACTGAGTTGAATAGCTATAATTAACTATCTAACATCAAACAAGCTAGAGTGGAATCATTGTCTAACTATAATCCCCAAAGAGTTTCAATAGTTGAGCTCCCTGGCTGTTTCTGCTGATGAGTACACATCATATTAATAATATTTGTGTTCCAATTATATACCATGGCAATTACACAGTGTTCCAGATAAGGGACGAGTCTCGGGTCAAAAACCTGACAAGGTCAGCTTCCTGATCTGACAAATACATTGAGAACTTGTAATGATCTGGTGGGAACAATGGGAGTTTGACCCGTTTGAGTTCCTTCTTGGAACCTTGCCTCTAAAACTTAACTGGAACCCTGCTATAAACCAATCAAATCTCAGGAATTGCAATATCCTATGCCTAGTCGTCGTCACCATCGTTATCTCCAATGACTCCAAAAATACTCAATAAACAGATCTAAAACACTACACACCTGTCTGGGATCCTTGGAGCAAAGCAGCTAGTTGTCGTCAAGACACAGATCACATTTTCTGGGCCCAAGTCTTTGATTTGCTTCTCAACAGCAGCAAGATCTGTTCGCAGTTCATCTCCTTCCACAACATTCTCCACAATGATCGGTTCAAATCCTGGTGAAAGAGGCAAATGGGTATTGTTGTGACAGCCTAATATCATGCCAGAGGTTATCCTGGTTTCTTTAGCATGAAGTGATTTGGAGTATTTCTCCCCCCAGAATGGGATGCTTTTCCATCACAGGGTTAACCCCCAGCATTAAATTTGCCAGTACCCATTTATACACCTGGGTGAAGAGAGGCACTGTCAGTCCAAGAAAAAAAACAATGTGCTAGCTAGCCAGGGCTTGCACCTGAACTGCTTTGGGGCCTCCCATAAATGATACATTAAAACTGTTCTGATATAGCCTCAAGCAAAATGACTGCATAACCAGTCAGTCTGTGTTTAGCCTCCTACGCAGCTGTTATTAGGGGATTGCGTTACACTTGTCCCCACTAACGCCTGCTTAACCGAGGCCAACATTCCTTTCTGCCACTTCACCAATCAGATTTTACCTACTAAAATCCAGAATGCCGACCTTCACCTTGACCGCCACTTAGCCAATCAGATTTTACCAACTAAAATCCTCACGACGCCTCTCCCGCCGTGAGAGACACGATGAGATGAAACCTGCCAGGGACGATTGATTTGCTCCAAGTCAGAGATTTCTCTGGTAAATTCATTTTAGACGAAAGCAAGTTCTGAATTTGCGAAGGGAAACTTATTTACTAAAGGGAAGAGAGATACACTCCTTAATTTATCGACTGGCTACGGTAAGTCGTTTCTTATCAAGCTTTGCCTTCAGTGTGTTCGACAGTCTCATGGATTTTCAGTTTTCATATTTTTCCCCACAGGTCCGCAAAAAGACATACAATATCCAGCAACGAATTACTGAAGTTCAGCCAAACAAAAAGCTAGCCTATGGGTCAAAGTTTCCATGTTTCAGACATTAAACGACTGCGTAGCGATTTTGGTGTTCAGAAAAATACTATTTCAAGTGTGTGCGCCGTCGGTTGTTCAAACCCAATATAAAGCAAAAGGAGGCCTCAAATCAAAGGGCCAATGAACTATCGAAAGGAGAAGTTGAACATATTTTCTTTGCGTTTTCGAGTTGGCGAAGTCTTTTGTAGCATTGTAGCATTTTATAGCGTTGAAATAAATATTTCTGATCCACTGTTGTGTTCATGGGAGAGAGATCATCTTTCCCAAAATATTAACCCTTCCAACTTATGACAGAATCAAAGACTCGCACGCTTACCTCTTGTATTCACAATAAATAATATTTTGGTGTTTCAACCATCGAAATACACCAGAGTATTGTATCCAACAGCACTGGCATCCCGAAGAACGGATTTGCGAGAAATTTTGTAACAATCATTTTGAATGCCTCCAGGCAATGCTGATTGGTTAGTTTGTCTGGTGAGAGACAATGGGAAAGGAATGTTGGTCGCGGTTAAGCAGGCGTTAGTGGGGAAAAGTGTAATGCAATCCCCTAATAACGCCTGCGCAGGAGGCTAGTCTGTGTTAAACTATAAATGAACTTTTTCTTAATTGTAGCAATAGGCAAGGTAAGGTTGTACAGGCCTATTGGCCCATCAGGTTGAAGCTTATCCCGGTTTCTGTAGCATGACGTGACTGAGAGTATTGCTACTCCCCCCTGGATGGGATGCTAGTCCATCGAAGGGTTACCCCTCACCATTAAATTCGCTGGTACCCATTTATACACCTGGGTGAACAGAGGCACTGTGAGAAGTGTCTTGCCCAAGAACAACGCAGAGCCCCAGCCAGGGATCAAACTCAGACTGCTTGATCTGGAGTCCACTGCACCAACCACGAAGGCCACCACACCACACCCGCAATGGTAACTTACAATAACTAGACTAAGTGCAATAATTGTGCAATTAACTCACCAGCAGTAATGATGCTTTTAAAACAAGACTTCTGATCAATTCGAGGCCATATCACATATTTAGCACTGGGCCTCTGTTGTTTCAACGTCAGCAGCGTCATTACCATACTCATTCCTGTTGCCACGGGTAACACCAGGCATGCTTTTGCAGACCGTACACCTGTTAATAAAATGCATTGTTGAGTTCAGGTTATATAATATTTAGATAGCATGAGTTGGCCTGCTGCTAGAGGAGTGTACTGACCAAAAACTGTAAATGGGGCACAATAAAAAACCTTTACTGAACGATGTTTGTTTAAAATGGAAGAAAACGAACAAAGTAACGTGGCTAAAATTGCCAACCCAGTTTGGTTATTCTTTGACGTCATAAAAGAAAACGGCATGAAGAGTTACTCTTCTAGGTGAATCACCTCAAATCTCGGAAAGGTTTACCAGGCAAGACAAGCTGACCCGAATTGGAAGCTTTTTCCAAACGTTTAAAGAAGATTGACTGATTCTACCAAAAAATTAACTCGGTATAGAAACAAAAATCCACAACAAATCCATCAATCTGAACTAACCTGCCATTTTGATAGCATCCAGAGCCATGCAGTTAGTGAGTTTCATCAACAAAGATGAACCAGCGGCCTTGGGTTGAACAGCAGCTATATCCCCAGACCTGCCAATACCATGGCTTAGCCTGATAAAACACCATTAAAAGTTAGTTTAAATCTGTTCAAATCATTTGGATTCAAAGAAATAAGTACCTTATAGAGATGTACTCTCAACCTAAAAAATCATAATATAAGAGATTGCCAGATATTTTATGTCTAGCTCTCCATTAGTCCCAAAGCCAAGTCAAAAATAGAACTCAACAACCACAAAATCATGTCAAATATTGCACTAAATCAGTCAAAATAAGTGTAGAAGCTAGCATTTCAAGCACTTTCATTTGTTTGCAGGAGAGTTATCTGTGGGTGACCTGCATGGTCTAGATCTGCTGGGAGGGCCCCAGATAACCCAGGTGTTGATGTAGATGACATTATTATGTTTAATGCAGCAAATCATGAGCAGCTACATGTAGGAGCATCACCACTGCCTCTGAATGGGATGCAAGTGTCACAGGTACCTACCAGCCCCTTCCCTCAGGATTTTGTCAGGTTAAAGTTGTCTAACCCATTGACACCTACACCGGCTGTAACCGGCTGTGACAGATGTTTGCCTTTGTTCCGATTCTCATGTCATCAGCTTTGACCAGTTCTGCAGGAGGGAAAGAACTTTCCAGTGATACCCAGATGACATTGATTGGGTTAATGGAGCTTGAAATATGCACAAAAACGCTTAGAACTTTCCGTCAAAAACTAGGAGGAAAATTTTCCTCACTTACCCATGGCTACTCGGTGTTAAGTATTACCCGTCTCATTGATGCTATCTTTAATTTAGCAATTTTTGAACTGAAAGCAAGCCCAGATAAAGGCCAACCAATGCATCAAAAAGATAAGAAAGAAGGAGAAGGGGAAAGCAAAAAAAATAAAGAAATAATAAAGAAAACGAAAAGCCTAGAGAGATGGGTCACTTTCTCGTCCAAAAACTCCAAATTTTGATTTGTGCAAATGCCCGAGCTACAATGTCGTTAAATGCAATTCTTGTGAAAAATGTGGAATGTCTTTATTTTGCAAATGCCTTTTGAAGAGAATTGGAGCATATTTAGCCTACACTGACTACAAAATCCAAAATAAGAATACAGCACTCTTGCAATTTCCACATAATAATAATAATAATAATAATAATAATAATAATAATAATAATAATAATAATAATAATAATAATAATAATAATAATAATAATAATAATAAGGTCTTTATTATTTCCAAAAACAAACGTTCCGGATTACAATCAAAATAAGATTACAGTCTAAGATTACAAACTAAGATTACAATTACAGTCTAACTAAGATAAAAAGAATTAAATATAATCAAAAAGACACCTATTAATAAAACAATGTTTAAAACGTTCAGTTCTAATTTGTGGAAATATAAAGGAATGACCTCTATTTCTAAGTAGCCTAGTTTTCTTGGGAGGCAAGAGGTCTGCCAACGGGCTTTCAGTGGAGCTGGTGATGCTGTTCCATAACTTCTTATCTGAGGTTTCCAAAAGGTATACAATAGGCGTCACTTCCTTAAGGAAGCCGAAACGAACTGCTCTTTTCTGGAACTTATCAATTCTAGAAAGATACTTATCATAGCTTGCTACACCCCATACTGAAATACCATAAGTAAAAAGGGATATAATCAGACTGTGAAAAAGATAATGTAAATAGTTCAGACTATAACCATACTTCTTACACACTCGCAATATGTGCATACGCCTCCCCGCCTTGCTAAGAAGATGATCAATTTGCTGGTCCCAGTTTGTAGGATTACTATGAAAATAAACCCCCAAAAGCTTAAGAGATGATTCCCGTGTGATATCAAAAGTTATAAGGGGTAGAGGTCTCTCGACTTTGCCAAGGATAACCATCTCCTTAGTCTTGGTGAGGTTAACAGTCATAAGATTATTCTTAGCCCAGTTAAGAATATTTTCCACTTCTTGGGGAGCACAACCATGTAGAAGAAATGCAAGCAGGTAACGAACTGTGGCAAGCAGCAAACAATTTTTTCTGCATAATCAACACATTTGTCCGCATAATATTAACGGAAATTTCCGCATAATTTGTAACTGTTTTCCGCACCCTATCACCCTCATTATTATTTATTCATTAATACTGTAGGAGGGTCCAAAAAGGTTTGATGAAATGCAGGATGTAGGATGTGGGATAGAAGAAAGTTTAGGATTGGAGTATAGGATGGGATATTATTTTGGATAATAGGATGTCAAGTAATACAACCTCAGTTAATTAATAGACAACTGTTGTTCTGGTAGAGATCGGGTTTCTACTATAAAAATAGTTTGATTTGGGTTTCAATGTCATTATGCAAAATGTGATTGATGATGATTCCTCACTTTCATATACATCCACAGTTCAAATATGAATAATTGTAATATTTAACCAGGCCAAGCCCACTCGCCAAGGCGGTTTTCCTTCAAAAGTGAAGAGTCCGAAAAGCAAAGTCTTCAATGAATTGAGACTTAAGCAGAAGCATGCTTGTTTTATAAGAGGAGGGATTGGAATAAAAACTTATCTAATAGTTGGCATGGCAGGAAAGAGCCAAAAAGGTGGTGAGATGGGTTACCTGTCCTGAAATGCCGTCTTGATACTAGGGATGAAAAAACTCTTCCTTCTCTTTCTCCTGCACCAACATCCAGTGCAATAACCATTAGGCCACTGTGCCTCCAACAACAACAACAATAATAACAATAATAATAATAATAATAATAATAATATTTAACCAGGCCAAGCCCATTCGCCACTCACATCAGTGTGTCCCTGCAAAAGTGAAGAGTCCAAAAAGCAAAGTCTTCAATGAATTGAGACTTCAGTGGAAATATGCTTGTTTTATAAGAGGTGGGATCGGAATAAAAACTAACAGTTGGCATGGCAGGAAAGAGCCAAAAAGGTGGCGAGATGGGTTACCTGTCCTGAAATGCCGTCTTGACACTAGGGATGAAAAAACTCTTCCTTCTCTTTCTCCTGTTCCAACATCCAGCGCAATAACCATTAGGCCACTGCACCTCCCACAATAACCATAATAATAATAATAATAATAATAATAATAATAATAATGATAATAATTAACCAAGCCAAGCCCACTTGCCAAGTCAGTTTTCAGTGGGTCCCTGCAGAAGTGAAGAGTCCGGAAAGCAAAGTCTTCAATGAATTGAGACTTCAGCGGAAACATGCTTGTTTTATAAGAGGTGGGATCAGAATAAAAACTTATCTAACAGATGGCATGACAGGAAAGAGCCAAAGGGTGGTGAGATGTGTAATTGAAAATAAAAAGCTATTAAGGATTCTCCTACAATCACATGTCGATGGCTACTTATAATAAGCAAACCCAGTAATGGGTTACCTGAAATGCCGTCTTGAAACTAGGGATGAAAAAACTCTTCCTTCTCTTTCTCCTGCACCAACATTTCCTGAAATCAACAAATTATCCTGTTAATGCCACCCCATTATCACCTAATCAACATCGCCACTGATTACCATTTTTGTACTTAATTTTAAAAAAAATATTTCTCTTTCATCAGTTTAGAAATTTCCCAAGAACCTTCATTTTTAAACAAAGAAAAGTTATTATGATGTGAAGTATACAAAATAATTCTTTGAATTGTGGATGTATATGAAAGTGCCCAAAGAATGACCATTGCAGTCAAATTTATGCAATTGGAAAGAAGCCTGAAAAATTCAAGGGTTTCAAGGGGATTTGAACCTGTGACATCCGTGACCACCAGTGCAATGCAAATATGAAGGAGGAGGTCAGTTCAAATTTATTTCATATACAGTACCTCACATCACTTCACTCCTCACAGGAAAATATGATCTTAATAAACTTATTACCTCAAACCCAATGTGTGGCTTGATAGCTCAGTTGGTAGAGCATTCTACCGGTATTCACAGACGTTGAACGGGTTCAAATCCTGTTAAAGCCCTGAATTTTTTCAGGCTTCCTCTTGAAATTGCTTAAATTGGAAATTCATTACGATGATTCCTCACTTTCATATACATCCACAGTTCAAATATAAAATATGAATTATTTTATCATATTCTTCACATCATTTCACACCTCACAGGAAAATATGAACTTAATAAATTGACCTCGCTCCCAATGTGTGGCTTCATAGCTCAGTTGGTAGCACCAACACCGTACCAGTATTCATGGAGGTCATGGGTTTAAATCCAGTTGAAACCTTACCATCCAACAATGACTTTCTGTCTTCAAATAAATGAGTTTACCCCATTCTTTCACTCTCTGATCTGCCATATGAAGATCAAGAGAGCTGCCGAGGAGGTGTGGGTACAATAAATACAGTCATACGATATGGTGCAATTAATTATCATGGTTAGCAGCTATGATACTGCCATCCATAATTTTTTGGAAAATAAAATTTTATGACAGAAAGTAAAAGTTTTCAATCTATTTTCAAAAGTGGACAGTGGTGTAAATTACTGTTAGTATCAAACCCTGATGACAAGTTAATATTCTTGGGTTGTACTGTCACGCAATAGAAAATTAAATTGAAAACCATTTGGGGGATGAAGTCAAGTGATATTAAAGAAGATAATTAAAGAAGTCACCTCTCCAAGTTTTAGGTCTGCGCATTATTCCAAACTTCAGATATTCGTCGAAAGGTTGCGCACAAATTTATAGAGCCCAGAATGGAGCCGCCACGTTCGTGTACAACTTTGGTACACCAATATGGCGGCTGGGAAATGGTGTGAACATCTGGAACTTACTTTTGTTGTCTAAGTGACTGATTCTGTACTGCACATAAAAACATTTACATAAACACTTTTCCCAATGCTTTTACTTCTCAAATGGCTAAAAATCCCAAGAAAAGTATATATTTGTTTGACAAACATGATCATATATAAGTTTGTACTATGGTGGCCTAGAGCTGCCATAAGGATTTTCTTTGTTTTTTGGTCTTTTCTTTTATATTATATTTCATTTTACTTATTTAGTTTATTTTATTTGATTTCATTCGCTTTATTTTATGTTATTTCATTTTCAAAAACAATTTATTATAGTAAGTAAAATGAAATCAAAGAAAAACTGTTTGTCTAAAATGTAATTTAATTCAAAGTAAAGTCAAATGAAAACTAATGAAACTAAAAGCAAATGAAAATTATAACACCGTGGCCTAAAACTGCCATAGACCAAGATGCCTTGGGGCCGGATTTTACCCATAACAAAGCAACATGGCAGACAGGAAAAAGAAGTCTTGGGGCACTTTTAAGAACGAGATGAAAGCAAAGAGGCGTAAAACTGGAGATGGCGGTGGGAAGAAAAACGAAAAAGGTAACATTCTTGAGAGACAAGAATTAGTAGTGCAGAGAATGAGCTCAGAAGTATCCGGGAAAGCCCAAAACTATACTCAAGTAGGGCCACGTGAGTTCGTGTGGTACGATGAGAGGAACTCTCCATTGAAAGGATCAAAGCAGCTTGCGGTAAACATTTTTCACATTCATTAGAACGCAAGGGATTGTCATGTGATATTTTGGCTGGTGAGCAAGGGCCATCTTGTCACTCAATGAAGCACATTCCCGATTTCAAGGTGATCCACGTAAGATTTATCAAGCCATCCAGCTCACCAACTTGGCAGTTGGAAGACGACTATGCATCGAGTTCGAGTAGACAGCATTGCGTCAGTGAACCTGTGACTCCTCCGCGACCAAGCCGCCAGTACCCAACAAACAAGGCAAGTTGGTGAACTGGATGACTTGATAAATCTTACGTGGATCACGTTACAAGATGGCTCCATGAATGTGAAAAATGTTTTTCGCAAGCTGCTTTGATCCCTTCAATGGAGAGTGCCTCC
>OX393562.1:16762334-16847334 GCA_947652115.1 Blastomussa wellsi
GGCCCCAAGGCATCTTGGTCTATGGCAGTTTTAGGCCACGGTGTTATAATTTTCATTTGCTTTAACTTTCATTTGTTTTCATTTGACTTTACTTTGAATTAAATTATTGTAATTTTCATTTGCTTTTACTTTCATTTGTTTTCATTTGACTTTGCTTTTAATTAAATTACATTTTAGACAAAAAGTATTTTTTTATTTCATTTTACTTCTATAATAAATTGTTTTTGAAAATGAAATAAAATAAAATAAAGCGAATGAAATTAAATAAAATAAACTAAATAAGTAAAGTGAAATATAATATAAAAGAAAAGACGAAAAAACACCGAAAATCCTTATGGCAGCTCTAGGCCACCATACACCACCATAACTCTGAAATTCAAAATGTGCTGGTTTCCAAACGAAGCATGCTATTGAGCTGAAAGAATAAAAACTTTGGTGGCTCTTTAATTTTTGACTTAAGAATTTCATGACGTCACATGCAAGCCAAGAATACCATCGTTGGAGATGTGGCAGCCAAACTGACTACAGATGTTAAGTTCTTGGGTGGGATACATTATTCCTGTCTTAGTGTCTCGCTCCACCATAGGTATATGGGCACCTTCGGACTTTGGGGAGAAGGGGGGCTGTAAACTCTGTGCCCGTGTTAGAATTAAACCGACATGCAACCGCCCAAAAATTGCTACCTGCAGTTGCCTGAATCCTGGGTGTTTTGACTGAAAAATGTCAAAAATGTTTGAATCTCTCCAGCCCTCCCAGCTCGTACGCCCATGTTCTCCACTGAGGTGTATAGATGGGTATGGGTGATTGGTTATCAACCCATCCAGGGGAAGTAGAAATGCTCCACCTTTTGCCAAGGAAACTGGAATAAGCCAGTACAGCTCTAGCCTGATGGGCCACTTGGTTTGTATGCAGACTCTACCTTTAAATAACAATATTTAGAGTATGTATACCTGGAAAGTTGTTACTGTCCATAACAGAAAATTCTTGTAACAACAATTCAATACTGGTGTCATCCCAACCCTCTGATGGCCATTTCCTCTAAAAATATACATTAAATTTGCATCATTAAAATTACTCTGAGGTCTGACATCAATTAAAACTGCCATAATTTAGAAGTAAAAAAAAAGCTAATAAATGTCTTTCCAGAACCTTAAAAATTTGGTAATGTCCCGGACATTAATTTTCCCTGAATGTCCCGTATCCACAGGTGTCCCGCAAGTGTCCCTCAGGTGTCCCAGTGACACGCGAATGAGTACAACTAACTTAACGAAAACAGCCAGCCATTCTGGGTAAAAAGAGGTGTAAAAACTGGTAGGTAGGCTACTCTACCCTGGAAAATAACTGAAGTGATACAAAACAAGTGTGTTGAAAGTACAGGGTGTGCTTGGAATAATGCTTCAGCCTTCATGGCTCTTCAATACTACAGAGGCCTCCACTCTTGTGCATAACTGACAGAGTTGACTTCCTGTCCTATAATCCCCGCACAAGGAAAATGGACCAACAACAATGATAATGCACAGTTATTATGCTTAAATTGAAGCAAATTCATTGTAAATTCCCATTTTCTGCTACATTAAGCTAGGAATAGTGACTTGCGGAGGTGCATATGAGGTAAACACCCCCACTTTACCCCGCTAAGGCCCGAGTTGGGACGGGATTTACATTAACTGGTGCATAAAATAGCAACCGTTAAACACAAAACACAAGACTCATTTGCACAGCATATTCATTATTATGAACAAAATACCATAGCATCAGGAACGTATCTCACACAAGTTCCAGAGGTATAACACTGAGAATCCGGATTTTAAGTCAGTGGACACCCTGCTAATTCAACCCCCCCCCCCCCCCCCCCTTAACGAAAGCTCAGTTCATGATCAGTTTATTTGAAATGCAAGCTGATTTAAAACAAAGGAAAAGCTTTTCTTGCATTGCAGTATTTCCCTTTGATACCTTGAACTGCTAAATAAATTAAGCTGCCAAAGAATAGACGTGTTTTAGTTAATGGAGACGTGTTTTAGTTAATGGGAGAAAATGCAACTGCAGTATACCAAATTGATGAACAATGCTCACCACGCACACCTGTGGTTCTGAAGATTTTAACATTACTTACGTGTTCCAGGAAAGTTCTGATTTGATTTTCGCGACTTTTTCTTGCATTCTGAGCTTGATGTACGTACGAAACAGGTATGATATGACCACACGCTTCGTAGCTTCCCGAAAACATCTTTCTTTCTCTTGGAAGCGTTGTTAAGTGAGAAGTAGGTATTGAGAATTACAGCACCGATCATCTATGCTGCACCTGTACATGCATGTTATTTTAGCTTATAATTTTTATAAGAGCGTAAAACTCGAAAATTAGTGCAAACTATTTTTTATTAAAAGAACTGGATATTTTTTTCGGTATTTCTGAGTACAAAACGGCAAAATAGTTTTTTTTCGTATTTAACTCTCGAGCGATTGGTGATCATTTTCTCCCTACCGGCTAGGAGAAGAAATGGAAATGAGTGCGACGGCAGAGTACAGCCAGAAATATCAATAAAAATTTCTGCAAAAATGGCTTGTTTACAAGCGGGGACAGTCGTTTCCGCGACAGTAGAACAAGCATTACAAAATTGCCTTCTTGTTTACGTCAAACACAGGTCAAGGATATTTAGGGGAGTGCTTTTCGACGAAAAGAACGCAGTCGTTTGGAGGTAGGTTAACTTGTTTCCGCAGTGAAATTGATAAATTGTTAAAAATTATTTCCCTGAGATCTTTTATTTCACGATATGGTCGATTTAGTAGCGAAATATATAAGCTTGTCTCTTACTTGATTTTCTTTCTCTGTTTTATTCGATTTCTTGTTGGATTTTTATAAAGAACATCGCTTCATGAGCAGACAAGTCCTGAATCAATGAAGGAGAAAAATTGTGGAGGTGGTGTTGGTGATAGCGCTGTGAGATGGTCAACAAGACAGGCTAGCCTGTTTTACAGACGACAGAACAATAAATCTTATCCTTGTAGAAGGATCCCTAGCTCATTTGGCGGCGTTAAAGTCCTTACTGATGCGGATTTAATCAAGGAAAGCCAGGAGAGTTCTGAAAACATGATGGGAAGATTGAACTCTTCAATGAAAAGACCATCTGTCTCATGTGATCAAAACAACAAGCAAGCACTGGTCATTAAAGCAAAGGAACCATCAAGGCGAAAAACTAGTTTGTCAAGTCAGGTGGATGTCAAACATTCTAAATCTGAAACTAACCTAAAAAGGAAGTCTTCAAATAAAGAAAGTGCAAGCTGGCCCTCTAAACGAAAACCAGACATCGCAAGGGTTGTAGGCAAGGGTGTCCAGAAAAACGTTGATGAGAAGACGAACAAGGTGGATTGTAAAAGAGCACAAAAAACTAAAGTAAGCAACGGTAGTGCACGGCGTGTAAGATCAAAGGATTCAACGGCAAAGAATGTTTCGTCAACACAATATAAAGTTCTCATGACCAGACCATGTACTGTCCCTGTGGTACCAGTTGCTTCAGGATCAAGGGCTGGACAACAACAACAAAGTACTGGCTTGGTACTTCAGAAGGTTCCTCCATCCAAAGAGGAGGAGATGGACAGAGTACCTTCTAATAAAAGCTTGCTATCCTTAGTGTCTTTGACTGATGAAAAGGCTGTCAGTGGTGCTGATAACAAGGAGGACCCACAGAATCACGAGAAACAGCCAGATGAAGAGCTTGAGGTGAATCCATTGATGTCTAGTGAAAGCTTGATATCAGTAGTACCTTTGACATGTGACAAGGACACTGATAGCAAGGATGATCAGACTTACAAACAGCCGGATGATTGTGAAGAGGTCGCTACAAAAACTTGCTGTAAAAGCTTAATACTGTCAGTGCCTTTGGCTGATAAAAATGTTGACAAGGACACTGGCAACAAATGTGATCAGAATGAAGAGAAACACACTGATGTAGAGGTGAATCCAGCAAGTTCAAATGAAAGCATTCAAGTATCATTAGTGCCTTTGACTGATGAAAATGTCAACAATGGAATTGACAACAGATCTCAAAATGAATCAGAATCAGAAGACCAGACCAGAGTTGACAAAATTAAGGATGAAACAACCTCAGAGAAAACTGCTGGGCTCACAGAAGAAAATGTTTCTAATACTATGACTGATCATCTTGAAGGCAACTTGGCTAATCGTGAAATTGCAAGTGGCGATGCGGGTGTGTTTAATATAAGTCCTCAGTGTCAAATTCATGATCAGGATGTGTTAGAGAATGAAGGGAAGAATGAGAACTCTTGTGTCTCAAGTGACAATGGAGAGAAAATAGAAGCACAGGAGTCAAAGTCTGAAAATGTAGCTATCAAAAGGTCAGCAAGAATTAGTGAGAGGAGGGCAAATGCCATAACATGTACCATGCCATCACAATTGAAGAATGAAAAGCTGGGACATAAAAAATCTTCTATAGAATCTAATGCGTTGAAATTGGCTGGGTCAGTTCATAGTCAAGCAGGTCCTGTTTCTACAACATTGAGTCATAATACTTCAAGCCGACCTGAGGAAAGGGGAATGTCTGGTACTGCAATTCTGACACAGCAAAATCCTCTAAAGCACAAGGGAACCACTTCATCTACCAAGTATACACAAAGAATGTCTTGGAGACTTCAGCCTCAAGTAGCTCCTGTTGATAAAGGAAACACTGTGTCTGTTGGTGATGTTGTGTGGGGGAAAGTTCACGGGCATCCTTGGTGGCCGGGAAAGGTGTTGGCGATCAGCGGAATCAGGAATGAAGAAAGCAACAATCCATGGGACAGAGATGCACATGTATCTTGGTTTGGTTCAAACACCAGCTCCATTATGCATGTGCATGGTCTTCAGTTATTTCTACCCAACTTTGCCAAGCGTCACAAACGGAATAAGAAAGGATATTATAGAATTGCTGTTCGACAGGCGCAAGAAGCCTTGCAGGCCATGCCTGCCAAAGAATAAAAAGTTTCATACATCTTTGCAAAGCAGAAAATTTTAATCAGTTTATCTATTGCTGTTCACTGTAACCAAAGCAAATAACTATTCTTAGGGATGGCAAATGGTAAATTTGAGTTTTGCAAGAAGGCAAGACTGATAGATGTTCTTTGAACCTGAGATGTCCTAAGCATTGTTAAAGAAATTGAGACTCTGATGCAGCTTTAATTGGTGAAAAAAATAGATAAGAGACCTGTGAAATTTTAGAAATTTAAAATTCTACAAGACACCTATTTTTTTAAGGTCCATGTGCCACCCCTATTCTTTGCTTTTTGAAAACCAGTGGTAGTACATTTCCCACTGGTTTGGTGTATGTCTCAGAGACAGTTGCCTAGAGTAATTTACTTTATTTTGTATTTCAGAGGGGAATAAACAACTTCATTTGATTTCAGGGGGTTTTTACACAGTGAAGCTAACTTGTGCTACCTTAACCTGCGATCAGGCGTCTTGTATTAAGAAGGAGAAAAGGACCCTCCTTCCCCAAGATGGTAACTAGGGAGGGTGTAACCTTTGATTCTGACATTTCAAAGATATTGGGCGTCTTTTGGTGGATTTCTTTTTCATAATTTTTATGGATGGGGAAAAAGTAAGGTGGTGATGACCCATGCCTTCAATTGAAACAGACTTGTTCCAAATATTGTAACACAGATTTTATGTAAATTTATTCCAAAAGCAGTATTGCTACACGAGGGCAGTAAACCTTACGTTTTACAGCATCTTTCAATAATACGATTACTCTGTTCACATCTTTCACTGCCGTCAGTTATCTAAGCAGGCCTTTCCTAAAGCATAAGTTCAGTTCAAGAGGCTTTTGTGCACTTCTGTCGAGCACAATGTCAACACTGTTTTGTGATCACCAAAGTGAAACTTTTTGGTATCACCAAATTTTGCATAGTAGAGCTATAACAAGTGCATGCACAATAAAGATAATTTATGTACTGACCACCTGAAGGGGCAAACAATATTTCTCAGTAGAATATTTCTGAAATGACTTCACAACAGAAATTAAGAGTACAATTTAGAGCAAGTTTCAACCAAGTGTTGCAAAACCAAAATAATCACTTTGGCCAATCACAAAGGGTGGAGACAATCCAGTGATCCAATCAAAACAGAATGTAATAATTTGCAAGAAAATGTGCTTGTGTGAGTTATTTTACTTCTGATTGGTTGAAAAAGTGGCACAAGGTTTTTAAACAAATCACTGGGCATAGTAATTACTTGCAACACTCATTTCTAAAGAGAAATGACATTGTGAAAACTACGTAAATAATAGAATTAATAACGTGTAAAAAAGAGGACAAAAGCATAAAACTAATCTTATCAGAGGAATTAAGTTAATTTATTATTTAAGGAAATGTTTTCCTGAAGAATTGCAAATAAGATTTTCAGGCCCAATTGATGTGCTCATATTAGATGGCCATGTTAAATAATCAAATAAGCCACAGGCTTAAGTTAAAAAGTTACCATTAAGTTATTTACTAGACTGTTTTGTGTTTATATTTTCTGTCCTCAAGTTTTGATGCCAAGAAATTTCAACTTTCAAAAACATTGCCAGTGAAAAGCACTTTTATACAAGAGAAACAAACTTAAAACCTCACATTATCAAGTTTTTTTTTATCCTAGATTAGTATTAATTGGCTTTCAAGCATCCAAACTAACTCATTTACAAACTAACATTTTAGTAACATAATGAAGAACCATTGATGAAGAAATAAATTGAGTTACAAGTTATTTTTGTGAGTGGGCACATTGAGACTGATGTTGTACTTCAGTGATAAGTTATTCCTCCTTTATTTAGCCCATAGATCTTTCTCACACATTTGTTATTCTTTTGAGTTCATGCTAATCTGCCTACCCAGCCTCATCAGCATGTACAAAGAACAAATGAACTTGAACTCAGAAATGAGGTTGGGCGGGTGGATTAGCATGAACACAAAAGAATAACAAATGCACAAGAAAGGTCGATTAGCACCTGTGCTGCCAGTCACTGCCTGTGGTGGGTGTTGGCATTAGTTGAACTTCTGATTCATCAATTTTGATCAGGAAAGGCACCACTTAAACTTGAGGAGGAAAACTCTTCTAAATAATATCCAGATCAGAGTAATTGGGTTGAAATATGTACAGAAATACTTAGAATTCCGTTTTGTGAAGTACCGGTACAATGAAATGTGTTGCTTTTCGTAATAAATAAATTAAAGAAAAACATAGAATTCCGAGTGACAAACATGGACAAAAATACCCTTGACCACCCTTGGCTACTCTACGGTAAGAATTTCCCAACTTGATTATGCCCTCTCAGAAATTCTTAAACTGAGAGCTACGTGTAGCCCAGTAGAAGACCAACAACTGCAGCAAAAAGATATAAGTAATCAAAGACATGGGTTGCCCAAAAGTATTGTGCGATTTCCCTCCAAGAGAAGATGGCATTCTCTTCATCTGTGTCGGGTTGCCCTGTGAATCCCCTCCCCCTCCCCCAGAGTCTGCATGAACAAACGTAAGTATTCTCTGCTTCATGGGTTTCAAAAACGTCTTACCCAAGGTGCCTTGCTGGTGTGTTTAGCATGCTGGAAGTCCGCTAAGAAAACAAGAAAACACTGTCCAAAAATGCAGATTTCCTGTATTCCAATGAGTCATCTTTTATAAACCCGTAAAGTTACAGCATCGAAAATTTCCCCGGCCTTGGTGCGTTCGCAGCTGCCAAAAAAAAATAACATCCAAAATTTTGAAAATCCCTGACACATTGTTGTTCCTCAATGCTTAATGAATGTTCTGGCCAAATTTCGTTAAAATCTGTCAATTCTGCATACTCTGTTAATTCATTTAAAACGACATGGTGACATGCTATGAGGATTATGACACCTTGCAGGTGTGGCTGAGGAACCAAGGTTCTTACCAGTTGTAGTAGTTATAATTTGAATCCTATTGAAATCACCAATGAATAAAAAACAATCTGTCAGGATTTCAAAGCAGGGTTCTTACTCTCATCACAACAAAGAATAGTTTCTAATGACTTGCTCACTGGCAGCAAAACTGTCCACAAAGTGATCTTCAGTCATTCCGTATTTCAAGTACTGGTGAACATAAGCTCTTGAGGTAAACATGTTCCAAGCCTTCTGGACCACAGAGTTTAAAGGTGCCACAGGAGTTTGACTGTTGCTTAGCAACGTGGCAGACTTTTCATAATGGTTGAATGGTCTTTGGTGGCACCATACTGTAGTGGCACAACTGGGTGGTACCCAGCTTACATGTAGTCTGGGGTCATGAAAAGAAGACAGATCTGACTTATGAACATCTACTCCACGTAACACTAAAAGATTAGCAATGGATTTGTTAAATCGGCTTCTCAATCGAGGGAGTTCTCCTTGCCTTTGATGAAAATCTGCACCATCTGGGTTTGATGGCACAGGCAACTTCACTTCCCAGTCAATGCCTGCCAAATAATAAAAGAAATCTTGACTCATTAAGATAATCTGCATGCCTGCCTGCCTGAGATTTTTATCAGGTTTTTTGAAGACAACCCAACCCATTACCGCCATTTTTTGAACATCTCTATTCTTGTATTACCTTGAGGTTACAGATTACTTTTTAGAGATTGTGTCCGTTGAGCCTGGAATATCTCAAATTTTTATGCAAGCTGTGAGAAATTGGTTGGTGGCTGTGAAGAGGCATAAGATAGAAGTTTTCGACCCATAGGTGTGAAAGTTGGCAGGTATTTATAATATGTACTAACGTTACAAGGGGAGACTTGTGGAAAGCAGCAAATTGAAAAGCAGAGGGGCAGTGCAGGGTTGTCAGTAGGTTTTTGAGTAGCAGGTTCCATCCAAAAAGTAGGAGGCTATTTCCATTTTATTTCTCCAATCTCACGCTCAGAACTGACCTACTAACATTCGGAGTAGCCGGCGCAGTATTTGGAATAGCCGGTGAAATGCGCTGGTTACCGGCTCATTTTGACAACCCTGGAGGGGAGAGGGGGAGGAGAGATGAGCCTTTTGTCCTTAAAAAATGGGTCCCTGAGGGAGAGGGTAATTTTTTGCTCTACAATAGGAAGAGCACAACATTTTTGGGGCTGTTGGGTCCTTTCCCTAGATAATTTCACCACTGCCAACCCTGGAATATCACAGCCATTTGGAGTGTGTACCTTCTTCCATGCTGGCATCAGCTATGAGCATTTGCCACAGGTGCTTCAAAAGCCCTGACCATGTGAAAGTACTGTAAGCTAAGGAATTCTCAGCCATTTGTGGAATGTTCTTTAAAGTCATCAGCTTGTATTCTGGATGTGGACAAACTTGCTCAATCAGATTTCCAAGCAGATTACTGACTGCACCTGCCGTCTTGTAGAAAGCTGCATCCTGTCCAGCAGAGAACAACTTCACTGGCTGCAGGACACTTGCAAGTTTATGTGAAATTACTCTGTTTATATCCTTGAAAGAAATGTGTTTTAAGTTCATTAACCTGGAGCATATACTCTGTAACTTATCATTCTCTAGGATTATTATACCATCTGAGCACTTGTACAAGTGAGATAAAGTTAAAATAGCGTTGTAATTTTGCACTATGACTTCCCCGGTTCCGTAAGGCCAAACAACTTGATTCAATATGAAGGAATGTGGAAATTCATCGCGAAGGCAGCCAGTAACATACGCTCCCACTCCTGAGCCCGTTCCACCAGCCAAGCTGAGCAAAATTAAAAATCCGCCAAATCTGTCGCATTTTTCGACCTCTCTCTGCACCATTTCAAGCACAGTGTCAGCAGATTTTGGTCCGTGTTCGAAGAAACCGTGTGCCCAGTTATTTCCGGAACCACGTTTCTGGCAAAATTGTTGGCCCGTTGGATAAGTCCACCTGCCGGACTTTTTAGCCTCCAGTAACGTTTGAGAGATCGCTTTAGATTCCATATCAATCATGACTGCCCGAGCGTGAGTGTTCCCAGTCTTGTCTTGAGTGAAGAATCTCTCCACGACTTCTTCTTCATATTCCTGGTTCACTTTGCGATCCACGTTATTCGAAATAAACTGTGGATTTAATTTTGTTGCGTCCTCTATTAACAGATTAAACAGTTCTCCGCCTATTTGATTGCCACATTGGCCTAGTTGAAGCGAAACAACAGACATATATCAAATGTTGTCCAAAATTTAAAAAAAAATGTACCATTTGCCCGCCATCTTGGAACGAGGCAGTGGCAGCGGGAGCTTGGGACTTTCAATTCCAGGGCCCATCGAACCTACGCGCGAGAAAGGACACACGCGTCCTTCACATACGTCCCTCCCGCTATTTTTCGTATATTTTCACAAGAAAACTTGATGAGCTATTTTCCTCCCCATCTAAGCCCAACCAAACCTCAGCCAGTGGGTCATACTTTGATTTATTCAACAATCTTCAGTCTTGCAAAGGGGCGACCATCGCTCAAAAGAAATCTACTGATGAGGCCGCACGCCTTTCGTATGTGTGCGCGTGCACGTATAATCACGTCAAAATGATAACGTTTGCGTCACAATCAAATAGAAAAAAAGACTGCTTCCGGAGGACATAAGCGCTGCAATGGGGAGCTGCAATTCTATTATTAATTCAACTAGTAAATTTGCAAAAACCGACGAAAACAAAGGAGTAGAAGAAATAGAGGAAACCCCTGTCGTTGAGATCTGCATTAAATGTCCTCCGAATACAAGCTCGTGGCGATCTGAAGAAAAAAGACAAGCCACTACAGAAACCACTGCTAAGGTGTCTTCTACCATTGAAGTGAAAGATATCGAGTCCGTTGACGAGTTTTTATCAGACAAATCGTCCATTCTGTCGGTAAACGACTGCAATGTCGTTCTGTCACAGGCAGACGTTTTGGAGGTGCGTGGAGAAAATCACGGGATTAAGCAGTACAATAATGCCCAGGAGCAATCCACTGGAAAGATATTGCATACTTTAACTGCTAGTTCAAAGAGAGAGTGTCAGCTGGAGCAAGGAAACAATAACGATGATGAGTGTAGCAGACCGGCTAAGGAACTTCCCGAAACATCAGGGATCCTCACATTCCCCCATTTGCTGCCACCACGCCCTTCGTTGTGGAAGGAGTTGTATTTGAAGGTGCTCAAACCCAGAGAGAAAAAGGCAGACAAGCACATGGAGAAAACACTACGACGTTGTCCAAAAAAGAAGCGCGTCAACCAAGAAAAGAAAGTGCGCACGTTTAGAATACTTTCTTTAAAGAGGATTAAAACGCCAGTTAGAAGGAAGAAGGCAACTTGTTCCCAGCGACCCCACCGTATAATCGAAGTTCTGCCAGTTAACAAAGACGTGGCTAAAATATATAATGCAGACTGTAACGGGGATAGTAATGATAGCAGCGGTAGTGTTAGCCCTGCTAGCACGAGGTCGTTATCTGCGGCGTCACGCAACAGGTCTCTCTCGATCAACTCTGATGAAAATTTTGAGAAAAGGGGAAAAGGGAACGTGTAAAGGGAATGGGGAAATGATGAAATCTTCTGGACGATTTGAGTAGTAACCAGTAAAAACTGGGAACAAACGGTTAAGGGAAGAAAAATGACAATAAATTAACTGCCTTCATAACAAATTGTGAACTTCGGTAATCATCCCCAGCAAATCTTAATGGTAATTTGGCTAAGAAAACCATGGACTGCACAACAAGCAATGACCACACCCTTCTTGGGTTTCTTTTCAGCCATGCCATCGAAACAGTAGCCTTCCTGCAATCGCATATTTGACTCTGCAAAACGTTGGACTCAAATATCCTACGCAGGCAACTAAAACAGGACACAAATATTTCCGATGAACATAATATGTACTCCAAAATCCCAACTGACTGAAAGCAGACCAGTTGACTAATTACAAACACGCATGACCGAGGATTTGTACTCGGGACCACTGGAGGGAGGGCTCGGGGTTACATAGGGCTCGGGGTTACATAGGCGTACGGGCCGGGGGAGGCTGCGGCTCAGATTTGTTTGGGCAGCAAGAGAAATTTGGGCAATGCAGCTTGGGAGAAATTTTTGGGCAAATGAGTCACTGCCCCAACCTCCCCCCCCCCCCCTTCCCTTGGCCAAAAATTGTCCGTGACCATGGCCCGATTGCGGTTAGCTTAGTTTGACAGCATGCCACAAAACAGCATCAAATTCAACCACCATCATAAACCACTGTCAATACAAAAACAAAATTTGTTAACAACAACAGTTTTATTGCGTTTGGAAACTCGTAGAGCAGTAAAACTAAAACAACAAAATAAAAAAGCATAACGACCAGCAGTAGCACAAGACATCAAGTAGCCAAGATGCTCAGCAGCTCAGTTGCAAGCTAAATTCTCCTTAATGATTGCCTTACAAATCTTTTGTTAAAAGTTGAGAGAATTTGGCAGTCCATCAACAGGGCTCCAGAAAAATTCCAACTTGCCCTTTTTACAACCCGCTCTCAAAATTTGCTTTTCTGGACAGTTTCATACTTGTTTTACTTGCAGTTAATATTTTTACGATTTACTCAGCAGGTAGATGACTAAATCTGCCTACATGCCCCAGAAGAGCCCTGCATAAAGAAAAGTACCAACTTGATTTGTTTCTGCATTCTCACAACCGATTTACTTAGAAATTTATTGACACTGTAAGAAGAAATGATGCCTTGATCATTCTTTGAAATTCAAGAGTTAAAACAGACAGAGAAGACTACAAGACAAGAGAAATTATACAAAAAAAACAGCATGCTAACCTCATCACAAACTAACTATATTATGTACAATGGGCAATTGATAAGACAACCTAGCTGAAACTACGTTTTCTATACTCGCTCTTTAAATTCCTAACATATTAAATTACACAATTTGCATAAACCTTGATGAATAGACCATATTTACAAATAACTACCCTTGACTTTAAGAACAACGCATAACAAGAATGCAATCAAATACAAGAAAGGTCCTAAATTGCACAACAATGAGTTTCTTTCTAAAACAGCTGAAGCGTGAGGTGCAAAAGGAGCGAGAAAGAGTTTGGGGAAGGCAGAAAACAGGGCAAGGCCTACTTGACCAAACAGAAATAACAAATCAATGATCAGCATCAACTTTGAAATTGTGTTTAAACATTTTTTAAACTATTTTTGTTAACTTTCATGTTTTGCTTTGACTAATCTTAAAGTGCAACTAGAAACTTACAGAAAATAAAAAAAAGACTGGTGTTCACCACAAATAAATAGTTTACCTTGTAATGACATTTCCATGCCACTAGGCCAAATAACAAATTTATGCGGGACAGCCATTTTTAAATATGGTCTATTCTCCAAATTATTAAATTTCAACAATGCAGTTACAACAATAATAATTATACTGGGATTTCATAAAATTAACTATTAATAATGATTTGACTATTAAACCATAATCATGTGAAATATCCATCAAAGCAATACTCTGGAACATAATAATTATATTTCGGACAACTTCTAAACAGGTCGAAATTTCTAACCGAGTCAAAAGAACATGGCTGCAAAAACAGGGTGAACTTAAGCATGCCAGCAAAAGAGTGCACATGACCAGAAACTCACTTGGCTATTGACACATTTATTTTACCCCAGATAATTTACAAAACATGAACAGTTGACTATAAATACAAACAAACAGTAGAGTCCAGTGTTGATTCCATAACATTCCAAATGCACACATCCATTGGCCTCTTAAACTCTAGCCAATAACAAGGATTTTATAACAGGTTAACTGTGTACACAGCCTGATAAAGGGGATCCTCTTTAACTGTAGAAAAAACACCAACTTTCGCACAAATCCACCTGTATTGCTTTCTGTACTGTTCACAATCTCCTGCTACATACAAAAGCAGTTCAGTTGTGACTGACATTTAGAAGAACAGTTAACAGTGGACAGGCTCCCGTTTAGCAAGCAAGAATGAAAAAAAAACTCCATTGCAGACTAGAGGCAGACAATCGAGATGTCCCTAACTTATTAATTTGACCAACTTTATCAAAGAAGCAAACAACTTGTGGGTGACCATTGTAGGGCACACAATTATTGACAGAAGTGCAAGAGGCACTGGAATTTTTCTTTGATCCCCCTAACACCCACTTTACTTGCTGCACCCTGTCAGGGAGCCTACTCACAAGCAAATAAGCTTACAGTAGAGATAATGAGCAGTGTTGCGGGTTTACATGTAAGTAACCATACAGCACAAACTTAGCATTTGCAATTCTACCCTAAAGGTGCATGATTTTGTGCGCATGATCCAACAGGCATATCACTTGGTTTTGCTGAGCCTCCTGTAGCGGTCTAACCAGTCGTCGATCAGTTGATTGAGTAGCGCAGGTCTTGGTGTCACTTTCTGCTGTGCTACAAGGACCCCACCCTCAGTCACACAACAGTCAAGCCACTCGCGCAACAAACGTTCCTCACTTCCCCTCTGAAAAGTTTAATACAAAAGGTTTAGAAAACAAGACAGCTTAAACAGCAAGATACATGAAGTACAGTTCACAAGTATGTCATTAACTCCTCTATCTTCTATAGTGCCAACAGCATTTATAAAACTATTCCTACAATATATTCACAATTTCTTTTCTCTATTTAATAAAGAAAGAAACATCACAAATATACTGCAAACACAAATTTTGTGACAAACCCTGCAAACTAGTTTCGGGTTAGGACCAAAGACAACACAACAGTACATGGTACTAGTTACCTACAGAACACAATACCCCTGGACATGCAAGTCATTTTGTAAGTCAGTAATATAAACATTTAACTGTCCATACCAGTTTATTACATAAAAAACTCTTCAAAAGATACGGCATAAGCTCAGTGCTCGAAATTAGCGGTTGCCTGGTTGCCCGATATCACTAAAACTTCATTCGGGCAACCAGTTTTTAGGAAAAATAAAGGGCTGGTTGCCCAAGATTGTCTGGCATTTGCCATAAGGACAACCTGGGTTTTTTCTAACTTTGAGCACTGTATTTTATCATTTAATTTCCATCAATTCCTCACCTCTTCTGCAGACAAAAAGTGAACAGGTAGCAGCTTTCCCTCACAGTCAACCAGTGGCAGACAGGTCATGTGGACACTGTCTATGCTATCCACATTTGCTCCTGCACCAAGCTCATTTGAATTGTCAGTTTCCATAGCAACCAAGGCAGAGAAATGTCCTCTTGTGTATCCAAGGACTAACGGATTTTTCCAGCAGAAACTTTGTTCCCATAAAACAGGAAGATAAACCCCTAAAACAGACAGGGCAAGGAGTAAGAAGGTACTAGAAAGGTACAGGTAGGAAGGTACAGCAGAATTACTAGCAAGACTTGAAAGCACAGTGCAAGCAAATCTCTTTGAATACAAAATGTTGGTAATTCTCTTCTTGCACAAATCCCATAAAACACCTCTTTTACCCCCCAAAATTTTGCATAATCATTGTTTGCAATTTCTCCTGGGACATGAAGATGTCCCAAGGGAAATCTAAAACAATGCCTGGGGATAGAAGCGGTGTATTATGGGATTGTGCAAGTAGAGAATTGCATTAAACTTAAAGAAGTTCCAAAAATAATGCAACAATTTTTGTGGCACATGGCCTGGTAACGTGATATGTCCACAATGAAATTCTGACCTTATTTGTGTCTGTCTTGCTTGAGGAGGACAGAAAGTACTACTTCGGCCAATTTCACTTTGCTTACAATGCACTAGCCAAAGCGGTTAGTGAAACTAAATTTTTACTAGGCTTTGGCTAGTTGGCTACTGTTAGTGTCAAGCCCTGATGCACAGAACATTCAAGTGAATATTTAACCACATGGCTCATCAGGCTGGATGTTATCCTGGTTTCTGTAGTATTAAGGTGGCTCTGTAGTTATTACGAGCAAATTCGTCATTTCCAAACTTTGCATCATAATTGTTGGCTTTAGCGCGATGGCAATGAAACTTTTCTCCTATCATTCAGTAATAGTATAATTACATTTGATTTAACTGATGAAAAATATTTTTAATGTTATTGCCATTTTCATGGACCTACCCTCCTGAAAAAAATTGCGTCCAGCAAAAAATTTTGCTGATAAATTTTTGCTAAATTTCTAGAATCAGCACGTATTTACTTACTACATATCACAGCCAAGTTTCAAGAAAATCGTTGGAGCAGAATTGCGGAAATCTTATGGTCTCTTATATTCAGTTTATCATTGTTTTTATATTTTCTGTACTTGATGCTCTTTGACGAAACGAGCCATGAACCTACATTTCTGTGAGAAGCCTCGCCAATGCTTGCTAAGTCGGAGTGCCAAGCCAATTGTCGATTGTCCAAACTGTTAAAAAGTATTCGCTAGTTCTGTAAACATTATAAAATGGTCGTTGACCTGCTCACACCTTCAAAGTTGCCTTTTACAATATTTTTTGAAAACTATACCCCAGTTTTATGTAATATTTTCTCCGCATAAATTTCAAGATATTACAATACTCTTGCCTCGACTTTTGTTGCTTTGCCATGCTGTGAATTTGAGAATTGCAGTTGGTATTGTAACACACTCTGCGACTGATCTCCGGCAAAGCAGACAAGCAGTTTTGTTTATGTAATTTTGAATACGAAATTAGCATGTGCGGCAGTTATCCAAAGAATTCACACCTTTATAAGGGGGCGTCAGTGATATGCGCACTGACCACCCCAGGAGGAGAAAGTTTTCCCAAAGTTTCATTGCCATCTCGCAAAAGCCGAAAAAGTTATGACACAAAGTTTGGCAATGACAATTTCACTCGGAATAACTACGGAGCCACCGGAACGGAAGTGAGATAAATGAAAGATGGTAAATATTCAGCTTGGTGAATAATTGATTGACATGACATGGTCAATTATGACATGAGCATGGGACAAAGAAAAATCTGAGTCCCCAAAAGGATTCGACCCCATGACCTCCCAGACACCGACAGGGCACTCTTACCAGCTGAGCTATGGAGAACTCGAGCTGAGCTAGGCCATTTACTAGGTCATATACAACACATGTCGTGCAAACTGCTAGGACCCCAAGCTATTCACCAAGCTGAAAATTGACCATTTTTCATATTTATCACAACCATGTTGCTTTCGACATTGCTGATCCTGGCAGTATAAAGAACGTTATCTGTACCTCATGCTGGTTACAACTCTTGACCAGTGTCTGGGAGGTCATGGGTTTGAATCCCGTCAGGGACTCATATTGTTTCTATGTTCCATGCTCAAGTCATAATTAACCAAATGTTCCATTCTAGTGTTTTCACTGGGCATACAAGAGGTAGTGTCTTACGGGCTTAAAGAAAAAAAAGAAAGTCTTTCAAATCAAAAGTACCTTGAAACCTAGCAAGCCCAAGCACTTCTCCTCTAAAACTTTTAACATATTTCACGCCATATATGATGACAGGTCTACGCAGAATATGTGCTAAGGCAAACACATGCATCTGTTCCAAGGATGTACCAGGCTGGCCAGCGAGACTAACAATGGAAGCCCAGTCTTGTTCCCATTGGTCTTCATCCAATGTATATTGTAATGTTTCAGCCTGCATAGACTCCCACTCCTTGTACCTGTTGAAAAACCTGTCGACACAAAACACAAACTGAATTGGTGGCAAAAACATCAATAAAAGTAACCAAGAAACTTTGAAAGGAGACTTCTTTTAGTCTAAATAAATTTCTTTGTTTACAACAGCAGAGTGATCTTATTGGCATAACTTTGTTGGAACTAAAACTCAGACTAGCAACTTTAAAGACATGATAAATGGTGGACTTTTTGAGCTTTTGGATTGCGAGGCCAAGATTGAAACCCCACAATAGTTTTGCTGAAAATCAAAATTGTGAGGAATTCTGAACAACCCAAAAAATGGGAATACAAGACCTGCGAAATTTGACTAAATTTTGCAAGATCCTTATTTTTGAGAGACCATACATCACACTTGTACATCAACAGAGACTGTGCAATTTAATCCAGTCGATGCAAATTTTGAGAGGAACATGTGTTAGAATTACATTGACAAAGAAATTTTTTCTGTTGAAAAATGTCAAATGTCATGTAATTGTATCTTACCTGGAGCCTCCCTCAGTTAAACTGTCATACAATGCTCTTCTTAGGGTGTTATCCCTGTCAAACACACCATATGAAGCCTGAAGGATCGAGTCTAAAAGACAGTCGCCAGCAGAACGATTCCACAAGGGATAGATCCTGCTTCCTAGTTGTTCCGTGATCTCTTCACTCCAGTTGATAACCGGAGACTCTATTTCTAAAACTGAAACAAGGAAGGAAAGCAGTCAGAGATTGACAAGTTCTAAAGAGTTTGTAAATCAACCAAGTGTACATAAATTAACAATTAGTTCAAGCTTTAGCAAGCACTATCACATTATGGTGCACATGGCAAGTTTGACAAGCACAAAAGAAGCACAGAGTTGCTCAAGGTCAAACCTGAGAGCAACTCTGGATTCTTGAGTGCTCTCCAATCTTCGCAAATGCCCTATAACTTGACAGTGTACAGTTACACTGTAAAAGCATGAGCCACAATATTGCAGTGGGGCATGTTTCAAAACTAACTAAGAGGAGGGAAGCAGAAAGGCTATGGGAAATTTAGGTGACATTTATGTTTTTTAAACCAGTTTCAAAAAGGTTTTTAAATTATTGCAGTAGAGCATTTATTACAAATTAAAATAAATTTCACTTCCTTGCCCAGATTACCTTGTTGAACCTCCCTGTCAAGAATGTCATCAAACACTTGTCTCTGAACTCTTGCTGGGAAGTCTTGGACATCTGAAAAATGATAAATTGTCGCAATGATTAGTTTCTGCTGTGGTCCATTCTATACTTTGATGGTACTTGCACATTTTGACTTTTATACCACAATTACTCCAGATCAAGGGCGTACTTAGGGGGGTCCCTGGGGAGCCTGTGCTCCCCCCCCCCCTTTGTAAGACATCCAATATTCAGCAAAAACGCACGAGTCCAAAGAATCAACACAGCGACACAGTGTGACTCCCCCTTAGAAAAATCCTGGCTATGCCGCTGCTCCGGATCAAAGTAGTTGTAAGAATCAGTTTTTACTACACTTGTAACAAAACAATATTTTACTGCCTTTTTCTATAAAGATTGGCAATAGGTTATCACTGATGTGTTTCCTAATGCCTTGTGAGGGTACAGACTGGAAAATCATCTAAAAGAGGTTAGCACTTAACTTCTGTTACTACAACATTTACAGTACTACACTGAGACATTCTTGATTACTCTCCCTAAATGGGATGCTAGTCCAGTGAAGGCTACATGCACCACCAGAAATTTTGCCACTGTGGTTCACCTCACAGTTATCCTGCACCTGCTAATTTTATACTTTTCAGGGCTTGACACAAGCTTTTTACACCACTGTCCACTTTTACTTTCCATCTCAAAATTTTATTTTCCAGATGGATTGCAGTAACATAGTTGCTGACTGTGATAAACTAATTGAACCATACCAGGTGTATTTATCACACTCACACCTCGGCAGCTCTCTTGAGCCTCCAATATAGCAGATTTAGCCATTAATTTTTTATCACACTTTTTCTGATACAATGTAAGCCTTTTAAGCTACTTTGTAGTATAAAAGAATACGTGTTTGGTTAATTTGTTTTTACTTTCCAAGTAAATTTACTTTCCAATAAAAAGCGGTTAAGTGTTGGTGTCTAGCCCTGCTTTTATGTAGAAAGGCACTGTGAGAAAAAAACATAACACCATAAAACCTAGTCCAGAACTCAAACTTGGAGCACCATCAGCCACCACTAAAGAATACAAAACTGCTGCTGCCTTAATAATCAATTAAACTAAAATGTTGACAGAATGATGTATAATAAATGTAGATAACTATATATAATAAAATAATTCTTACCAGCTGGTAAAACAAAAGTGACCTGGTCAGTGAAAAAGTAACAACGCCAGTCGCCTTTACGTTGCCTCATGGTGTGACCCATTTGTTTTCTAATGTCTGCTGCTAGTTCTGGGCATGCAATACATGGAACACGTCTTAAATGATGGCTCGTCACTTCAGGCCTGAGCAGTATAGTCATAAGTTCATCTCTTTTAAATTTAAATGCCAAGTGAACTAATGTGTGTCCCACTTCAAACACTCCTGGTCGGTTCAGCACCAAACAGTCTTCTCTTGTCAACTGTCTGGAAAGATCACTCACAGAATGTAAATAGCTCTCTACAGATGAAGCATCTCCCTCAACAACTCCTATACAAGCACTCAGCCATAACCAGTCTGAATCCTTTAGCCGATTACGAATCTGCAACACTTCCTCGTTATCATTAACATCATCGGAAGCAGGGATGTCATAAATAATGTTTTCCACAGTCTGATTGCTTGGCTGGATCTCTAAAGTAGCTTCACTGACTGATGAAGGGGGTGACCTCCGTTTTGATGTGGATGGTCTTTTTGTGTTATTATCTAGAACTGCGTTCTTTGCAGTTTCTTCTTGTTTTATTTTCGCTGGTTTTAAGCATTTACAAAGCACACATTTGGCAGTTCTTGGCCAATTTTCATAAGTACATTGCGGACACATCCACTTGTGAGTTTTTAAGAGCGCGCGGTTCTTGTCATTGTTTATTGTTTTGGAGTCGAGCCTTCCGTAGTTACCGACAGAACCAGGTGATTTTGGAGAAACGCTTCGACCAGAAGCATCCCTGTTGCCATTTCCTGGGTCTATGTGTCTTCCATTCTTAGCTGAATTGTGTTTCGACGCCCGGCACATCGCGCAGTGTAGCGAACGAGGCCAGTTCTCGTATGTACAACATGAACAAGTCCATTTTGAATTCCCCTCAATCTGTTCTCCAAGACGAGGAGAAAGCGATTTCCTGTCGCTTGATGAGCAAATAATAGGATCTGTAGAGATGATCCTGTCGCTGCTAGCCGCCTCGTAAATATCTTCTGTTACACTTGTGGGTCTACTCGCTTCTTGTGTGATTACCTGAGGTGGTCTGGGAGCATGGCACAAAGTACATTTTATAGAACACGGCCAATTAAAGTATGTGCAATACTTGCACGCCCATTTTAAGCTTTCTTCTTTCTTTGGCATGATGAAAGTAATCTAATAATGATGTGAAAGTTCTCACACAACGAAGTGAATGTCTTAAGCGTTCACAATTCGGCAAATACCTTTTTCGCCTAACAACACCTTTCTTGAAAGATCCCCGACACAGTACCAATCTCGGTTGATAATTTCCTCGAGCTCTCGAGCCTTCAACACGGAAAGCTCCGGCCAAACCTCTTTTGACAAGTGCTTTAGGTGTCATGAAGCTGATTTTCATGCTCGTCTGAGGCTCCTCTATGACGTTCAAAGTGAAAAATTCGCAAATACTTTCCTGGGTTCACCAATATCACAGCTGTCGCCATGATGTTTTGAAAGTGAAAAGCCTCGTGCCGTGACGTCAACAAACATCTGGCATCCTGGTGCCCAGGTCTTACGCAGCCGAACCACATCGAACAACAAGAAAAACAACAACAGATAAGACGCACAGAAACTCTTTTATTGGTCATTCCAAAGCCGATTTGATTAATCCACTTATCCGAGATACTTAGTAAAATATCGAAACTGCTAACGCCCTAAAGATAGAAATGAAAATCAGATGAAAGTGAACCGTTCGGAAGTTGCCACATTTAATGCAACAAGTGTACATATTTAGCGGATGTTATGTTCGAAAACGCTCTTTTAGCCGAGAGTATTTATTCTGGCTAAGAGATTTCATGACCTATGTGCCTTTGGGGGCTTTCGTGATTTTTCTCGCTATTATGAACAATTGGAATGTGGATGAATGCAGATGTGCCTGTGGAAAGTTACTCCTTGTCAGTTTGCTGAAATAGAACTAAACGGTAAAATTTCCTGAACCGATATGGCGGGTTTTTGACGTTCTGCAAGCAGTAGACTATTTTTGCAGTTGTTTCCAGGTATTTCGCGAAAGTCGAGTAAGGTATGCAAATCTGGCAGTAGAGGTAAAAATATTCCTTAACAGTTTGACTTTTGAACTATCAAAAAAGAAGCCTGGATAAAATTTACGGGAAATGCTTGTGCCTAATTGCGTTTCTTTCCATTTGTCCAGTCTGTCCAAGGGGTTTACTATATTAATAATTGCAAACACCGCTCAAGTAAAATAGCTTGAAACTTAGCTTTAAAGAGTTGCTCTCAAAGATGGGCGAAATCTAAGTATTCGCTGAAGTCTAACGGAACAAAACACATGGTTGAAAGGTTCAATGGGCCTGCGAAACGTTGTCAAGTGACAGGTTGTGTGCAGAAGGTTGATAAACATTCAAGACATTCGTATGAATTGAAGCTTTATATGAAATCGTTGAATAAAATCACTTAATATGTAATTATATTTTAAATTATAGATAGTCAATATCCATAGTTATTTTGTAGTAGTAGCATTATTTCTGGCCTGATGTATCTACCGTGTATAAATAATAAAGATGATGATGATGATGATTTCGTGCTTGATATGTGCTCTAAACCGATATTTTGCTCAAAAATTGCTCAGAAAGGCAAAGCTTGCTCGAGGTTGCTAGAACCGCAAAGTTGCTCCATACGCCAAAAGTTGCCGAACACAATCGGGAGAGGCCTAATTCTCGTCGTCTCTCTTGGAGGTGAGGGGGGGGGGGGGGGGGAGGGGTGTAAATCCATGGATTGTGAACTCGCTAAGGGCGTTAAGGACAGAACATGCCAATATTTTTAGCAGTCAAGGTCTCGTTTTGGGTTGCACGTTAAAGCCCCGGCCAAACGATCGCAACATGTGAACTCAACATTGTTGCAGACGTTACACACGTTTAGCCACACTGTTGTGAGATGTTGTAACATGTTGCGTGTTGTTGGCTCAAGTTTGAAAATGGTCAAATTTTTCACGCAACATTTGTGGATGTTGCATGATGTTGGATAGGTTTGGCCTACCCTGGGTACCAGAGATTTTCTCGCGGCACGGGGGATCTTCGCTTCGCCGGCCGAAGGCCGAAACCGCGCATGAAAAGTCTCTGGCACCCAGGGTAGGTTTGGCCACGTCCGCACAACGTCAAACTAGACCAGCGGTCGTTTCCCGGCCGGTCTAGGGGAACGCGGGCTCTGGGGATGAGATTGGCACAACGTTGTTGCGCCGGGGCATGCGCACTAGTTTGACGTGCATGAAAGCGCGACAAGAGTCGCCATCAACTCTGAATGTCGTGTTAAAGATAACTCGCTTCGCGCTTGGACAAGAGAAGAAGGACATTGGCTGAGAAACGCATAAGCGGCCTTTTTTGACCTAAAAATGGGCAGCGAAATCAATAAACATCACCCTTCACAAACATCACAGTTCCAACAATTCTTTTGCCTTATCTTTTACCTCTTTTCACTCTTAACCAGCAGCAGCGCTAGTGAAAAAGCCATGTGTTCGTTTAGCCAGGTCCTTTGCAACATGTCGCAACACACATTTTTAAAAAGCTTTAAGGCCAAAGATTATGATTTTTGTTCTTTTTTGTTCTTTAAAACTGCATTGTAACCTGACACCGGCGATTAAATCTTCTACCTGTTGGGAATGCTAAGGCTTACCTGAGAAAAGATAACTCCTACAAGAACTGATCAAAATGATAATTTTTACATTTGTTAAAAAGAAGATGAATAGCTTAATGTTTTAAGCATAAAGTTAAAAACACATGAAATGGTGACCATACGTTTCAATGCATGACTTCGGCAAAATGCACTGAATGGAAAAGTGCTATGCTTAAAACAAAAAAACTTATTTAGAACAACAAATCCTGAAAATTTCAGCTCAATTGGACAAATCCTTCTCAAAATATCTTTTCTCAAAGGCAAAAATAACTCGTTTGGAGAAAACGAGCTTTGAAGTTACAGTAACAAAAAAATGTTTCTTAAAATAAAACTTTAAGACGGATTCCGTCAGGACTTCGAGCATTCATTGGACAAAATTATGTACCAAAATGATTTACACCTTATTGCAAGCTTTTGAGTTACTACTTCAAATATATTATCAAGAGAAATCTTTTCTAACAACACCAAACACCGAAAACAAATTTCGAAGTTCCACTATAATTCCACTGAATCGCTTAAAGACGATTTTACAAAATGGCTACACGTTAGATTTTGCCTACAGTTTGTGATCTTTAAAATTCATTTTCTCGGGCTCTGATAAGAAATTGTTGTCGAGGTTATCACAAATAATTACTTACATCTTTACTTTTTATTAAGGTTAAAAAATAACGCAATATGATTTAAATTAATATGGTACTCGATTTTTGTCCAACTTAAATAAATATTACTCAACTTCCTGATGGATTCCGTCTTAATATCTTAAGATTCAAATTCCGGTTAAAACAAAAATTCGATCTTTTACAGAATTTTCATATGTACCCCGCCTTAAGAAACATAAAACGCCGTCATAGGCCTAGACCGATCAGGTAGGTCGATTAGGCATCGCAAGTGGGATCTTTTCATCATGGTCCCAACGATTTGGCTACAAAGTGGGCGGGATATGTACTACATCCTAAATATTCTGTAATCTCTTCACTCCAGTTCGCCAATTTGTTAGAAATGAATCGCGAGAGAACTGGACGCCAGCGTAAAACGTTTCTTCAGAGTGCTTTTCTGTTGGAACGTTCTACCAATTAGAAAGCAGAGACTTTGTAGAACCTGTCCATGCTCAAGCCAAGTGTTAGAGTTTAGTAAACTTAGTACGCATTTCAGGTACTGGAGCTATCGTCGTTCCATTCACGTCCCCAGAGCCACTTGTCCCTCTTAGCCGGCTGGGCCTGTGCACGAGGAACAAGTGGCTCTAGGGACACACGATTTGATTCGCTGAAATAAAACAAAGGGAGTCCAATCACATCAGCCGTTTTAAAATCCCAAATCATTAGCACGTTTAAAACGGAAGATATCATTGGACTCCCTTTGTTAGATTTCAGCCAATCGAATCATGAGTCCCCAGAGCCACTTGTTCCTCGTGCACAGGCCCAGCCGGCTAAGATGGACAAGTGGCTCTGGGGACGAGAATGCCGTCGTTCGCACTCTGGGGAAAATAATTGCCTAGTCCCCAGGCGACGCTCCTTGGAATGGTCGGTTTGCTTGATGTTGTGGGACTAAGCTCCATGTTTAACCGCGTTAACGACGTCTTAAACAACCGACCGACATCTGGGAACGAGGCAGAGAAAACTAAATTCTTTTCTCGTAGCTCGCGGTATAAATACTGAACCACTTGACGTCACAGCTAATCCACTGGACGTTGATCTCGTACGTTGCCTAGCAATAACTTTCGCGTGCAAAAAAAAGTTGAACACCAGCTTCTTTCATTTCAAGTTGATCTTTAATATGATCTATGCTCATTTCGCTAAAAATATTTTTTGATTGATAAAATAGAGAGCACAAATACATGGAGAGCAGTGGACGTACACGCGTTAAGTGTGTCCAACAAGACTAAACGTTTGCAAACCAACTCCACAGACTGCTGCCACCAAACAGTCTTCCCTGGAAAAGAAAGGCATTGAAGTAAGTCAAAGTGGATAGCAAATAACGCGCGAAAACTTATTCGTCAACTGTACCTCTCGCCCCAGACTTCCAAGTCCTGGACATCGGCAACGTCCCCGAGTTCCACAGCGCGCTGACGGAAGGCAAACGGAACCTTGAAGAGAATGCAAAAACGTTATCGCATGACGAATTTCACCATGTGCTATTTCTCAAACAGCAAACTTTATAATGCAAGGCTGATCACACAGCTGGAAAATGATGGTATATTTAATCAGGCCCCGTATTTCGTAAAGACAAATCCAACCTTCATCAGGGGCATAAAATGCTTAGAACACTCTAAATGCTTAGAACACGTTAAATGCTTACCATTTTATGCCTCTGGTGTGGGTTGGTTTTGACTATCCGAATAATTGGGCCTAATTAAATATACCATCAGTTTCCAGCTGTTTGATTGCATTATAAAGTTTGTTTTTAAGTTTACTGCTGATCCTGATCTACACCAAGATCCAATTACATTCCGCTCCTGTTTGTTTAAGTGGTCCTAGCATGGTTTACAGAATTCAATGCCATTTCTCACCTGGTTTTCGCTGCTAAGTTCCCACACAATAATCCTCTGGTCAACAGATGACGAGATAACTAAGCCACTGCTTAGAGCTTTTACACCTACGAAGCAATCAAACCGAACCAAAAACAGATATGACCTTAGGTGAAAATTACAGAAAAACAAACCATATTTCATACACCGGTATCCAAAAGCGACTGCCGTTAACGGTGAACAGACTCTAGTCTGGATAGAGAAAGGCTGGCGAGCAAGCAGTCAGGCCAGAGGGAAGCAAAATGGTAGCGGGAATTACATTCAGTTTCCCATCACCTCGCTTCGGACGCGCTTTATGCCCCGTCACGATGTTTTGAGACATTTTTTGTGGTGGGCCAAATTACCCTTAAAATGCAGGAAACCTCAAACAATAGTTTACTAATAAGGGAAACACCAAAGGAGTGATACTAAACCAAACAGGAACAAGGATGGAGAAGATTGAGACGAATTACCAATGACGAATCTCAAAAATTTAAGCTACATTTTTCATGATGTAGCTCAGTGTTCAAGCCCACATTGTCGAGTCGTCGCATGTCTAACCCATTGACTAAAATACTATAAGAGCATCGGTCTGTGTTTAATAGTGATCTCTTCCCGAATGTCAAGCGAAACCAGACTGACTGAACAGGTCGACTGTTTTGAGATCACAACAACCTCGTTTCTAGAAAGAGCAATGACTTTGTAAAGAAGTTTGCGGTTGCATTGCATCGTTACCTGTTACTGATGACGTATGAGCTGAGGGTTCAGATACGTCACGTATCACGTGAACCTTAGTGACGCCATCATCTTTGAGCACCAAGTCGAATTCAGCTGCGTAAAGTGCGCTGTCATCCCCACCGCTGACCAGTAAATACCGTCCTGGAACTAAAACAGAAACACTCTAGCAACCTTAACGCGAAAAGCGGAGGGCAAACCAATATCTTTATGGGCTTTATCATACGTCAGCGTGCGTTCATCGAGATACGAAGCACACGGGAAGTTTGGAGACCAAGATACGTAAGCGTTGAGAAACTCTAGCTATTTAAGCGCCCTCCAAACTTCCAAAGTGCTTCATATCTCGATGAACGCACAGCTAACGCATGAATCAACTGTTTCACTTTAAACGCGGTAAAGAGAAATTCAATCCGCCATGTGTTGTTGAAAAACATTTCGCTACGACATCAGCGTGTACAACAGGAATTTACCAGCTATTTTTTGTGTTATAACATGAGTTGAGCGAGTCCACAGTTTTCGGAACAGAAGACACGGTTGCTAAGGAAACGACGTCCCCTTACCAGAGCAAGGTAACGATACAGTTTCGTAGTATTCACGTAGTTATTTGATTTGTTAATAAGCACTGTATTGAAAACTCTTAGATCTGTAAATAACTTGGTCAGTCCTCCCCATGGGCTTTGTGAACAGTTTGTAACAAATCTAGATAAAGTTTTACCTTGAATATCAACGAGCGAGATTGAATTTACACCGGACTGGTGCGCCGCAAACACGTGTATAGGGAGATTAAGAAAGACAGGCACCAAGGGAAGGCATGAGAAGTCACTCTGGGCCACAAGCACTCCGTTCAACTCTTGTTCATTCTCGTCTTTTAAGTTGGATTGAGATGGCGTTTCGCTTGTGTCAGAAGTCTGTTTATTCGTGTAGCCTACTTTCAAACCCATTTGTCCACTGTGGAATGGCCCTTGCTTTGCTGATAAAGAATCCTCGTCCGTACATTTACCAGCATTCGTCACGCTTTCAATTGCGTGACAGCCAGTCTCACCGCCTTCACAACAGCTACGCCACGATACATCACTTCCGTCCACGTATGTCACGGTTTTTACGTTATCAGTTGTTACATATCCTTTCACATGGCAAGCAGTCACGCTTTTTGTGTCACACTTTGCTAATGAAACATTCCCTTCTAGAGCTGTTTTTTCACTTGTTTTACCCGCAATTTCGTCCTCGTATAGTTCTGGTGTTGCCCCACCAGCATATTTGCCACTTTCCCTTCCAGATTTACCTTTCATAAGTTTGTCTTCTCTGCGTTCCAAGTCGCAGTATTCCATTATATGGTTCAACAACAATTCTGTTATGTCCCAACAAGAAATTTTTCCAGCGGTGTCTCCCGCAAACAACATAACCAGCGGTCTACCATTTGTAAGAAATTCAACCACATGACTGACCGTGAGAACGCAGCATTGGAGGTACTGGGACTGAGCCAGAAGTAAGAACTTGTTTTGCCGTCCATCAAAGCTGAAAATTCTGAGTGGAAAAAAGAGAGAATGCGACTGTTGTGATGAGATGCAAGGAAAACGGAAGTGGGCAACGAACAAACTAAATTTCGTCACATATCATGCACCTTTTCAATTAATCTATGCCATAACTATGAAGTAGCAAAATATTACGAGTGATCAACAACAAATTTCTCCTGGCGAGGTCAATGTATAATCAAGAATACAGGCTACGAGAATTAAAGAATTGATTACTTCCCCTTCCTTAAATATAAGTTACTCTCCAAAAAAGAGAGCTTGTATATTGACAATAGAACTCGCATAGAAAAGCAACAAAAAAAACTTGGGCTTTCTTGCAACGTAAGTGCCACCAAATAAACGGCCAGAGAACAAGTTCAGTTGAGGGGGAAAACATAAAGGGGGAGAGCCGACCCCTCTCCCTATTTAAGCTCGGTTCGTTTCTTTCTCCCCTGCGGTCTGTCCTTTTGGCCCATTTTCCTGACCACAAGCTGTATGCTGAACACACCTATCGCAACATTGATAAGATTTCACAAGCTACCAAGTTACTCTAGCCAGAGCCAAATGAGCATCATCGAACACTCACCGCACAAAACCATCCGAGCAGGCTGCCATGACGAAATACAGTGATTGACAGCTGTCTGTCAGCTCTGTGGCAGTCAGTGACGTCAGAGACATAAATCTTATCTCTGAAAAGGACTGTAAATCCTGTTTCTTGCGTCTCCGTCGATGATTACTGAAACGGAACGAATATTCGCCTAGGAAAATCATAGGCGAAGACGTCATTTTATCGCCATGACAACTGCCATTATTGACATCAATGAGTGACAGATCGACAAGCCAGCATTTGAGTGACGCACGGCCTCCGCCAGAAAAGAGAAGATGGAGCCTTCTATCACCAGTGGTGTTGGTACTGATTTGCTCGGTTGGCTGGAGTTTCGGTAGATGACATTTAGTAGCACTCAATGCTCGTACACTTGATATATGACCATGCGCAGTGAAATGAGACAAGCATGTCCCGGCGGAACGGTTGGCTGAAGAAAGCAGCGTTAAGGAAGTCATTTATAAAATAACGACATGTACTTCACAACAATTCTTTGTATAATTATATATCTACATCAAAATCCATTATTGTCAACAGATGCATTTTTTATTAATTTTTGCCAACTGTCCAAATTTAAAATAAATTGGATTGTTTTTACTCAAACTGTCCAATTTAAGAAAAATCTGGATACCTTCCATAAACCAGTAAATTGTCAAGGAAGACTAGTTTGGAGGGCGAAAGATTTGCCATGTTCATATATTTTTGGATGGCATGTAATTAATAGTTAACACGTAACAGGACTACATGCTGTCCAATTTGGAAATAATTGGGTTCAAAAAATTCCTCAAACTGCCAAATTGGACTCGGCCTACGGCCTCGTCCAATTTCGCAGTCCTCGGAATTTTTTCTCATCCAATTATTTTCAAATTGGACAGCATGTAGTCCTATTACATCTACTAACTCTTTGTACTTCACGCTCCAAATTGTACTGGCCACGCGGATCACCTGGCGTTTAACAGTAAGCACATTTCTTAAATAGCCTGCGTTTTCCATACACCCCAACCCCGACCTCAATACGCCAGGACATTTCGACACCGTGTACTGTTTAAAAGATAGACAGCGAGTTCTTGATTGTATCAACTTCGAACTAAAGTCTTTGGCGTAACTTAACCTGCATGCAGCCGTCTATGCTAATATGTTGTTGGAAAAAGGTGATTTTGATTCTTTATTTTGGACGAAGTGCAAGAACTGCACGAGCGCAAAGGAATAATTTTGTTGTATTTTTACGGCATTTCTTAGAACCCTGCTGTACTCCCTCATCCACCCACACAACATTAAATGATATCACAAAACAGTTCTTATCATGTTATAGATGGATACAAATCATCAGTTTGATATTGGTGTCTTCGCTCCCCGTGACAAAAACGTCATTGATGTCGCCTGCAAAAAGGTAAGAAAATCCCCAGCTTGACAAGAGATTGAGGTTGTGTAATTACGAAACTAAGATGAACAACAGCATACCTTGTATCCCTACAAGGGAGTCTATATGACAAATACATGTCGCCTCTCGTCCATGAAAACCCGGCTAAAAATTAGAAACGCGACGTCAGCAGAAAGCATGTAGGTACAGGCATGGGCAACATCCGCTAATATCTCAGTAAAACCTTAAATCGTATAAAACGAAGTTGGAATGATAAAGTTGTTGTTTCCACTGAAAAAAATCGATAAAAGACAAAAATTTAACTAGTTTACATGTACCTTCAATACAGCCTTTTTCACTTCACTAGAAAAAGCCACTTTGTGCGTGTAAATAGTCGAGTCTTTGATAAAGGACAACACTGCTCCAGAAATAGAAGCACGCTGAAAATACAAAATAGTTTACAGTCAAATAATTGACAAAATGATAGCGAACGGCATAATGGTTATTTACTGTGATTCATCCATTTTCTTGTAAGGGAAGATGCGAGTAATTTTCAAAGTTAGTGTCTCTTGGTAATATGTTCAGGTGCCTAATTTCAATGTAAACCGTCCCCGAATATTTGTAAAAAAGAAAATATGGAATGGAATGAAATTTCAAAAGGCAACATTTGTGAAGACAATGAAATCAATGGCATCAAAAATGATTGCATTGGAGACCAACAACACAAAGAACTCATCCAAGACAAAGGTTAGTACACGTGACGCGTGGCGCGCGTCACGCGTCACGCTTTCATCTCTCCCTATCCTTTGACCACCTGCCACGCAGACTGAGTGAAAGTTTAATGTACCGATTGCTGAAGGGATAGGTCCCAGACTCTGTGGGCTCCACCGCACTTCACTCTCCACAAGAGCTCATTACGCTGCACACTCCACAGCACAAAATATGCCTGCATGATGAAAGAGAGAAAACCATTACTTTGTATAGTTTAACTCCAGATTTTTTTCTAACCTGAAAAATGAACTACGCAACAAACGTTTCATAAAATGTCTTACAGCATGGAAGCCTGCAATGAGAAGATCTCCATTGTCCGTGAACAGTAGTCTCTCAACCCAGTCCAAGCCTTTGAAAACCTAAAGAAATGTGAGAAATATGAGTGGAAATGCTTTTTGTTGAGAATCTACAGTTGGCTATCATGTTATTAGAAGCTTGCAAAAAATAAAACAAACTTGGGACGAATACCACAACAACAGTTGCCAGTTAGCCTGTTCTATGTTGAAAACTCTCTTACACTTATAGCAAAATAGACAACATATAATGAAGTACCTTTTTGGTGTCAACAACCTGCAAAGTATTGTTTTTTATTCTGAGTTGTCTGTAAACTCCATCTCGGCCTGCTGAGTACATGGTGTTATTGTGAAGGCACAAGTGACTTACGCCGGTTTTACCGTGAATCAGAGGAAGAGAATGTGCTGGGCTAATGGACTGAGAAATTAGAATATGAAATTAATGAACATGCAGCAAACAAACGTATCTTTCAAATGAATTACATAAATAAAATCAAAGACTAATTTAGTCCAGTTCTGGCCCTCTCTCTGGACTGGACTATGACTGGACGAACTGGACAAAGTAAGGTCACACCTTTCCAAATGAAAGATATCTAATTTATTTTAAATAGATGTTACTCACTTTACAGAGAAAGTGTAGCGAACTGGTTGATACTCGTTGAAATTCTAAAGAGTTTTAAACAGGTTTGATATTCTTTATCACTTGTTGTGACTTTCAAGTTTAAAAAAGTTGGTTTCGTAAGCAATGACCGTTTTTCCACACCGATTACTTAAGAACTGAAAACTGAATTTAACATATTCCCTGGGGAACACCACAGGCGGCCCATACCAGGGCTGTCATTATTTGCATAACCTGTAGCCTCGTTCTCCACACCTGTAGCAAACTTGTTACTTTGTGGTTGAATTCTATCAATAACAGGCAATTTCACCCGTAGCACCAAGGGAAAATCAAGCATACACAGCCGTAACAAGTGTTAAGGGTTACGACCCTTAATGACAGCCCTGCATTCGTTGTATGTAATTTACATGACATTATGTAAGAGAATATATGAGAAAAGTTCGAAAATTGCCCTAAATTCTACGTGTGGAAAAGAATGAAAATAAAAATGACTTACCTTGTGTTTTCTCTTGTCTCTGTGGTCCTGGGGTCAATTTAAAGACATTTAGGAGAGTTTACCTACTGAGGTTAGCATTCTTTTCCACACGTAGAATTTAGGGCAATTTTCGAACTTTTCTCATATATTCTGTTACATAATGTTAAATAATGGCCACCTGTGGGAGCACAGACAAATACTTGCCTCTTGAGAAGAACCAGAAGTATTCTTGGGATCAAACAGATGTAATGATCCTTTCCTATCCCCACATACTACTACAACAGAACCACTAGTCCAATGTTCCTTCTCAGAACTTTGCTTTTTGAACATATCTGAGATTTCAATGGCTGAGGCCCAACGCTGCTTGGATGGAGGCAAGCTGAAGGAACACAAATGTGTAACATCAAATGAGGCTTTTGCTTCACTGTAGATGATATTCCACCACATGATTTGACCATTTGGCCCACAAGAAAAGAGATGCTGAGGGGAATGTTGCCGACTCCAGAGTAGATTGTGAACTTTGCCTGAATAGGCCTGCAGTTCCACACTGGGATGATTGAAATCTGTTGGGAAAGCGAATTTAGTTGGAGAAACATGCCAATTTTGAAGTACACAAAGGGTTTCAGATTGTTATTTGATTTTCCAAGTCTGCACTTGGTACCCAAGTCACCCACACTGCAAGAACTTATCTCAGTTTCGTGAGGTTACTAGAAATATTGCTAGTCCCGCTGGATTGGACATCTGCTAGTCCATGCATACTCAGCTGCCTCCAGCTGCCCAGCAATTTTGTCAGGTTGCCCTAACACTTTTACAGGAGGCACAATGGCCTAATGTTTAGTGCGCTTGACTCCGGATCGGGCATTCTGAGGTCGAGCTCTAGCCAGCAGGACACTGCATTGTGATCTTGGGTGAGACACTTTACTTTCATAGTGCCTCTATTCACCCAAGTACATATAAATGGGTATTGGCAAATTTACTGCATGGGGGGATAAATTGGTGTTGGCAAATTTACTGCATGGGAGGGGGGGGGGGGCAATGGACAAACATCCCATCCAGATACTCTTTTTAATTATTTGGAATTCATAGTCCAGATACTATTTATTGTATAAGACTCCAAATAAAACATGTCTGTCTGTCTCCTAGTTGCCTCATACTAAGGAAACTGGGATAATCTCTGGTCTGATGGGGTAATAAAAATAATTGAAATTATACAAATATGAACAAACTAAAATTGATCTAAAGATGGTGACTTAGACAATCCATGAACAGATCAGGTCCTCATCAAAATTCTGGACTACTTTTGACACTCCAAATTGCTCTAATCCACAAAGTTTCTGTTGTTACCCAAATTGTCCAGTGCGAGTGCACCAAAAAAACAGAAACAGTTTGCCACACACCTGTATCTTGCAGTTTGATTTTCCCTTTTAAATTCCCAAATGCAATTATCTTATGGCAAGGAGACAAAGCTAGAACACTGTACGATGAATACTCTGCATCTTTGAGCAATAATATGCACTGGTCCTTGAGATTTAAGGCAGCTGTGGTTAGATGTGAAGGTAAGACATCTTGGCTGTCATCAAGATTCTCATTGTTAAGCCATGTGTACTTATACAGACACCTTTTAAAGAAAAGACACATTCTGTAGTCATAAGCAAATCATTATTCTGTGATAGAAAAATGAATACATGACATTTATCTCTGGGATGAATTATCTGAGAAGGGTGAGAGGGAGGGGGGGGGGGGGTGATTGTGTAATGTCAAATGAGGTATTAACTCTAACATGGAAGTCCCAGGTTCTAACTTAAGTAAGATGGCAGGCATAATTTCTGTCACACATCTTACCATCTCAATTCTTGTTTGGATACTGTCTCCAACTCTCAGTTTCTTTAACAAGACTAAGAAAGTCTTGGCACACCAAACTTTGTGTGAGTCTTCCACATTGGTGTTCCACTTCACATGTATTTCATTAATATGTTGGCCAAAATGGAAGAAAAAAGATTTTGCTACCAAAGTCAAGTGTTGTAATTTGGAATGCTTTAGTTGTCATTTTTAATTTATTATCCTATCTGAAAATTATTTTAGAACTGAGGAAATATTGATGCCTGTAACACTTAAGATCATGTTGAGTCAGCCTGTATCAACTTTCAAAATGCGTTATCTCCAAAACAAAGCACTCTTCACCAGCAATTAGTGATCAGTGGATGTCTTGATTACACTAAAAGAACAGCTTTGTAATAGTTTTGAATTTATATGACATCACATCAAAACTCTCATCATCATCATCATCATCATACTTTATTTGGGCAGGTTACAAAATTGGCAAGACAAAAGTCCTGATGTGGACCTGCATAAGCTAACTAAAAAGCAATAAGCAATAAGCTAACTCTTGATTGGTTTTGAGGTGTAAGGGTTTTTGGGTGAGTCAAACACACATCAGGATGAGGCAAAATACCCGAGTAGCAGGGAGTGGAGAATTACAAAATATTGTTCTTCTGATAGCTCTGTGAACCATACATCACCTCCAAATCAAATAAATTCCAATGCCAAAAGAGCTATTAATAATAAAACTATTTCAAATTTACATGTCTGTAAGGTAAACACTGCATAGTATGCCACCAGCATTAACTCACCCTTCATTCGTCATGACTAACAAGTTTGACTGGTCAAGTAAACTGACAAATCTTGGATAATCGTCTTTTTTAGTTTTCTTTGTGTCCATTTGGTTACAAGCACTGCTGTTTGAGGATGGTAGGTATGCTTCCCTTACAATGGTAGTATTGCAATGATCAGGACTTGACAATGGCCACAGCCTAATACTTCCATCTCCGCCACCTGTAGCTATCAGATCTTCACTTTGGTTGATGGCAAGACTCCAGATATTGCGGCCTGAAAAATCAAACTTTCTTATACAATTCTTATGCAATAGTGTAAAACAATAAAAAATCTGAAATCTGAAATCAATAATCAAAAATGATTTAATTAGTTTTAATTAAAAAGCAATTTTCATAGTATAACCTGCAGGGTATTATTAGAAGGCAAGCAAGGCAAAGCTGTCAGGGAACTGGACTAGTCTCTCTGAGTTCAATTTAATTATCTTCAGTGCTGAAGAGACAGTGTTTCATCACATTTCCAAACACCAAGACAAGAGCTGAAAAGATGATGCACAGGGGAGTATTTTGACCAACTTTAAGGAGTTTGAAAATGTGATAAAACACTGTCTCTGTCGTTTGACCTGTATTTTCAATAATTGAAACTAGAACTACGGAGTAAATGGAGAAATAAATTATAAATGTTTTCAATTTTTTTGTGAGTTTGAGAAAGGTAAATGAAACACAAGATATACCTGTGTGTCCTTTGTGAGTCTTGACAATGTGTCCATCATAGCTCCATACATTGCACACCAAGTCCTCTCCTATGCTCACAAAACATGAATCCAATAATTTGGCATCCCAGACCCGTGCAGCATGCCCATAAACAACAAGCAAAGGTTCCACACAGCCATTTGATTCAAATGTCGATATATTATCTACCTTCCATAGTCGTATGCTCCTGTCATCTGAAACTGAACTTAGCAGTGTTCCCAATTTGTTGAAGTTTATTGAAAAAATGACACCCTCATGGCCTGCAAGCCTCTGCAGTACAGGAGTTCTGTTATTTTCATTGTTTTTTCCTTGTACTTTCCAAAGAAGAACTTGATTAAATACGGTTCCAGAAGCTATAATTAAATGTTCTAGATGAGAACCAAAGAAACATGCGGAATATCTTAAGAGTAACAAACATTGGTTAAAGAAATACATGTTTTAACAAGAGTCAATCCTAAGAAAACAAGACTTGAAAATTTAAATTAAATAAAAATTAGTCAATTGCTTACATTTTATCCTTTAGCCACAGACTTTATGAGTTTAATGTTAGTATCTGATATTGAATGTCATTCCAGTTATGCCATGTATGCTAGGAAGATTGTGATTAACTTGGGTTGACTGAAGGCAAAGTATGCATTCGAGCCTTGTGATCCATTAAGCTAGAGCTTGATTTATCACAGTTTCTGTAGAAAGATGCAACTTGGAGCATTTCTTTCCCTTTGCTAATCCATTGCAGGGTTACCCCCCAGCATTATATTTGATGGTACCCATTTATATTCCTGGGTGGACAGAGGCAGCGCAAGAGTCAAGTGTCTTGCCCAAGAAAACAGTGTAGGGCATTAGGCCACTGCACGATCTCGTAATGGTGCTAAATGCTCTTCGTCTTCATTATCAAGGCATGTGTTACAGAATTGTGAGTAACCTTTCAGCATCAAAAAGTTAGACTTCCTGTGAACCAACAAAAATAATTATTTAAAGCATTAAAAGAAACACATTTGTACAGCAAGCTTTATAAAAGATACAATATGCAGAGTTCCTCGCATTGTGCAACCAACTGTTTAACGTTATTCTCCCAGTCCCAGCACCAAACAGCATTATGAGCTGTTGCTATAGCAACATGTCTTGGCACATCTTCATTGTACAGCCAGTGAGCATCCCAGATGAGATCATTGAAAGCTACAATGTCTGAGACAGCCTCAACACTGTGGAGAAAAGAGCAATTTCTGAGGTTATAGAGATGTTTCTCGTGACATCACCCATTGTTATTGATATGCCAAGCAGAACCTAAATGGCTGTTGAAACAATGACTTCTATTGTTCCATGGTTGGAAAATTTCAACATCAAAAGTAATGATGCCAATGTTGGTAAACAACAAATGTCGCTATTAGGAATTATTTTCTACTTGGAAAGTAACTAGATAAATGAACATCTGGCTCAAGTTCACGTATCATGCAGAAACTAGAAGTTAAAATGATAATTATACAACCTATCACCTTTTCCTGAGTTGATGATAGGCTGTCTTTTAACCAGCAGAATTTTGTCAGGTCACCACAACAATTCACTATTTGCAACTATGCAATACGCTCACAACCATAGACAAACATAGTTGGAGCATTTACCCAAACATGACAAATATGTGCAAACTTATTCTTAATTAATTTTACTGATGTCACATGTTATCATACAATTATGTTGGAGGGCTCAATCTTTAGAAGGGGAGAGGGAGAGAAAAGGCAGACATTTTATCAGGAATTGTACGATTACTTTTGACAAGGTTGCCGACTATCTGTGGAGAAAGGGAAAATGATAATAATGAGATGAACATTCATCCCAATTACACAGTTAAAACAGCTATTTATTTCACTGCTGCACCAGTTATTAGAAAGTAAGATCATCATCATCGTGATGGATTTCACTACATGTATCTCTCCAAAGTTTTTACGGTAAACACCCACAGATAAGCCACACCTTTTTTCTGAAAATTGTTGCTCAAAATCGGGGGTGTGGCTTATCTGTGGGAGCATTTGATAAAGGTGCTGTGAATTTCCATGAATACACAAAACTGCAAGAGAGTACTGGTCATTACTATTGCAAGTTTGGTGGCTCCTAAAGAGCTGTTGTTGATGTAAACGTAAGCTTATTACAGTGCTTACATTTGTAGCCGCTAAAAGCGTTAAACCATCTTCATTAACAGATCCTTTAAGTGGTTTGTGGTCACTTTTCTCAAGCACAAATTCAAAATGTAACACAGCACAGAATTTTCAATCCCCATGCAAAGTTGTTTGCAGCATCTGTGATGGCTCGTAACTTCAACAGTGATCGATTCTCCACGAGCAAGAAAATACTGTGCTATTCTCGAGTATTGGCATGGTAGATGGCCCACTGTTTCTTTGCTGTTTAGCACTTTGACAGCTTCTTGTCAGGAATTTCAGAGAGTTGTGTCATAGTTTGCTTACCTAATTCTGGCATTTAGAAATGAATCCTCTTTTAATTTGACAACTCGGATGACCTTTTTTCCAAATATTACCACCAAGTTTCCATGCTTCTGTTCAACTTTGCAAAAGAAAGAATATTATTCAGAGTAGGCTAAAACTAACAACTAAGTAACAAGGACCAAAAAATATCTGGCATATGGTCATCAAATATGATATCAGCTCAGCCACAGAGCTAGAACATTTGCAAAACATAGGTATCAGACAGAACCCAACCACATCCCATGGTTACAAGCCGATTGCAGGTTAACTGCCTATAAGAGGTCATGTCAGCACCCATTTTCAAGCCTGCAAATAACAGCCAGTCATCAGACATTTGTCTGGCAAATTTCAGGTTTTGACCGGCAAAAGCTTGGTCTGGTCGGACATCCTGACCGGCAGTCCTGACACAGATGAGGGGAAAAGTCAGTGAACGTTTTTTTACAGCTATCAACCAGTTGATTTTTTTGTCCGGTCAAATTTGTCCCTGGCCTGACAAATGACCTCCCTTTTGACAAAAATTATTTGCAGGCTTGATTTTATACTCTCGAGTGGAGAGAATACAACATAACTAGCCCAGCCAGAAATGAAAGAGTATCCTGAAGGAGGGAGTGGGGAATAAATCCCATTTCTTGCCCAAATTTTGCCCAAATTGTCGCACATTTCAGTTCCATTCACATTTTTGTTTGTAATTCCCAGTCCCAGTGACTCAAAGAGATAACAGGCAAATTCCAGTTCCATTTTACTCCTTTAAGTTCCTTGAGAAACGCTGAGTGCTTGGTGCAACCATTAAATTGGCATGCCTCAGTGTGAATGAGGCCAACTGAGTACCTACATGTGTGTATCACATGATGCTACCATGCATAATTGCTATGTGGTTGGAACCACACTTTTAGACAGGATTCGAGAAGTGGCCGTCCGAGATGTGCTATGGGGCCTGTTAAAATGAACAATTTGTAAAGCAACAAATGGAAAATAAAACAATTTTCTTTAAAAAGTGGCCGTCCACAGGACGCCTGGACGGTTATCTGGCAAAAAGCCTGGTTGGAACATTTTAAAAAACGTCGTGTTTGAGCTAGCTAGTATACGTGAGAGTCAGACAGCCCTTTTTGTAATAACATGTCTTGAACAAGGTTAAATCTCAGTCTGTAAATTACCCACCTTTTATTCCATGTATCCTTGATTTTGGTAAAAGACATTTTTCATTCATAACAACACCTTTTGTTGCTGAGTATATTCCAAGGAATGGTCCATTTCCTGTTGATAAGAACAACAACAGACAAAATTTTACCTCTGATTTTATTAATTTTTTCAAACCAGTTAAATATTTTTGTACCACTTTATTTTGTTCAAACAGGTCTTACATCAATTTTTTGGCAGGGTGAAAATAATAAATAAATATGAAAATTGGTGCTGTCTAACTTTCTTTATTTTCTTCCTTCCATCCGATGCGGAGTCCAGCGCACTAACCATTAGGCCACTGCGCCTCCCAGGGCCTTGGAGTCATAAGCGGAGTGGCATATGATATGATCTAGTGAAAACTAGATTTTCGGAATTGTAAGCAGAGTTCTGTTTCTGTTTATGACTGACAGTCACTCACAATCTAGTGAAAACTAGATTGTCTGAGTCACAAGCAGAAAGAAAGTACTTGGAGTGCCTGAAACTAACAATGTGATTGGTTTATTCTTCTGCTTTTGCTTGTGACTTTGAATTTTGAGATTGTAAGCAACGGAGTCATTAGTGAGGCCCCATTAGGGGGGTCTGACTATCCCGTATCCCATTACTTTTTGGCCTAAATATCCCGTATCCCATTAATTGCAGTGGTTTGTATCTCCACCAACGTTTATGTTCGATATCCCCGAATCTCTTGTTTAAATATCCGTATCCCATTAATTTTTCCCCCAAATATCCCGTATTCCTATAATTTTTTACCCAAATATCCTGTATCCCAAAAACCCCTAAAAGGGCCTCATTAGTGGGATCACAAAAATGGAAACATGCGACTCTGATAGCATCATGCTTGTAACTCTGAGATTCGATTTTCACTTGGTGGTAAGCATTCTTACAGCTCTGCTTATGACTCCAACTCTAACTCCGTAGCAAGTAAACACCTAGTGTTACACAAATTAAAAAATAAAGAAAGAGATGTATTATCTTTTTTGTAGATATGTCAAAGGGGTGTCAGTTTAGCTAGCTGAGCCAGTGTACAGGAAAACTTTCGTATTGTCGGTTTTCACATGATGTCATAAAACAGAACTAATTGACATCAGATTCTCACACAAGCCAGCTCGTTTGTAATTTGGAGTATGGATAAAGTTGGCCTTGTTTTCAGTAGTTCAGCTGACGAAGGATTAGTCTCCATTTAGTTTCTAACTTGATCACAATTCTGCTCGAATACCTCTCGGTCGGCTATCAATAACATACCTTAAAGGGCCCTTTGGCTCGGAGCACAGCGGTTAGCCTATTAAGCAATCCGGTTAGCCTTCTACAGCACTGTGGTTAGTCTACTAAACAATCCAGTTAGCCTACTAAGCACTGCGGTTAGCCCACTGAGCACTGCGGTTAGCCTACTAAGCAATCCAGTTCGCCTACTAAGCACTGCGGTTAGCCTACTAAGCACTGCGGTTATACGGTTAGCTCTCAAGAATGGTAAGGGTAACACGATAAATTCTTAAAATTTTCAATGGTCGGCAGCCGGGTCTCGGTAGTCTCTATAGTGGTTAGTGGGAATAGCTCGTGATCTGAGTGACCAGGGATCGATTCCTCCTCGACACTTTTATGATTGACTTTGTTTTTTCTCTTTATTAGATAAAACATCAATGTCTAAAAAAAATGTAAAATGGGGCCATTCAAGAGATGTTATCGAGTGCCGACCATACCTCTCGCCCCTCTCGCCAACAAATTTGGCTCCTGAAATATTTCTCACCTGAAAGAAGCAAGTCTGAACCCACAAATTCGACACTTGTGACTGGCGAAGTCAAGTGTGCTTTCTTCCACGTCCAATCGCTGGCATTTTTCATTATGCTAGGTACCACAGGCACACAGGAGAAAAACCTTTCTGATTTTTACCAAAGAGACGCCGCCATTTTGGATTCTACTCTCTTTTCCAGTTTCTCCCGGCCTTCTTCGGCCAAGTACCACTACAACCCAACAGCGAAAAATAATTTTTCAGGAATCTTTTTATCACTTCTTCATTGAAGACTTTTCACTTTCTTGTCCCATGTCACTAGAAAATTAGCACCAATGCGATATGCGGTGACTCACGGGCGGCCCAAGCTCATGTTGTGAGTCAGGATCAATAGCTGTCACGCCGCAAAAATATAAGAGTTTGTATGGGAAAATTTTACAACACGTTTTAGCAAACCGAAATACTGCCAAATTTGAATAAAATTGCCTTACCTTACTTTCACTGTGTTTTTCTTGTTGTCTGAACGCTTATTTTTCCGATTCTTGGATATTTAGGCGAGTTATCGCTTTCTGGGTTCTCCCCTAAAGAGAAAAATTTTTCCGACAAATAAAAATTGGAAATTATTAATAGCCCGACCTCCTGGGATGGTCGGCGACAAATCGGGAAAATCGGGAGCGTTTCTATTTTCCCTACGCGTCTCAGATTTCTGCGATGGTCGGTGATCGTTCCCGACATGTGAAAACTGAAATATCTACTAGATGGGACGTTTCCGATGGTGTTAGCCTTGTTACCAATCCTCTAGTGTCTTTTTAATTGCTTGGCTCCAGTCTCAAATTCAGAATGTCGAGAGAATCTGCAACTAACCAGCGATCAGGAGTTACTGATCGCAGGTTACGACAAGTGTTCATTCTCAAACTCGTACGATCAGTGTTACTGTTTATCTGGCCTAGTAAATGGACGAATCTCGGGTCGAGCGCCAAAAACAAGTCAATAGCAAGTCCCGAAGTATGTCACATAGAACACAACAATGGGGCCTAGCCCTTAAACAATAGCACAATAGAGTTTACACGATAGAACGACACAATAGTACATATATTGAATTGGTATATGGAGCATCACCCCGAATCTCAGTGCCAATATCTGAATTAAATCAGATGTCTTAACTAACCGTCAGTGGTATAAATTAAATAGCCAGAATGCCGTAACAATTCCGTGAAGCTGATCTTTGGGCTTTTGCTTCCAAAGCAGGCAGAAACAAGCTTAACACAGAAACAACGACAGTAACCATATTTGGAGGGGAAAACGTAGACTAAACTTTGTAATCCGCTCAGGAATTTTGATTTATCTCTTTATGGGTTCTTTGCAACAATTATTCCACACAATTATCCATAATCACGGAAATTATGTAAATATATCCAGTTTTTAAAGCTAAGATAGGAGAATAGACATACATGAGCAATTAAAAAGTTACATCGTGTTCGTCCAGTGGACATAACGGAAGTGCAATTATTCAATCTGGCAGTCATCAATCACCGAGTCCGTTTATCGTTGGAACTGGGACTGAACTTGTTCAAGCAAACACCATTTCTCTCGAAACACAAATCACAAGACAAGTAATTTAACCAATCAAAATCCGTCAATTTTTTTGTTGAACAAATTGTGTTTGGGCCTGTCAAGTGCATGTTCCCGGGAACTTGCTAAAGATAATAGTAAACAGAAAGTTGAGAGACCTTGAGAGGGGGCTTTCTAGTTTTCAAAACATAAAGTTATATATCTATATGCCGCCCGAGCGTAGATGGTTTCCCTAGTTTGATCTAATCTGGAACAAACGTCCGCCATTGTCATAAACAAAATGAATAGTAGGTTTGTAGCTAGTTACGCGTGATCAAGCAGAGGTCAGACCACCTTTATTCTGGGAAACTCAAGTCAAGCAAAAATACGTGACGTGGCAAGCGTCCAAATAAAAATGTGATGACACAGCGAAAGATATATAAAGACACTGCGATAACCAGTTTCAGTTCATCTGGTGAACTTCGTGGAAGGAACTGCCGTCAATCGAAGAACGGTCTTTTCAAGCAACACAATTTTTGCTGTCAACTGCCTCTCCTCGCGATACTGTACACGAAACATGGAGGGTGAGCAGGGTTTAAAATTCTTTCTTACACAATTACTTGTTTTATTCTTTATTTTGCTTGGAATTTGGAGATGCATGAAATTTATCAACACAGGTCTGTCGTATATTCTCTTCTAAAGGTTCTAAAGCTTGGTCTACCGGCTGTATACTTTGAGAATTTGACTAAGCCCTGCCTGTATTTGACGCATTTATTTTTTGTGCATATTTCCGGGAACTTGCTAACTGAGGAAAGTAGTAAACAGAAAGTTGAGAGACCGTGAGAGAGGGCTTTCGAGTTTTCAAAACATAAAGTTATATATTTATATGCCGGTAACCAAGGGATGACAAACTGCTTTGATCAATTCTTTTCATGTGAACAGTGTTTTTCTCATAATGATATAATTTGGTTTTATCAACTGGGTTGATAATGTCAATTGGCCACCGTAAAGAGATTCTCAACCTCTTTACCGTTTCAAAGTTTCTCAACCCGGTCTCTCTCTCTCTCATCGCCCACTGTGTTTTTCCCAGAGGTTGAAAAGTTCTTGAGAAGCCCACACAGACTCCCCTATGTGGTCTCGCGTGTTATAATTGCCTTCAATTTTGGGTCACCTCACAGCTCTTACAATAGCCTACAAGGTCTCACCTAATTGGGGACCACCCTTCAGGTGAGACAAAAGAACAAACAACACAAACAATGGGCCCTAACCCTAAAACAATAAGGCTGTGTTTATCCCTGCCACTGAAATTTAGAGGTTATAGGAGCTGCGAGGCTACCGTCAATTTTTGACTCTAACGAGCATGTCCTTAAGTGATTTTCCTCTTTTGTAGGATACGATCGGCGGTTTTTAAAGATAGTTTCGAGTAATGACTGATTTTAAATTAAACGCCATTATCGCGTAAGTGTTTGTTTGACATTTTTCACTTCAGGGTGAAATGTGTTGACTTTCCCTCATAACTTTCTTGTCAGTTTTTCTATTAGTTTGTTCAACTTGTTTTCTATGCTGTTTATCTTCCAGTCCATCATTACAAAATCCGGAGTATTTAACATCGTTGACGATCAGCGATCCGTCAGTACAGCCATACTAACGCAAAAGTAATTTCTATTTTCCACAAAATGCAGGAGAATGCAAGATAACTTTGGTGATATACAGTGGCCTTCCTGATCCTGTTTGGACCGTTCACTCCCGCGATGAGAAGGCTAAGGAAATAATGGAGCTTCTCGACAACGCCAGAGCCAAAGGCAACACCTACCGCCACAAGAATATCCCTGCCATTCTCGGGTTCAAAGGTTTCCTAGTACTCCAGCCAGGGGCCGAGCATGTAGAATTGATTCTTGGCAAGGAGACGGCCAACCTTCAAAAACTGTTGCTTGACACCACGCCAAAAGGGTTGATAAAAGATGACTTGCGCCTGAAGATAATACAGGCCATCGATTCAGGAGCTGTCTCGCCCAACGTACCTGATGCGACCCAACATTCCTTGGCTCAAGATACCTCCGCGCAAGTTCCCAGCAAAGGAGATGAAGTCGGTATCGGGGAAATAGAACATTACGCACCTAAATACAACCCGGACAGGTGGGAAGACATCTTTTTTTTAGTCATTCAAATACATACATTACATTACAACCCAGGAAAAACTTAAAACATTACATGCGCCTGGAAGTTACAATGTCGCAGATGCCTTATACACAAACAATTAAATTAAATTAAATTAATTTTCCATTTCTTATTAAAATACTCTAGCTTGATCATTTACGGTCAGAATTTCAGAATTAAAATATCTTTTATCATAGGTGGAACGACATCGATGTAATCCGTACCTATAACAACTGCTACAACTACGCGAACCAAAAAATCACCAACAGTTTTGCGCAGCCTGGTTATGCCAGTGGCTATTATCCGGTCAAGATGACTCCTGAAGATTTGATCAAGGCCACAGAGAGCGATGGCCTAGTACTGATGGATGTCGCCCCAACCGCACCACCACCAAAGGCACCACCACAACCAAACTGCGTAATAGCACTGATGTGTGCTGAAGGTAAGGAATTACTAAAACACTTCTGCTTCTTGATAACATGTTCCGGGCAAATCAGTCAGTTAATAAATAAATGACCATAGACGTCGTTGTGCTTCCTTGATTCCCCTTAAACTGTACTAAGAGGTGGACCATTTAACGTTTGAGTGGCGGGGGAAGGGGTGATTTGGTATAGGCATTATTATTTTTTCCAAATTCTTTCGTGAACAAGGAAACTTTTTCTCAGAGCGTGTGCATACATGATATTTTCTCCCTCTTCCGGCTCTCCTAACGTGTCTACATTTTTTCTTTCAGTGGTCATGTACAGGAATTTTTTTGGGCAAATATGCTAAATTACCCAACCCTCATTCCCCCTCTCAAACGTTAAATCGTTCGCCCCTAAGAAGCCAATGAGAAGAAGCAGCCAATGAGAACTCAAAGTAAACGCGTGTAGCCTGCCTGGAGGGCGGGAAAACACGAGTGACCACGTCGCGATTGGTTTTTGTTTTGCATCTGATTGGCTGATTGGGTGGCGCGAGTTTTCTAGACCAATCACAGAGTGCAACTAAAGCAATCCCGGATTACTTTCGACACTCAATTGAAAATTGCTCTATTGAGTTTGTATAATGCGTGGTTCAATTCTGCATGTTACCAACCCCCCCCCCCCCCACCCCAGGGCACAAACCCGGGCATTTGCCTTTTTTTCTTATTTAGCAATCTATTCCCCACACCCAGGCACACATAAAACACAATTCCCCACCCCCGGGACTCCTCGTCGAATAAAAGTACAATATACGTCATTTTGTGTACGAAATCGAGATAAAAATAACTGATTTCTCTAAAACTAGCAAAACAAGACGCTTTTTCAAGACCTAAACGTTCTGAAAGCGACCACGAAGTCCCCCACTTCTCACGACTTAGCCACTTGTTATCGCAACGTCGTCGTTTATACAGTTATAAGGGCCGACTTGTTGCATGTCTACCCACGAATTTGAACGCTTTTCTAGACTATATACATCATGAATAACAGATACTATCCTGATGTTATCCTGACCTCACATGAAAACTTAATTATCGACACAAAAGTTATGCCTTCTTCCATCAGCGACCACGATTTAATCTATGCCGTACTTAAACTTAAAAGGCAACGTCCTAAGCCAGTATATATCACGACAAGAATTTTCAAGAACTACCCCAGCAAGATGATTTTCTCCGGGATATTTCAATGGTCCCTTGGTGCATCGTTGATTGTTTCGATGATATAGACGACCGCGTCTACGCTCTTAACACATTATTCAGTGAAGTCCTTGACAAACACGCACCAATCAAAAGAGTCAAGATTCGAGGAAGACCTAGCCCTTACATAACTGATGAGATCAGAGAGCTCATGAAATCTAGGGACCGGTGGAGAAAGATAGCAAGAAGAACAGGTAAACCTGATGCTTGGACCACCTATAAAAACCTTAGGAATGACGTCAAGAGAAAAATAAGATCAGCTGAGCGCGCTTTCGCCGCGGACCAGATCACAAGCAATCCCAACAACTCAAGCCAGTTGTAGAAGACTATTCGATCTTTTATTCCTAAAAAGTCTGCCAGCGTGAGATCATTTAGCAAAGATGACAGGACCGTTGCAAACGATTTTAATCGGTTCTTTACGTCTGTCGGCCAAGTTGCTGTTGACAAGATTAATTCACTTGCTAATGAATGCAATTTTGATCTTTCGCCACCTGTGCCTGATCCTGCAAATTCCCCAGTGACTGATCAATTCAATTTTACGCACGTGGATTGTTATGAAGTCGCCCAGATTGTCAGGTCAATGCCAGCTAATAAGTCATCTGGGATTGACAACATTCCAGTACGTGTAATCAAAGATAGCCTCCCTGCTACTCTCCCAGTGATTACATCCATTATCAATAAAGGGCAAAATTACTGAGCGCTGATTGGTTGAGAGAGAGGGCATTTTTTCTTAATCGAGGGCATTTTTAGTAATCAAGAGAGGGCATGATTACCTGTTAATGATTGGCTAATCCGTTAATTGCCGTAGCGCTAAACAGGCTTCCCAGATAAAAATAGACTGCGCGCGTGATTTTCCTTCGTATAAATTTTGCCCTTTATTGATAAACAAGTAATCCCATGAGACCTCGTACTATTAAGGATTAATTGCACGAGAGTTTTCAAAATTTTCCAAATTGCCCTCGTCGCTTCGCGACTCGGGCAATTTTGGAAAATTTTGAAAACTCTCGTGCAATTAATCCTTAATAGTACTTGGCCTCATGTGATTACCTATACTAATCAACGCTTCTTTCAAGCATGGAAATTTTCCTCGATCTTGGAAATTAGCTGTCGTGTCGCCTATCCTAAAAGATGGAAATCACGAAGAACCTAACAACAATAGGCCTATTTCTCTCTTGCCCATCCTTTCGAAAGTATGCGAAAGGGTGGCGCTTAATCAAATTATGCCTTATCTAGTGTCAAATGAAAGGTTATCTACCCGGCAAAGTGGCAATAAGAAATTGCACTCTACGGAAACCTCTTTAATACGAACTACTGATACTCTTTTAAGTGCGATCGATGAGAAGAAAGTTACCGCTGTTGTTTTACTTGATATGAGCAAAGCCTTCGATACTATAAGGAATATTGCTCAATAAACTGTTGAACGTTGGAATCTCACCATCTAGCATTGCTTGGTTTACCAGCTACCTCTCCGACCGCCGACAAGTTGTGCGCATAAATTCTGAGTTGTCTGATACTCTACCCGTTGTATCAGGCGTGCCTCAAGGAAGCATTCTTGGACCCATGTTGTTCAGTATTTATGTAAACGACTTACCACTCGCCCCCCTTTCCTGTTTTACTGAAAGTTACGTTGACGACACAAAACTTTACATTTCTTTCCCAGTTCAAGACTGGGCTAAATCTGTCACCGATTTAAACGCCGATCTTTTACATATTCGAAACTGGTGCTTCAATAATCGTCTTCTTTTGAATCCTGATAAAACCAAACTCATTGTTTACGGAAGTCGACAAAGGCTACTAAACCTCCCCGATATCCGTCTCTCCCTCTTAGGAAAAGAGCTGACACCGGAGCACGTCGTTAAAGACCTAGGTGTGATCTTTGATTCGAACCTAACTTTCCACGAGCACATTGTTAAAACTGTTTCCACCTGTTTCTCAAGTTTGGCCCAGATTAATCGTGTTAAGCACGTATTTGACAGATCGTCTTTAATTACTATAATTAACACTTTAGTATTTAGTAAGTTGTTTTATTGTTCCTCCGTCTGGTCCAATGCTGCTGACACTAGCCTCCTCAAGCTCCAAGCGATCCAGAACTTTGCAGCCCGGATTATTTGTGGATCCAGAAAATTTGACCACGTTACTCCGCTTCTGAAAGAACTGCATTGGCTACCTATTAAATCTCAGTTATACTTCCGTGACGCCGTGCTTGCTTTTAAATGTATCACTGGATCCGCTCCTACTTACCTTTCTTCGAAGTTTCTAACGCGCGGTAATGTTAGTGGTCGCACGACCAGAAGCTCCCAACTGTTGCACATACCATTATGCAAAACTAAATCTGGACAAAGAACTTTTTATTATCGTACTGTCAGCCTGTGGAACAGTTTAGACAATGATCTTAAACTTTGTAATTCCTCTTCTAATTTTAAGCATAAACTTAGGGCCAAATTATTTTCTGCTTTTTTTTCTCCTCGGTCCTAGTTTTTAATCTCTTTTTATCTCACCCAGTTTATCGTACTTTCTTAAAGTTTCTTAGTTGTAACTTTCGTAATTATTTTTAGCTTTATATATTAAACATTTTTATTATTGTAATTATTAATTGTCACTGAAAAGCCCTCTTAGGGAGTGTCAATAAAGTTTGTATTGTATTGTATACTACACATATAGCATACGAAATCATGAACACTGCTTTTTATAAAGAAAACTGAAGGAAAAAATCTATTAACCCGTACGTCTCGCCACTTACTCGAAAGAATAGGAAAGAAAGGAGCTTGCAACCAGCGAACAGAACAATAAACTTCAAAAGCATATTTAAATTTTAAAAGATTATTCTTCTCTAACTATTCGGCTACAATTTTTACAGATTTTCCCTGGAAATAGGCAGTTTCCTTCGCGTGGTACGGCACAGTCGAGAGGTTACTTTTGATTTGCCCCACCCCGGAACAAGACTTTAAAACAATTCCCCACCCCCGGGCCGAAACGGCTGGACTTGTCCCGGGGCATAGGCGTACGTGCAATTTTTTGCCAGAGGGGTGGGGGGGGGGGGGGGGGGGTTTGAACCATTTGCCCAAAAAATTCTCCCAAGTTGCCTTGCCCAAATTTTCTCATTCTGCCCAAAAAATCTGATTTGCCCAAAACTGGGGGGGAAGCTGAAATCCCCCTGCCCCCCGGCCCGTACGCCTATGTCCCGGGGGTTGCCCGGGGGGAATGGTTACAGGTACAATTGAACCACGCATAATCATAACATCCCCTGCTCTTGTTTCCTTATTACATAGGTGAAGATTTCCATTGTTATCGTTTGGATGATTCTGGTGCTGGATACTGGTCCCAGAAGCCTGGACAAACTGATGTCACAAACAAAGATGGAAACGGAGAGCTGATCACAGATCCAAGGACAGCGAAATATCTGCCGCACAGTTTTCCTTACAAGTTCGTTACTTTTATGAAGATCTATACCAACATAATTGATGGTCCTATTCACCCTTGAGGCCTGACCTTGAAATGAAACCTTGGCAACAAATAAAAGTTTGCATGCTAAAAGTTGTTTGCTTTCTTGAAATTCAGTTACAATGTACACTGGAATTGTGATATTTTTCTTGATACATTTATTACATGGGCTTGGTAGTCTTTTTCACGATTTACGACATAGATATCATGTTATCATTGTCTTTTTTCAGTATAGTTTTGGTTGTGTTCTTTGTGAATCTTGTTGCGATTTACTCGGAAGTGAATGAGATTGTCGATTTTCTTATGGCGTTAGTTTATAGATTTTATCATCTTTTTAAGCTTTATAAATTACTCACTAAATGTTTATCGATTTAGTTTTAAGGATGTTATTAGCTCAAGTTTTGCGTTTTATTTGGATTAAATAAAATAATCAAGCAAACAAAAAATTGAATGTTGTATGATTAATTGAAATGTCATAAGTCTGGGGGTGCGGAGGATTTTTGTTGCGACAAGGGAGCCCTTATGTGAACACCCCCCTTAAAGCATATAGCGTTTTTTTATCCCCTAATATGGAAGATTTCATGATCCCCCACCCCTTCCCCCATTCTCTCCCAGCCACCACAAAAAGCCGATGTTACTATATGCGAGTGATATCTATAATGATATTTACGCTCTCTCCTCCGCAGAGGCCTCTTTCAGTTTCGGGGAAGGGGAATAGGGAGAAGTGAAAAGAAAGCGCGCGGAGGCTGGAGAGAAGGGAATTCAGAGTTGGCGGTGAATGCTGGGAAGGAAGAAAACGGGGTGTGCCCCGCGCTCCCAGATTTTTAATTCTCCCCTTCTCCCCCTCCCCGGAGACTCTGCGGAGGGGAGAGATATTTACGTCTCATGGACCTTGATCAACGGCATCTATTTGCTCGTTTGATGTAAACTGAATTGTCACGTAAGGGCTGATCTTTTCATCCAAATCCAAAACCCTCTGCAAGTGACGAGCTGAAATATTTTCAGAAAACTCAGAAATGAGTGAACATGCTCTACGAAGAACTCCAAGAAGCCTCAAATAAGCTAACAGCAAGTCTAATCAGGTCCGTCGGTTTTATCAAGAGGGTGCCATTCAACCGGAGCGGCGGAGGTGCGAGTGTCTAGGGGGATTTTGGGGACATGCTCTCTCCCTGGAAAATTTTGAAAATTGGGTTGGCTGAGACTGCATTTCGTGCGTTTTGAAGGCAGTATGATATGAACACGGGCAACCAAAAGCGAACTTAAAAACGTGGATATTACTCAAACTTTTGACCTACAAAATGGATTTGTTTTGGCGCAGAGACTACTTTACTTGTGAATTTTACAGTTTCAGGGGATAATGTCACTATTTAAAAAGAACAAAACAGAAATAAAGTTGAAAATCCGAACAGAACTATACTATATGTATCTAAAGAAGAGGCTATCCAAGGGTCAGTAGATGGGGAGAATCCAAGAGTCAGTGGAGGAGGTTGTCCAAGAGCCGGAGGGGAAGCGCTGGGGGGGGGGGGGGGGACGAAACAGATATTATATCAACTAAACATTTATAATTATTGATATATGTATATTTTTCTCACTTCTAACTCTGTTGTTATTTGTGTCGTTCGGCCGCATTTATCAAACGTTTCCATTGACTCTATGACGACTGAATCGGTAAATTTAGAATTTGAAACATGGAACTTCGACATTTGGGCTATGGGAAATCTTGATTACCATATATACTTCTAAATAAGCTGATGGAAATACCGTGTATAAATAAAGTTATCTTATCTTATCTTAGCATTTCTAAGCCATCGCGTGTAACATGTGTAATACATATACACAACTATTGCTTATTTCAGTTGAATTAGATCGTGCCTAAATAAGAAAGGAAGCAAAAACATACAAGAGTGTAAAGGAGGCAATAAATTGACATGATATGTTATTTGTGGCGATCTCAACGCTACTAGAAAAAAAGATTTCTTCTGGTCCCCCCTTTAATGCTTGTCAATTAAGTCTGATCCCACCCAGGCTAACCCCTTCCATTCATTTGAAAACCATGAAAAGTGAGAACTGGGCTGTCGAAACTGCACTGGTGTCTTTGTCCGAATTTGAAGTTTGACGATCGTCTCCATACTGCTTTTGAAATAAGAAAATGGTTTCTACTTTGTCAGTTAAAAAAATTTGACTTTCGCATTTCAACCTCAACTGTTGGAATCGAATTTCGTTAAATTCCATTTTAACTTTTGAAATCGACTTTTGATTTTGCATTGCCACTTTTTATGGTCACAATGTGATGGTAGGCGCGCATTTTCTGTGACATTGTAAGTGGCGTGTTTAATTGACATGTCGACCTTTCGAAAAGATATGAGCTTTACATATTTTTCAGGGACTATTAATACTCTCATGTCACACATACAAACAGCGCTGAGCCGGAACGCAAACATCGCCATGTTTCTGTCATGTTTAGATAGCTCGTCCCTGCTCATTACAGGTTTGGTAGCAGTTATAGTTGCAATTCTAACTTGGACGATTTTTAGGTTACTCTCGAGAAAGAAAGTGGGTGATTTGAATAAGAAATACGTTCTTATTACGGGCTGCGACTCCGGTTTCGGTCAAGAAACCGCCATTCGACTGGACAAGATAGGCGTGCATGTGTTGGCGACATGTTTAACGAAAGAAGGAGAACAGAGTTTGATATCGGTGACGAGCGAAAGATTGAAAACTTTCCAGTTGGATGTTACAAATTCGCAGCAGATTCAAGACCTCTACGAGCAAGTGAAGGGAGTTTTGCCTCCTGGGCAAGGTAACGAAAATTATGTTTACAAATATGTACGACCGCACTACGTACACATCTTTATCCGTTTCTAGTGGATGCCAATTGCAAGACAGACCAGCTTTAGCTTTATCTTTCGTGTACGAACCTGTTACATTAGTTTCTTTCCTTTGAAGCTATTGTTTCCCTGTTCTACATAGTTTCGAGGTTTTTACACCGAGGATATTAAGTCGACAAAATGTTTATTTAGAAATGGCAAATATATGTAAATATATGAAAGTATAATACAACAAGATAGAAATGGCATCAAAGGCAACTCGTAAAAATACGATTCCCAGCCCACGACCCTCCGTGATCCCTCTGTAATCACTTAACTACTGGAGACTGTATGGTAAACAAATGCAAGGCTGAAATGTGGGTCTTTGACTGGAACAGCATCGCGCGGTTACGTGATAAAAGAAATCAATATACTTACTAGAAACTAGCTATGGTATATCGCATTTCCTGAGTTTTGATTGGTTTAGAGGCAATTGTATATGAGCTCATATACCATTGACCTACCAAAAAGGTACGTGTACGCGTAAAAGAATGCATTTTTGCAATGTTTGTACAATATTTTTGGGGCGTTTAAAAAAAAAACAATTATTCCACTCGCGCTTGTTGGATATGAGATGGTTATAGCCAACTCGACGCAACGCGCCTCTTTGGCTATCTAGCATCTTATCTCATACCCAACGCGCGCTCGTGGAATAATTGTTAAATATTATATGAAATCAATAAATATCCAAAGATTTTAGGAAATATTCTCGTTTATTGAAAAGGCTGGAAAATATCTTAAGCATTCCCAGTTGCATGCAAACTTCACTCGAGATATTCCACACGCTCTCGAGTTATTCCACGGGGATTCCCTTATCCTATTTAAACGTTCTCTCGTTCATTTCCACGCGGGCTTTTTGGTATGTCCCGGATTCGTTTTTCCCACCCTCCTCTCCGTCAGAGACGTCTACTATCCCTACATTTAAACTCCCACTCTATGTCTTTTGCAAAATGTTCCCCCCCCCATGTATATCTTAATCAGCATAAGTCCATTGAATGTCTTTCCGTAAATGCCAAAATATAACTGCTCGTCGTGTCATAAAACTCTTTCCTAAGTTTACTGTGGGTGGCCAGGCAACTACTAACTGTAGTCACGGAAACACTGGATGCCAAGTCTACTTTCACATCAGATCGCTTACTCGCGGCAAACTGTATTTTCATACAATTCCTTTACAAACCTTGTGCGCTTTTGTGAGCTACCGAGAAAAGTAAAGTGAAAGATGTAAGCTAAGGAGCTAGCTATGGACGAGCAAGGAATACAGCATTCTCAACTTGTAGAGGTATCTATCTCCTCCCTTCCTTCCCCTCCCTCCGTTCACAACTGTTTCCAAGTTTGTTGTTGCTGTTGATGTTTTCTCCAGAGCTGAATTTGGACCCCTGCTCTCTTTAAAAAGTACTAACAAGGGCTGTGCGCGCACAGGATTAACGTGTTAGGAAAGAAGAATTGCAGAAATAATTACTAATTCATCAGCATTCCTCTCTCACTCAGGCTTGTGGGGTTTGGTAAACAACGCTGGAATTACTCTAATCGGACCAATCGAATGGATACCGCTTAAACAATTTAAACGAATTGCTGATATTAATCTGTGGGGGATGATTGACGTCACAAAAACCTTGCTGCCGCTTGTCAAACAGGCCAGAGGGCGAGTTGTTAATTTGTCAAGTATGTTGGGTGAGTGAAATGTTTTGTTTTTCTTTCGTAGTCCAGTGCAGTGCAGTCATATACTGAAGATTCATGTTTTGTTGAAAAATTATAAGTCGTTTATGCCTCTGAATGAAATCAGACTTGTGAAGAACATCGCCAGGACAGTTTGTTCCTTCAGTATCCCACAAATTATGCTACACGAGTAATTTGTGGTTGCTTGTATTTCTGACCAAATCTACTTGCGTTTATATATTAAGCCCAATGATGGACGCATTTTGATTGGTTCCTACCTATGATCTATTAAAGGCCACACACACTGATGACGCCATAATTAAATTTTTATTATATAAAACAGACAGATTCCGATTCGTCTGTTCAGTAATAGATCTCACAAGACGTCAAAATGTTGAAAGAACATTAGTTACACTCTCCGCTATCGCCTCCTGTGCCACTTCTTTGTTCTTACGGCATTTTGACGTCATCAGTGCTCTATTGCTGAACAGACGCACGGCAACATAGCCTCCTACGCAGGCGTTATTAGGGGATGGCGTTACCACTTGTCTCCACTAACGCCTGCTTAACCGCGACCAACATTCCTTTCTCATTGTCTCTCGCCAGACAAACTAACCAATCAGCATTGTCTGTAGGCATTCAAAACGATCGTTATAAAATTTCCCGTGAATCCGTTCTTCGGGATGCCGGCGCTGTTGGACACAATACTCTGGTGTATTTCCATGGTTGAAACACCAAAATATTATTTATTGTGAATACAAGAGGTAAGCGTGCGAGTCTGATTCTGTCATAAGTTGGAAGGGTTAATATTTTGGGAAAGATGATCTCTCTCCCATGAACACAGCAGTGGATCAGAAATATTTATTTCAACGCTATGAAATGCTACAAAAGACTTCGCCAACTCGAAAGCGCAAAGCGGAATTAATTTAGAAATCATCAAAGAGGTCCACATCCGTGGTATTTACGAGCGAACAAAATCGAAGGGTAAAATTGGAAAGAGACAGTCAAGGCGAATACAACTTCACCGCGCTGAATCATTCATTCGACAAACACAGAACGATTTAAAACATCCAGTGCTGCTGGGATAAAAGGCTGGCTTGAAAATATGTTCAACTTCTCCTTTCGATAGTTTATTGGCCCTTTGATTTGAGGCCTCCATTTTCTTAAAATTGGGTTCGAACAACCGACGATTAATGAACGGCGCACACACTTGAAATAATATTTTTCCGAACACCAAAATCGCTATGCAGTCGTTTAGAGTCTGAAACGTGGAAACTTTGACCCATAGGCTAGCTTTTCATTTGGCTGAACTTCAGCAATTCGTTGCTGGATTGTACGTCTGTTTGCGGAGCTGTGGGGAAAAATATGAAAACTGAAAATCAATGAGACTGTCGAACACACTGAAGGCAAAGCTTGATAACAAACGACTTACCGTAGCCAGTTGATAAATTAAGGAGTGTATCTCTCTTCCCTTCAGTAAATAAGTTTCCCTTCGCAAATTCAGAACTTGCTTTCATCTACAATGAATTTACCAGAGAAATCTCTGACTTGGAGCAAAATCAATCGTCCCTGGCAGGTTTCATCTCATCACGTGTCTCGCGGCGGGTGAGGCGTCGTGGGGATTTTAGTTGGTGAAATCTGATTGGCTAAGCGGCGGTCAAGGTGAAGGTCGGCTTTCCGGATTTTAGTAGGTAAAATCTGATTGGCGAAGCGGCGGAAAGGAATGTTGGCCTCGGTTAAGCAGACGTTAGTGGGGACAAGTGTAACGCAATCCCCTAACAACGCCTGCGTAGGAGACTAACGGCAACATGGAATTTATGTGTTAAATTGACTACCGCCAAGATTTATTATCAAGTTCTTTTGTATTGTTGCAGGTCGTATTGCGCTGCCTCAATTGTCCAGCTACTGCATCACTAAATATGGAGTGCAGGCTTTTTCCGATGCTTTGAGACGGGAAATGAGCCCATGGGGAGCACTGGTCAGCATTATCGAGCCGGGTTTGTTCAAGACCGCCTTAGCCAATAACGAGCGTAATATCCAGGCTGTACAGGAATTGTGGGATGGCCTTAGTTCAGAGTTAAAACAGGAGTATGGAGAGCGGAAACTCAATCTAAGTAAGATGATATTTCGAGAAATAAGGAATGTTGAACTTACATGAATGCGTATTGCATTCACACTGTGTTTAATAACGAAAAACGTTTCCCCAACTACGCGCACTGTTATATCACAAGCAGTGAGACCACCCTTTGCTTGCATGACGTAAATGCTGCTTGCAACTTCAGACTTTATAACTAGGAGGCAGGATCGGTTGAAATGTGTTTTAATAAAGTTTCGAGAAAATGTTAATTGAGTCACGCTGGTGTTTTTTGCTATTCTAATCTGTATAAGCCGTTCTCTGGCGAGATTACTTTCCGGTCGAAGACCGGTACTAGAGAGAGCGTCTCCCTTTCCCTCTAGTACCAGTCTTCGACCACAAATTAATCTCGCCAGAAAACGGCTTAGCCCAAAAACACCACGCGTGACTCAATTAACATTTTCTCGAGCTTAGACACAAAGGTAAAAGATGTCTTTAATATCTCCACTAGTGGAACAAAATTTCGACCGATAGTGCCTCCTGAATATAAATTCTCAAGTACGCAAACAGAGGGTTGTCCGCCTGTGGTTATGTTGAGATAAGGTGCCCTAGTCGAGCACGTTTTTTGCCTGGACCTGAACTGAATGTTATCCTATGGGCAGTCGCCTCCTGCCCGTTCTTGATCCTATGTTTGACAATGTTGAATGTGTTTTGAAAGGGTCAGATCGAAACTACGTCGTGAGACAAAAAATTTCCGATCACAACTCGCAGGACTCGCTTTTACTAGTAACCGCACCGGTTTAACGCTTCCACGCCGTTAAAATAAATGAATAAATCTACTTTGTTTAACGTGGATAGTACGAAATAGCCTTTCAGCTAACAAATCTGTGGCCCTTGGGTTCCCGATCGAATTGGAATTCAAAAGTGTTGGTTTTGCGGAAGGAGGAAAACAGAAGAACACGGAGAAAAACTCGCAGCAAGATCGATAACCAACACAAAGTAAATCCACATATGACGCCGGGTCCGGGATTTGAACCCAGGCCATATTGGTGGGAAAAGAGCACTCTCGCCACTGCGCCATCCCTGGTCTCCTTCTTAAATTTCATTTTGGTGTTTTGGAACGCTGTCTCAAGTAAACGGCGAAACCGCATTGATTTGAAAACGGTTACGTATTTTGGAGCAAACTTAGCTGATTCGGTAAACATGGTGATCCTCGCACGGAGTGTGGTGTTTGCTTATACAAGATACATCCGAAACACGAACAAAAAGGTTGGATAAGTTCGAAGTCATGAAACCGTATCGTTTGGAAACCGCGTCCGTGTAAACGCTGCCAAATTGACGTAACATGTCTCAGTCCCAGTATAAACGCAGTATCACGATATTAGCTGTGTTGAGAGGCTGTTTTCTAAACTAATAGATCACTGAGTTTTTCTCTTTCGACAGTTAAAAAGGGAATCAGTAAATCTTCCAAGGAAGCCTCGACGGACACTTTTAAAGTTGTGGATGCTGTGATCGATGCTTTGACGTCACAGCGACCTCAAACTCGCTATTCCGTTGGCCTGGATGCAAAACTGTCAATTTTCATATCATCTCTGCCCACTTTTGTCGCTGATTACCTTTTCACACAAAAAAAGGATGGGCTGATATAACCTACTAAAACTACAACAAGTCAGGACAACTATATTTATATTGTGGAACCGCTTTACAACAATGTCCCCGATATCACTGACAGAAAATTGTATTGCAAAAGAACCCCGGTATATATTTTCAGAGAACGATATCTGATTGGAACTGACTCCAAGAGAATATAGTAAACTCAAGTTCTTTATATTCTTTTAAATCGAACTTCTCAGCGTTTCTTAAGCAATAGTATATAGTATTTTATGTATTTCATTCTATAATACAGATTTGAGATGTTTTGATACCTTATTAAAATGCCTGGCTCTGTGCGGTGCTAGCAACTGAGGTCCTGCTAGAAATTGAGTATCGGCTCATTGGAAATAACTAAAATGTTTGTCTGGTGGATTGGATGACATCACCTAATTGATTCGCCAAGCAGTGACAGCTTTCACCGGTTAGAAAACCGGTAAAGGAGCCACTTCAGGTATCCTCTAGCCTCCCACGCAGGCGTCATTAGGGGATCCGTACAGCCCCCGAAATGATCCCCAATTTTTTCGCGCTGACTCCGAACTGATCCCCCCGAGTAATTTTGGGAACGGCGTTTAAGCATGAGAGTGTGGATTAGTAAGCTGAAGCAACTTAAGCTAAAACAAAAAGGGTAATTGTCATTAAAAAAGATAGACAACAATGTAACAGAAGCGAATATGCATAGCTACTACAGTGCAAACAAATTGAGGTATTTCTTCGGTTTCCCTTGTTGTTAAGGCTACACAATTCCTTCACGGGTGTGGCCTGATAAGCTACTGAACTGCATTAAGTCAGAACAACTGGTACCGCTTTACAACAAAGTCCCCGGTATTTACAGTGTAAGAACGATTTTCTCCATTCTAAGCCGGAAAAGTCCCATGATTTCGCTGACAGAAAATTGTATTGCAAAAGAACCCCGGTATATATATTCCGAGAACGATAGCTGACTGGAGCTGCCTCCAAGAGGACATAGTAACCTTTAAGTTCTTTAGATTCTTTTAAATCAAATTTGTCAGCGTTTCTCAAGCAATATTATTTGATTTATTTCATTTGATAATTATAGATTTTTAGATACCTTAAATCGTTATTTTTATTTTTTTAATATCTTAATTATATATATATAATACCTGTCTTTCGCATATGTATAACACTGAAGCGATCGAGAGGGATAGGAAGGGATTGGGAAAGGAATAGAGAGAATCATGTTGGACGTTTTTTACTACTTGATCAAAGTAGCACATAGCCAGGCAAACGTATTGTTAAGAATAAAGATTTTGTCCGCGGACGGAGCTTTTATTATATTTAGTTCGTCAAATAAACAATCTGAATTTCGTTTCTCCCATATGCTACTCTGTTTATAGAGTTATGTAGATTGCATTCTGTGTGTGCTCTGATTGGTCAAAAACTCACAGTGTTTTATCAGAGAAAAAGGCCATCCTCTTTTTTTCTCACGGTTTAGCGTCATCTGACCGACCCAGATTTTCATTTTGTGTTTTCATATGTGTTCTTCTGGTTGCTAATGTCAAAAAGGCTATGCAATTGTCTGCTCTTAAGGCGGGGTTTTACCTGAATTTGAATGAAATTTGGAGAGGTTTAGAGTAGGTATAAAAGGAAGAAAATTCGTTTTGAAACACCCACAGAAAGTTGACCCCCACCGAAGAGCAACCAGCTTGGTAGGGCAACTGTTTGGGTGTGCATATTCTAATTTTAAACTTAAAATTCGAATTTTCAAACCCCATTAAATCTTCACTATTCACATATTCCTCCCAATTTTCCTCCTCCATTAAGAAAAACTCCCTCCTCCCAAATATACCCAAAAATCATCCAAAAATTTACAACACATCACAAAACATTCACTAGTAAGATGAATGAAGGGTTTTGGCATTCCTTGAAACGCAAACGAGATATGTGCTTTAAATGAATAGAGGTGGTAAGTTTCTAAAGAAACTGTGGTGCTGCGTCGGTGGGAAGTATAACAATGTAATTTGGTTTTATCAACTGGGTTGATAATGTCAATTGGCCACCGTAAAGAGATTCGATTCGCTCCGACGAAGGGCTAACGCTCGAAACGTCAGCTCTTGAATCTCTTTACGGTGGCCAATTGACATTATCAACCCAGTTGATAAAACCAAATTATATGTGCTTTAAACCCACTTTAAATGACGGAAAAACGGCTTCCAGGTAGAATCCCGCCTTAAAATAATATAGTAAATGTGGTAGAAATAGGCAACTTTGAAATTGATTTATGATTGACAGACTTGAATGTCTTGAATCTGCGAGCTCGTGCTTTGATCGTTGGTACCTTGTAAATTCGTAAGGTCGCGTTCGCGTTCGTTGAAGTACCTTTTACCGTTGTTGTTCCATCAGTATCTGAACCAGTTTTAGCTGTGGAGTACAAACACCCAGGACGAGCACAGTCGATGAAATCTTGTCAAGAGAAGACAGTTTGTTCCACAAGCTACTGAGTAACTTACCGTTCTAGTAAAAAGCTTCCCTTCGCTTCAAGAGATGACAAATGTACCAGGTATTCAACGAACTCGACGAATGTACAAGGTACTAACGATAGGAGCACGAGTCGCAGATTCAAGTTTTGGGACTGGGAACTACTAACAAACAGGCAACCTCAAGCCGAGATCAGACTGAGTCGAAATATCGACAAAGAAATAGGAGGCTGCTCCTTGCGGGCAGCAATAAAAGTAATGAAAAAAAAAAAACAGCAAATAAAAATCAAAGTAGACCTGTGGTGAACACGTGGATAAAGTAAATTATGTAGAGATGAAACATGTTAGTGAACTTGCAATCATTGGTCTACTATTAAAGCCTTTTAAAACTTTCCTGATATTTCGGATAGTCAAGCCGTTACAATATGGTATCTCAATCTCAATCTCAATCTTTATTTCTTACATTAATATGCAAATATCACACCACCTGCAAATAGCAAGGCTAATCGAGGCAGGTGGGGTGTGGACGGCTTAAGATTTATTACAATAGTTGAAGTGAAAAAGTACCATATTTATAATAAAAAGGGTCAGTCACGGGAAAAAAAGGAAAAGAAAAGAGAAAGAAAAAAAGAAAAATAGAAAAATAGAAAAGAGAAATTGAGATAAGAAAATTAAGGCAGCTATTTAGATAAGCGGGGGCAAATATTATACTTTCATGTCACACATACAAACACCGCTGTGCCGGAACGCAAACATCGCCATGTTTCTGTCATTTTTGGATAGCTCGTCCCCGCTATTTACCAGTTTGGTAGCAGTTATAGTTGCAATTCTAACTTGGACGATTTTTAGGTTACTCTCGAGAAAGAAAGTGGGTGATTTGGATAAGAAATACGTTCTTATTACGGGCTGCGACTCCGGTTTCGGTCAAGAAACCGCCATTCGACTGGACAAGATAGGCGTGCATGTGTTGGCGACATGTTTAACGAAAGAGGGAGAAGAGAGTTTGATATCGGTGGCGAGCGAAAGATTGAAAACTTTCCAGTTGGATGTTACAAATTCGCAGCAGATTCAAGACCTCTACGAGCAAGTGAAGGGAGCTTTGCCTCCTGGGCAAGGTAACGAAAATTATGTTTACAAATATGTACGACCGCACTGCGTACACATCTTTATCCGTTTCGCTGTCGAGGATTAGCCAACAAGACGAAAGCAAATATATAGGAAAGTACAACAGGTCAAATCAATAAATATCGAAAGACTTTAGGAACTGCTCGTCGTGTCAATTATTTTATAAGTTTACTGCAAGTAGCCGCAGAAATACTGGACGCCATGTTTATTTTCATATCATATCGTTTCTTCTCGGCAAACGTAAGATATAAATGTATTGTATATCTCAAAGTGTACTTATGTAGATACCGTTGTATTGAGGACTTCCGCTCAGTTTTTCGAAACGTCAGTCTGTCACCGACAACAGCCCTCCTCAGGACTACCCTCACCGGGACGAACAAATTACACGATAAAAGTACTGTACTTTCATACAATTCCTCTACAAACCTTATGAGCTTTAGTGAGCTACCAAGAAATTGAAAGATTAGAAATAAAATAGGAGCTACAGCAATCTTTACTAGTAGAAGTATCTGTCGCCTTCTTGCCTTCCCGTTCACAACTATTTCTAAGTTTATTTCTGCTGCAATCCAGAGCTGGCTTTGGACCACCGCTTTCTTTAACAATGGCTGCAAGCATACAGGTTTTGACATATTTCAGAAAGAATAACTAATTCATTAGCATTCCTCTCTCTCTCTCAGGTTTGTGGGGTCTGGTAAATAATGCTGGAATCGCTCAACTCGGACCAATAGAATGGATGCCACTTGAAAAATTTAAACGTATTGCTGATATCAATCTGTGGGGGATGATTGACGTCACGAAAACCTTTCTGCCGCTCGTCAAAAAGGCCCGAGGACGAGTTGTTAACTTGTCAAGTATGGTTGGTGAGTGAAATGTTTTGCTTTTTCTTCATGATTATTAAGTTAAGGGAAATATCAGATCTCCTGTGCGGTGAGTCACTAGCTCAAAGCCAACTTTTCAAGTTTTTGTCCCAAAGTAACTCGTAAATCTTGCAGCATGTGTGATACCTCGGGTGATACATAATTTATGAGCTCAGACTTTACCAACCACTAGTATATTCACTCATGCCAAGATATATTACCAAGGCCTTTTTCTTACAGGTCGCATTGTGCCGCCTAATGTCTCCGGCTACTCCATCACCAAATATGGAGTGCAAGCTTTTTCTGATGCGTTGAGACGGGAAATGAGCCCATGGGGAGTACTGGTCAGCATTATCGAGCCGGGCGCGTTCAAGACCGCCATAGCCAATAGCGAGCGTACTATTCAGGGTTTACAGGAATTGTGGGATGGCCTCAGTTCAGAGTTAAAACAGGAGTATGGAGAAAGGAAACTAGATCAAAGTAAGATGTTATGTTAAGAATTAAGAAATGTTTGGAACCCATGTAGTAACAAGCTATTTGAATTGATAGATCACTGAGCTTCCTTTTTCTTTTTTTCCTTTGACAGTTAAAAAGGCAGTCCGTGGATCTTGTGAGGCAGCCTCTGCAGACACTTTCAAAGTTGTGGATGCTGTGGTCGATGCTCTCATTTCACAGCGACCTCAAACTCGCTATTCCGTTGGCCTGGATGGAAAACTGTCCATTTTCATATCATCTCTGCCCACTTTTGTCGCTGATTACCTTTTCACACAAAAAAAGGATGCGCTGATATAAGCTACTAAACCTGCAACAAGTCAAGACAACTTTATTTATATAGTGGAACCGCTTTACAACAATGTCCCCGATATCACTGACAGAAAATTGTATTGCAAATGAACCCCGGTATATATTTTCCGAGGACGATATCTGATTGGAACTGACTCCAAGAGAATATAGTAAACTCAAGTTCTTTATATTCTTTTAAATCGAACTTCTCAGCGTTTCTTAAGCAATAGTATATAGTATTTTATGTATTTCATTTTATAATACAGATTTGAGATGTTTTGATACCTTATTAAAATGCCTGGCTATGTGCGGTGCGAGCAACTGAGGTCCTGCTAGAAATTGAGTATCGGCTCATTGGAAATAACTAAAATGTTGTCTGGTGGATTGGATGACATCACCTAATTGATTCGCCCACCAGTGACAGCTTTCACCGGTTAGAAAACCGGCAAAGGAGCCACTTCAGGTATCCTCTAGCCCCCCACGCAGGGGTCATTAGCGGATCTGTACAGCCCCCGAAATGATCCCCAATTTTTTCGCGCTGACTCCGAACTGATCCCCCCGAGTAATTTTGGGAACGGCGTTTAAGCACGAGAGTGTGGATTAGTAAGCTGAAGTAACTTAAGCTAAAACAAAAAGGGTAATTGTCATTAAAAAAGATAGACAACAAATGAACAGAAGCGAATATACATAGCTACTACAGTGCAAACAAATTGAGGTATTTCTTCGGTTTCCCTTGTTGTTAAGGCTACACAATTTCTTCACGGGTGTGGCCTGATAAGCTACTGAACTGCATTAAGTCAGAACAACTGGTACCGCTTTACAACAAAGTCCCCGGTATTTACAGTGTAAGAACGATTTTCTTCATTCTAAGCCGGAAAAGTCCCATGATTTCGCTGACAGAAAATTGTATTGCAAAAGAACCCCGGTATATATATTCCGAGAACGATAGCTGACTGGAGCTGCCTCCAAGAGGACATAGTAACCTTTAAGTTCTTTAGATTCTTTTAAATCAAATTTGTCAGCGTTTCTCAAGCAATATTATTTGATTTATTTCATTTGATAATTATAGATTTTTAGATACCTTAAATCGTTATTTTTGTTGTTTTAATATCTTAATACCTGTCTTTCGCATATGTATAACACTGAAGCGATTGAGAGGGATAGGAAGGGATGGGGGAAAGGAATAGAGAGAATCATGTTGGACGTTTTTTACTACTTGATCAAAGTAGCACATAGCCAGGCAAACGTATTGTTAAGAATAAAGATTTTGTCCGCGGACGGAGCTTTTATTATATTTAGTTCGTCAAATAAACAATCTGAATTTCGTTTCTCCCATATGCTACTCTGTTTATAGAGTTATGTACTTTTATAATGTAGATTGCATTCTGTGTGTGCTCTGATTGGTCAAAAACTCACAGTGTTTTATCAGAGAAAAAGGCCATCCTCTTTTTTTCTCACGGTTTAGCGTCATCTGACCGACCCAGATTTTCATTTTGTGTTTTCATATGTGTTCTTCTGGTTGGTAATGTCAAAAAGGCTATGCAATTGTCTGCTCTTAAGGCGGGGTTTTACCTGAATTTGAATGAAATTTGGAGAGGTTTAGAGTAGGTATAAAAGGAAGAAAATTCGTTTTGAAACACCCACAGAAAGTTGACCCCCACCGAAGAGCAACCAGCTTGGTAGGGCAACTGTTTGGGTGTGCATATTCTAATTTTAAACTTAAAATTCGAATTTTCAAACCCCATTAAATCTTCACTATTCACATATTCCTCCCAATTTTCCTCCTCCTTTAAGAAAAACTCCCTCCTCCCAAATATACCCAAAAATCATCCAAAAATTTACAACACATCACAAAACATTCACTAGTAAGATGAATGAAGGGTTTTGGCATTCCTTGAAACGCAAACGAGATATGTGCTTTAAATGAATAGAGGTGGTAAGTTTCTAAAGAAACTGTGGTGCTGCGTCGGTGGGAAGTATAACAATGTAATTTGGTTTTATCAACTGGGTTGATAATGTCAATTGGCCACCGTAAAGAGATTCGATTCGCTCCGACGAAGGGCTAACGCTCGAAACGTCAGCTCTTGAATCTCTTTACGGTGGCCAATTGACATTATCAACCCAGTTGATAAAACCAAATTATATGTGCTTTAAACCCACTTTAAATGACGGAAAAACGGCTTCCAGGTAGAATCCCGCCTTAAAATAATATAGTAAATGTGGTAGAAATAGGCAACTTTGAAATTGATTTATGATTGACAGACTTGAATGTCTTGAATCTGCGAGCTCGTGCTTTGATCGTTGGTACCTTGTAAATTCGTAAGGTCGCGTTCGCGTTCGTTGAAGTACCTTTTACCGTTGTTGTTCCATCAGTATCTGAACCAGTTTTAGCTGTGGAGTACAAACACCCAGACGAGCACAGTCGATGAAATCTTGTCAAGAGAAGACAGTTTGTTCCACAAGCTACTGAGTAACTTACCGTTCTAGTAAAAAGCTTCCCTTCGCTTCAAGAGATGACAGATGTACCAGGTATTCAACGAACTCGACGAATGTACAAGGTACTAACGATAGGAGCACGAGTCGCAGATTCAAGTTTTGGGACTGGGAACTACTAACAAACAGGCAACCTCAAGCCGAGATCAGACTGAGTCGAAATATCGACAAAGAAATAGGAGGCTGCCCCTTGCGGGCAGCAATAAAAGTAATGAAAAAAAAAAAAAACAGCAAATAAAAAAAAAACGACTTGAGAATTTGCTTTCCTGATATTTCGGATAGTCAAGCCGTTACAATATGGTATCTCAATCTCAATCTCAATCTTTATTTCTTACATTAATATGCAAATATCACACCACCTGCAAATAGCAAGGCTAATCGAGGCAGGTGGTGTGTGGACGGCTTAAGATTTATTACAATAGTTGAAGTGAAAAAGTACCATATTTATAATAAAAAGGGTCAGTCACGGGAAAAAAAGGAAAAGAAAAGAGAAAGAAAAAAAGAAAAATAGAAAAATAGAATAGAGAAATTGAGATAAGAAAATTAAGGCAGCTATTTAGATAAGCGGGGGCAAATATTATACTTTCATGTCACACATACAAACACCGCTGTGCCGGAACGCAAACATCGCCATGTTTCTGTCATTTTTGGATAGCTCGTCCCCGCTATTTACCAGTTTGGTAGCAGTTATAGTTGCAATTCTAACTTGGACGATTTTTAGGTTACTCTCGAGAAAGAAAGTGGGTGATTTGGATAAGAAATACGTTCTTATTACGGGCTGCGACTCCGGTTTCGGTCAAGAAACCGCCATTCGACTGGACAAGATAGGCGTGCATGTGTTGGCGACATGTTTAACGAAAGAGGGAGAAGAGAGTTTGATATCGGTGGCGAGCGAAAGATTGAAAACTTTGCAGTTGGATGTTACAAATTCGCAGCAGATTCAAGACCTCTACGAGCAAGTGAAGGGAGTTTTGCCTCCTGGGCAAGGTAACGAAAATTATGTTTACAAATATGTACGACCGCACTGCGTACACATCTTTATCCGTTTCGCTGTCGAGGATTAGCCAACAAGACGAAAGCAAATATATAGGAAAGTACAACAGGTCAAATCAATAAATATCGAAAGACTTTAGGAACTGCTCGTCGTGTCAATTACTTTATAAGTTTACTGCAAGTAGCCGCAGAAATACTGGACGCCATGTTTATTTTCATATCATATCGTTTCTTCTCGGCAAACGTAAGATATAAATGTATTGTATATCTCAAAGTGTACTTATGTAGATACCGTTGTATTGAGGACTTCCGCTCAGTTTTTCGAAACGTCAGTCTGTCACCGACAACAGCCCTCCTCAGGACTACCCTCACCGGGACGAACAAATTACACGATAAAAGTACTGTACTTTCATACAATTCCTCTACAAACCTTATGAGCTTTAGTGAGCTACCAAGAAATTGAAAGATTAGAAATAAAATAGGAGCTACAGCAATCTTTACTAGTAGAAGTATCTGTCGCCTTCTTGCCTTCCCGTTCACAACTATTTCTAAGTTTATTTCTGCTGCAATCCAGAGCTGGCTTTGGACCACCGCTTTCTTTAACAATGGCTGCAAGCATACAGGTTTTGACATATTTCAGAAAGAATAACTAATTCATTAGCATTCCTCTCTCTCTCTCAGGTTTGTGGGGTCTGGTAAATAATGCTGGAATCGCTCAACTCGGACCAATAGAATGGATGCCACTTGAAAAATTTAAACGTATTGCTGATATCAATCTGTGGGGGATGATTGACGTCACGAAAACCTTTCTGCCGCTCGTCAAAAAGGCCCGAGGACGAGTTGTTAACTTGTCAAGTATGGTTGGTGAGTGAAATGTTTTGCTTTTTCTTCATGATTATTAAGTTAAGGGAAATATCAGATCTCCTGTGCGGTGAGTCACTAGCTCAAAGCCAACTTTTCAATTTTTTGTCCCAAAGTAACTCGTAAATCTTGCAGCATGTGTGATACCTCGGGTGATACATAATTTATGAGCTCAGACTTTACCAACCACTAGTATATTCACTCATGCCAAGATATATTACCAAGGCCTTTTTCTTACAGGTCGCATTGTGCCGCCTAATGTCTCCGGCTACTCCATCACCAAATATGGAGTGCAAGCTTTTTCTGATGCGTTGAGACGGGAAATGAGCCCATGGGGAGTACTGGTCAGCATTATCGAGCCGGGCGCGTTCAAGACCGCCATAGCCAATAGCGAGCGTACTATTCAGGGTTTACAGGAATTGTGGGATGGCCTCAGTTCAGAGTTAAAACAGGAGTATGGAGAAAGGAAACTAGATCAAAGTAAGATGTTATGTTAAGAATTAAGAAATGTTTGGAACCCATGTAGTAACAAGCTATTTGAATTGATAGATCACTGAGCTTCCTTTTTCTTTTTTTCCTTTGACAGTTAAAAAGGCAGTCCGTGGATCTTGTGAGGCAGCCTCTGCAGACACTTTCAAAGTTGTGGATGCTGTGGTCGATGCTCTCATTTCACAGCGACCTCAAACTCGCTATTCCGTTGGCCTGGATGGAAAACTGTCCATTTTCATATCATCTCTGCCCACTTTTGTCGCTGATTACCTTTTCACACAAAAAAAGGATGCGCTGATATAAGCTACTAAACCTGCAACAAGTCAAGACAACTTTATTTATATAGTGGAACCGCTTTACAACAATGTCCCCGATATCACTGACAGAAAATTGTATTGCAAAAGAACCCCGGTATATATTTTCCGAGGACGATATCTGATTGGAACTGACTCCAAGAGAATATAGTAAACTCAAGTTCTTTATATTCTTTTAAATCGAACTTCTCAGCGTTTCTTAAGCAATAGTATATAGTATTTTATGTATTTCATTTTATAATACAGATTTGAGATGTTTTGATACCTTATTAAAATGCCTGGCTATGTGCGGTGCGAGCAACTGAGGTCCTGCTAGAAATTGAGTATCGGCTCATTGGAAATAACTAAAATGTTGTCTGGTGGATTGGATGACATCACCTAATTGATTCGCCCACCAGTGACAGCTTTCACCTGTTAGAAAACCGGCAAAGGAGCCACTGCAGGTATCCTCTAGCCTCCCACGCAGGCGTCATTAGGGGATCTGTACAGCCCCCGAAATGATCCCCAATTTTTTCGCGCTGACTCCGAACTGATCCCCCCGAGTAATTTTGGGAACGGCGTTTAAGCATGAGAGTGTGGATTAGTAAGCTGAAGTAACTTAAGCTAAAACAAAAAGGGTAATTGTCATTAAAAAAGATAGACAACAATGTAACAGAAGCGAATATACATAGCTACTACAGTGCAAACAAATTGAGGTATTTCTTCGGTTTCCCTTGTTGTTAAGGCTACACAATTCCTTCACGGGTGTGGCCTGATAAGCTACTGAACTGCATTAAGTCAGAACAACTGGTACCGCTTTACAACAAAGTCCCCGGTATTTACAGTGTAAGAACGATTTTCTTCATTCTAAGCCGGAAAAGTCCCATGATTTCGCTGACAGAAAATTGTATTGCAAAAGAACCCCGGTATATATATTCCGAGAACGATAGCTGACTGGAGCTGCCTCCAAGAGGACATAGTAACCTTTAAGTTCTTTAGATTCTTTTAAATCAAATTTGTCAGCGTTTCTCAAGCAATATTATTTGATTTATTTCATTTGATAATTATAGATTTTTAGATACCTTAAATCGTTATTTTTATTGTTTTAATATCTTAATACCTGTCTTTCGCATATGTATAACACTGAAGCGATCGAGAGGGATAGGAAGGGATGGGGGAAAGGAATAGAGAGAATCATGTTGGACGTTTTTTACTACTTGATCAAAGTAGCACATAGCCAGGCAAACGTATTGTTAAGAATAAAGATTTTGTCCGCGGACGGAGCTTTTATTATATTTAGTTCGTCAAATAAACAATCTGATTTTCGTTTCTCCCATATGCTACTCTGTTTATAGAGTTATGTACTTTTATAATGTAGATTGCATTCTGTGTGTGCTCTGATTGGTCAAAAACTCACAGTGTTTTATCAGGGAAAAAGGCCATCCCCTTTTTTTCTCCGTTTAGCGTCATCTGACCGACCCAGATTTTCGCATTTTCAAAAAAAGTCAATGACACATAATTTAAAACAATTGTCGCTTTGATATAGGCAATATTTTTGCCATACAGATTTTTAATTTTTACTTTAACTACTGGGGAGAACACTCACCCTCCCGTTTGAGTTAATTAACCACGACGTCGACCTTTCCTTCCTCCATTGCCGCCATGTTGACTTTGACAATAAACGAAAAAATGATGGCCTAAAACACAGAAAAAGCGTATTTCATTGTTTTTCGTCAGCTTTTCTCTAGTGAAATTCGCAAGAGATGGCGGTGAACATTTTCTATGGAGGAATTCCGACAAAATTCTGAGTCAAGCTGCAGATAGTGTCGAGGAAGCTTCTAAGTTCGAGAGGAAGGTAAGAAGTAGAAGAAGCGAAATTAAATTTCATCACTGAGTTTCTCGATCGTGTTTGTTTTGTTGTTTTTACTCTCGGCGTATAAAATCTATATCATATAGCAAATAAAGAAGCCTAAGCCCTGTATTATGACAGTTTAGAATATAGTCCTGTATGCTCGCCATGGAATCTTTGCGGGCTTTATTTTTAGTAGAACATGGGCAACATCTATATAAGCCCGGTACCCCAGATGTAGTTTATGTTGCGTTGCGAATTGCTATATTATAAACCAACTAGAAGATGAGTTTACCAATGTCCTATAAGAAAATAATGTCCTTTTGAGGTCTAGAAAAGCAACTGAATGCCCTCGCCTAACGGCTCGGGCATCCACTAGCAGCTTTTCTAGACCTCAAGCAGGCATTACTTTCTAAAGGTGGATTTCCACTGTCGCGTACTTTGTTACGTGCGTTTACGTGCGTAAAAAAATTTAGAGACAATGTATGAACGACTTGCGTAAACGTGTACGCAAGTTTTCCATACATCGTCTCTAATTTTATTTACGCACGTAAAAAATTACGCGACAGTGGAAATCCACCTTAAAAGAACATGGATACCCATCTTCTAGTCGGTAAATAATACATGGCTTAGGCTTCTTTATTTGTTAAATAAATCCCCTGAAGAAGAAGTCTGCGACTTCCTGCTTTTGAACGAACCACAAACATTTTTTATTTGCAGGTAAATATATGTTTTCTACATTTGATCTGATAGCATAACATGCTAACTGACAATTGCAAGACAAGGAGAGCCATTTCATGAAATTACGCTCACGCAAACTCTTGGTCTTCGGCCATCGTAGCTTGATTAAAAATATAACACAAACAGCGGTGGTAAACATTTTAAGAAAAATCATTTTATGAACTTGACGTTTCGTATGCTAGTCAACATACATTTTCAAAAGTGTAACCGTTAAAATTTGCAAGCTATTTATACTGTAACAAAACTTCAACCTCGTTCCTAGGGTCTCTCGGAACGAGGTTGAGGAAACTTCCCCTCCCTCCACTCCCTTCTTTCTTGTTTTGTTGCATTGGATTGGTGGGATAATACTTTTAGGTTTTTATATTTGAGCTTTTCTATGATTTATGTAACAATATACGGCCACACCCGTGGCCGAAACATCCCAAGCAGGAGTGTTGTCTTTCATTATCCCAGCAAACCGCAGAGCTCAGCCAGAGCAACACAAACATGCTTTATTATATTGTGGTAATTTGCTATAGACGTAAGAACAACATTAAGCAGCGCGTACGACATATTTTGCAAATATCGCGCAAACAGGCGTACATTCAAAAACCGCAGCAAGGTGGACACAAGCATTTATCGTTACCAAAAGTTTATAATTCCAGGATTATGAAGTTCTGACACTTCTGCCGTTACGTCATGTGGGGTCATTCTTTACCTCCTACTAAGCTGTTTTTCCCGCATTCTTTATTAACAGAGCCACCTACTATAAGGACGCTCGTGCATGATGCCGTTTGGCGAAAAATCCCTGATGACGTGCACTCGGAACTCAGAAATCAGATACTAAAGAGATTAGCGAGAATTTTCTCAGTGTAAAATCTCCTTTTAGCTCGTCTTGATCGAATGATTGCGATTTCGGGAGATTTCTTATCATTTCTCCAAGGATCTCGACTATTCGTTGATGTTCCCCTGTCACTATAGTAATTAGACCCTTTGGCCAATAAAAACGGTCACAAAATATCCACGTTTTCAGTATAGTTGCGAACTTTTCTTCCTACTTGATGGAAGAAATTCCAAATCTTAATTATAGCATTGTTTCAGTCTGCAGCGGTAGAAGAAAAGTCCATTGTCTTGTGACTGTGCCCTGCAAGCGGTAATTCTTCACACATTTTGAGCCAATTACGAAGCGCGTCCTTGTGTAACCTCACAGCTTGAGCCTCGAGACTAGACGATTCAAATTGAGAGGACAACCGGCGGAATATTTGTTAAGGCCACCATGTGGCTAATGTTTATGACCGTAGCGATTGCCCCATTAATCGCAGTTTTATGGATTTCTTGGAGAATAAGCAAAGCTCATTTGAATATAAACGGAAAATATGTTCTGATAACGGGCTGCGATTCCGGAATCGGTCGAGCAACAGCCATTCGATTGGACAAGATGGGAGCTTGTGTGTTGGCGACTTGTTTAACGAAAGAAGGAGAACAGAGTTTGAGATCGGTGACTAGTGACAAACTGAAGACATTTCAGATGGATGTTACAAATTCGCAGCAAGTTGGAGATGTCTTTTGCAAAGTAAAGGAATTTCTTGATGGCAAATCAGGTAAACTGACTGTCAAATCCGATAATTCAAAGTGTGTCAATAACTAAATTAGGCTATCGTTCGAGAGATGTTTTCTTTCACAGTAATATTTCTCAATCAGGGTAACGTCGAATACATCAAAAAGATATATTGCTTGTCAAGATTAGATTTTTTGAATTAGATAGCATCTAAATGAGAAGTTCAACACTATTTCTGTAGCTCGTATTGATGTTTGGATAACACGTCTAACACAAGTTTCCTGTAAACAATAACAAATCACAATTATTCGACATACGATTACTAAATTTAGAATCGTAACAACTTTTAAGTGTCATTGTGTCAGCATATCTTTCTAATCCAATCTGCGTAAGATGACATCCTTTCATCGTCGAATTCCAGCGTAAAATGACTGTTGATGCTTTCATCGTGTTAAAAATCACTCGATCATTTCAGTAGTGGGGAGGCCTTTGTGAACGGAGAAGTACGCTAGGAGCCTCGCGATCGGGTCTCACGAGAAATTCACAGAATCATCAAACTCAATAATTTTTTTCCATTCTTCTCTGATCGCAATACCTTTTTTTAGACCCCATTCACTGAAAGCATCTTTCGTTAGGTCTCCACAGCCAAGCATCTAAGCGTCTCTCTACAATTGACGCAGTTACTTTTCAGGGGGGAGGGGGGTGGGAACTCCAACAAACTCTGTTTGAATGAAGGTAGTCCCGAAAATTTGGAATATCGTCCCGAATTTTTTGGAAACATTATCAAAAAATCTCAATTCCAGAAATTTGATCTACATCACTTCATGTTTACCCGATAATTTCCCGAGCTCGGGGCTCCCGATTCGATTCCCGGCAAAATCTTCAAATTCCCGGAAAAGCTTTGTTTTTCTTCCGACATAGGCCTTCGTAATCTCCCTCTTACTTTTGCCGCGTGACCTTGTCTGACATCTACATTGCTTCCGTGAAATATAACAGTGGGTCCGCAATCTTCGCAAAGCCTGGATTGACGTAGTTTATGTGATTGTACAGACTGGTAGCCTGTAGAGTAGAGAAAGTAGAGAAACCTACAGAATACATTTGTTTTGCTGCAGGCCTATGGGGACTGGTCAACAATGCAGGAGTCTTGAGTATTGGACCAACCGAATGGGTGCCACTTGCCGATTTCAAACAAGCGGCAGACGTCAACTTGTGGGGTGTTATTGATGTCACCAAGACATTTTTACCATTGGTAAAGGAGGCCAAAGGACGCATCGTAATCGTCAGTAGCATAGCAGGTAATACAAGACTGACTTGCCTAGCGATCGAATAGAGGTATTCTCCTAATTGACCGGCTTAGTCACCTTGACTTGAATGGAGTCACCTTTGATGATGCAAATCGCCTTCAAATCAAAGGAGTCCTTGAAATAACAGTTTACCAAGGTAGAAAAACACTAAAGAGGTAACAAGAAACTGGAAAGAAAAAAGGAAGTCAGAACCGTAACCGTGGTTTGGAAATGTGATGCTGATTAGCAGTTTTCTCCTTAGTTTTAGCTTCGATTGAGAAGATATATCAGACAAGAGAGACAGTGTTTCATCAAATTTCCAAACACCTCGAGGTTCGTCAAAAATTCTCCGCTGCGGGTCGTATTTTCAACTCTCTTCTCGGTGTTTGGAAATGTGATGAAACACTGTCTCTCGTGTTTGATATATTACTTGAAAAGTTTGGGCTATAAAACATGATGTGTCATCCATCTGTAAGTCAGTAAAAAGACAAACTGAAGACTCGAAACTATCTTAGTACTCTTGTTCTTGCGTAACTGGTATAGCACTAAACTATAGCCTAGTTTTTAATCGCAGCTCCCGTAAATGAGTAAGACCAATCAATATGATCAAATAGCACATGGGTAGGTTGCAACGTTCTGCTTTTGACGAGAAGACTTTCCAAACAGTTTTGTTTTTAGATGAACCCAATATTTGCGCAGTCACGGGGGTAATTTATCACCTGCCATTTGCAGTCATCAGAGTGGATTAAAAAGAAAGTGAGGAATAATCTCCAAATTACTTCCAGTTGCCAATTATTCTCTGTTGTTATCTCTCCTAGGTGTCGTTTCGCCCAAAACGTTCGCCCCTTACTGCATCACCAAATATGGTGTCGAGGCATTTGCAGATGCACTGAGACGTGAGATGCGCCCGTTTAAAGTTCTGGTCAGCGTAATCGAACCCGGGACTACGCGCACTCCGATTTTGAACGACGAGTTATTGGCAACTCGCTTGAGAGAACTGTGGGACAACCTACCATTGAAGAAACGGCTGGAATACGGTGAAAAATATCTTAATAACGGTAAGCGATGAAGAAACATACTTTTCCTTCCCTGAACCAATCACGTTGGTTCACAAAGCCACACGTGACTTGGGTTTCGCCCGTTTTCCCACTCTTGGCGTCAGTTACATGATTTTGTTCGTGTTTTGATTGGTTGTTGTGATTGCATAGAACACTTATTGCGATTTCACGCTTATGCATGTTGATTAGTGAAGCAACACAGGACAGGCCAAAGATCGAGGGAACGGGGAGGATTTCCACGACAATAACTTTTTTTATCAGTCTTCACGGTCATTAATAACAGATATCAGATTTAGCTTAGTCACCGTGAATGTAGTCATATTTGGTATAAAATTGCTTTCAAATCAAAGCACACATTGAAATAATAGTTAACCCAGGAAGAAAATACCAAAAAGGTAAAAATAAACTGACAAGAAACGAGGATGACTTCGTATTACATAAGCGTACGGGCAATTTTTTGCCAGGGGAGGGGCTGTGAACCATGCCATTTACCCAAAAAAATTCTCCAAAGTTGCCTTGCCCAAATTTCTCTTGCTACCCAAAAAATCTGAGCTGTCCAAAATTTGGGAGCCCCCCCCAGGCCCACCCGGTCCTTACGCCTATATCGAATAAGAAAGATTGAAAAGGATTGAATTTGAAAAAATTGAAAATTAACTTTTCAAAATGTGTCATCCGCAACAGAGTGTCTTTAACGCCGTACGCTGACGTAGAGTACAGTAAGCCCTAGTCGTACAGAAGTCCTTTTGTTCAGAACTCTCTCGTAGTCCTGTTATCCACTAACTGACTGTGTTTGATTTTCATGTTTCAGTAACGAAGGGATTTCGTGATTGGTGCAAAACTGGTTCAGACTTAAGTCACGTGATCGACACGGTTATTTCGCCCCTGACGTCGCAGTTCCCAAAGAAGCGTTATGTGACCGGCTGGGATGGTTGGCAGTTGAAATTGAGCACTCATTTGCCTGAAGTACTGCAAGATTTCCTCTTGAAAGATTTCCCGTTCAAGAACGTGAGCCAACCGCCTGCCTAAGATGTGTCTGAATTTTCTCACATGAACGGTTCAGCTCACTACAAATTTTGAAAGAAGTAATCTGAAACGTTTTGTTGAAGCGTCGTTTTCAGGATAAACTAGCTCGCGGTTGTGTTGTCATCATATAAACATCATAGCTGATAATAAATTCGTTCATTATTTGCGAGAGGCTACGTTTTTTTCGTTCATTCATTGTCATTGTCTAGGTGGTGTTATGTCGTCACTCCAAGCTTATCTACAAGCGAGCGCTGCCTCGTTCCCAGACGACATTTATTGGATTTTCGGTCGGGAGGCGCAAAGTATCAAGGGAAGGTCAACGTGCGGACGGTACGCGAACCCGAAAACATCCGGCCGAGAAAAGCTGGGTACGATCTAGGCAGGAGCGAGATTGACGGATGAGACTTTTCGAAGTCAAGCCGAAGACTTGTAGCTCTCTCCTCCGCAGAGGTTCGAACGTTCGTTATCCGCTGTGCGAGGTGAGTGCAGGCGCAAAGTCGATTGGATCGATCGCGCTTTCCGCCGTCGCCCTTCAGCCCCGCGCTTGCACTCACATCGCTCAGCGGATTCTCCCTACCCGAAAAAATACCCTCGAGCCTCTGTGGAGGAGAGAGGACTTGTAGATCTTTTTGTCAGTTGTAAACGTTTTAAGAAAATAGAAAAGAAAATTAAAAGAAAATAACCATTTATGTATATCCCGCTATACATGTATGTAGCCGAATGTAGTGAAAACAGTGAAACAGCAGAATTTTTTTCTCGTGAATGTTAGTAAAAGTTTGTCTTGTGTGTTTGTTTCCGGGAGACTTAACAGAAGTATCGTTCTTCAACGAGGAACAGAATATTTAACTTAAAAAATTACGTTTTCTACAAACTGGAACATCCGTTTAATTCCATTTCTTGGTTCCATTTTATACTATACTTTTTGGACATAATATATTTCTTCATTTTATAATTGATAACCTTGTAAGAAATATAGCAATGAAAAAACATCACTGTTTCTGTTGTTCTTTAGCCTCCTTTGCTGGTCACGCAATATTCCTCTCAATTTTTGCGTTACGATAGAAAATTAGGCCCTGTTTATACGTCGCACAATCGTCAAATTTAATTCGGACGAATTTAATTCAAGGACTTGCTGGTAATTAAATTCGACGATTGCGCGACGTATAAATAGAATTACATTCGTCGGATGAATTAAATTCGTCCAAGACGTTGTATCCGTCTGGCTAGGACGGATACAATTGCGATAGCGCGTCTTCATTTTAGACGTCGCACTACAGACGCAACGAATCAAATGCATACATTATTAAAATGTATTATCATGTATATCCTTTGAGCCCGTGGTACGTTTCGTTCATGTCGCATGCGCAAACAGTTCCTTCATTCACACTTTTTCCCGCGCCTTTCCCGCTTTTCTTTGTGGAGGAAAAAGAACACCCCTCTGTAACAGAACCAGTGGAATTTTTTATCCACACTGGGTTTTCGGGAAAAAAGTCACCGGGCTGGCTAATATCCCACCTGGTCCGTTCGTTTATTGTTTTATTTTGCTTATTTATTATCATTTTTTGCAAAGAAAATACCCTGGGTCACACCACACATTCACTGGGTAAAATCAAAATATTCACTGGGTACTGGGGAGACTAAATTTCTACTGGGTAGGGGAAATAATCCGCTCGGTGCGGTTTCAGTGGGTCTGTTACAGAGGGGTGTAAAAGTTGCCGTCCGCGTGCAAAGTTTGCCAGAGGAATACAAAGTATTCATGCATATCTCGTGGAAGAAGTGTATGTGTTCGATTGGAATGGGCCGAAGAAAACGTTAACGAAGAGACGTTGGGATGGGAGGCAAACATAAGTGTGTATCTTGTCTGCCGCGTGCTGGGGCTACTGGGCAAAACGAGCCCTTCAACGAAGATCCTCGCCATTTTATTTTTGTTTATCTGCTTAATCTGCGCGTTTCATGCGTTGTTTTAAATTCACCGCTGGTTACCAGAGAAATTCTGAAGGCTCGGGTATGGAAGCCCGGGAAAAAAATTAAATTCGTGTTATTAATTCGACGTCTAAATCACCCGTCGACTGATCGACGAATTTAATTTGAATTGAATTCGTCTGAATTAAATTCGACGTATAAACTAGGCCTAAGTCTACGTAGGAGGCTGTTCTTTTTATTACTATAATTCATTTTTATCAAGCACGCGCGAAAACGGAAGGTTGATATAAATTTTTCAATCAGTTTTATTCTAATACGGAAATATTGGAAGTGTGAGTAACCTCCTCTCGGCTAATGAAATTATCGGTGCTTTCTTTTGTGGCTACGTTCCTCTGGGTCCTCTGGACGTGTTGTTGTTGTGTTGTCAGTTTTGAGAGGTTCAATATGAGACATCTTGAAAAGTGCATCCTAAATTTTTCTAGTTTGTCAATTACATTCCTTTTCAATATTCCTCAATTGAAGCCACCCTTGATTCCTGTTATTTTACTTTTACTTTTTTGGTGTTTTCCAACCTTGGTAAGCTATTATATATGTAAAGGTTTCCCTTGATGCGAAGGCAATTTTATCTATTACCAAAGATGACCTCAGCCCGGGGGCGAGATTACTCGGATGAGACGCTCCATTTACAAGTCACGTTCTATTGCGTTACAATTTGCCATCCAAGGTCAAGGTGTCTGCTTTTAATTAATTCCAAAAAGATGCTCACGCGTGACTTTTCAAATATTATATAACATACGAACACTATTTAACGGATCTTTGGTCGATGTCATTTATGCCCGCGTACCCGTGAACTTCACTTTGAGTGTTACGTAACATGCGACCACCATTAAAAAGGTGAACGTAATGTAATTATACATAGATCATAGATCAAGATAAAGGGTCATAAAGGACAAACCCGAAAGAATCATTGCACGAAGCTAAACCTGCTGTATTTTTTAAATTGAAATAGCACCTATTTTTTAGGGTCTTGTCGTGATCTTTTAAACGTCAGGTTAACTCGTGGGGGCTTTTCAGAATAATTATGAGAGGTTCATAAGCCTCTAGCTCTTATAATTACGCGTGACTATAATTACGTAACATACAAACATTATCGAACAGATTTCCCATGATGTTTATGTGACTTGCATGTGCCACACGCAAGCATTTAAGCCACTATGCCTTCTTTCTGGTACTGTGATGTAGGTCACTGAGAAGCAGTTAGTCTCTCCGAGAGATTCATTAGCAGAAGCCACATGCATGCTTTGCGTGCCTATTTAAAACCCTTCTACAGTTGAACGCGTCGACGGTGCACCCTCCACCGGCTGAGGGGCAGTATGGCGTCTACGGTCGTTATTTTGTGCTTCATAGCTGCGACATGTTTCATTTTAAGATGTATCTTTCGATATTTTCGTGGGGGACACGACACAATCGAGGGCATCAGAAACAAATTTGTCCTCATAACTGGAAGCGGATCTGGGTTTGGAAAGGAGATTGCTATGCAGCTTGACCAGCTGGGTTTTCGTGTGATCGCGACTTGCAGAACAAAAGCTGGGGAGGATTCTGTCAGGGCATTTTGCAGTAACAGAGTTAAGACCTTCTGTATGGATGTCACGGACGTCAATCAAGTTCGAGAGGTTTATGAAAGTATCAAGAAAGAGATCCCAACGGATGAAGGTGATTCTAGAAAGTATAAATTTAAAAAGTGACCAGCTGTAGTAATCTAGCCGTTTTCAACAACATTGCCCAGTTGCACGCCAATTAGTAAAGTTCGAGCGCATTGGCTTCAGATTTAAAGATAAGCGAATCTACTTCTGATTATTTCTGAGAGCGTATTGTTATTCGTCCGGTTTTTAGATAAGTGACTTCCGATCATTTTGTTAGCAGTCTATAAATCACGAAATGAACATGAATTTTGATAATGCCGTAATATTTTATATTTGTTTGACAATAAAACGCTAATCACAAGGACAGATCGCAGCCATTCCACGTCAAATAATCAAAGCTCGAAATTGGTTTCGATCTGCAGCAAGTTTTTCCTAGAGCCGTCAAAAAACGCATGTACAAGGTCTTATAAAACACTAACAACTTGCGCTCAATGTCTATTGCTTTGGTGAGAAGCATTGTGTGGCCTGTGCTGAAACAAGTTGCGTGCGAAATTTACATGCAGCTTTAAATTTCTGATCTTTCAATAAGAGCACATAGTCTGCGATGTTATTGTAAATATGCTACACCCTGAAATTAACGTAAATTTTGAGCCATGATGCAAGATACGAAAATATGCTATGTTTATTTACCTGTACGTTCCCAGCGAAAGTTCGATATTTACATTGAAACTTAATACGTTCTGTTGTTTGTCGTCGCTTGTGTCGTCGTCACGCAACGGTTTTCCATCGTCGCGTGACAGTTCAACCATTCCTTGAAAATATCACCAGAAATTCATTATGGTTCGCTCTCTGAGCCACAATTCGTTTGATATCTTCCTTTCAGTCCATTAGGAGCAGTTTGAGCGCGAGTTAAGGTACAGGGCAATGATTTTAGTAATGAATGAAGCCGAAAACATCAAAACCCCTTTGACAGTACTCCTTTAAGAACCCCAACGGGTGGGAGCCGCTAACCAGTTGGCTATTTTCAACGCGTGGTGGAGCTAGTTTCGGGACCAGGGTAAACAAATCCAGTTAGTGATGACCACCGGTCAAGTCTAGGCTATGCTGCCTCCACAGAACTCTTCCTCTGTTCTAACGGCTGTGGTGCAGAATAATGTCAAAATTCTTTCTTTATTTTCCGGTTTTGGCAAGGCTGGGGTGGGAAACGTCGAAAGGGCAATATCCTTTTGTGTGACTGGCCGACCAGAGAACCCTCCGGAGGTTTCTTATCAACAAAAATCAGGAGCTCAACAAACAACGCAAAAAAGTTGTAAACAGAAAAGGAGTCTTAAGAGGGGACCTTCTAAACTACTAATTTGTTCCTAAGCATTTTTGGACAGGTTCCATTGACGAGTCCTTCAAAAGTTTCAAATCAAGGCCTTATTTGACAAGATACTTGACCAGAATAGAAAAAAAAACAAGATTGAAAAGGCATATAGATCTGAAAATTTAAGTCAATTCCACTAGATTAGAACGTCGTCAAACTTAATACCACGTATTTTTTTAAAAAAAGGTATTACATAAGAAACAGCCATATTTACGTACTATCTTCGTGTAAATGGCAGTTACGAGGGATTATAATGAACGCCATGTTGTCTCTGAATTTTTAACAAATTGGAACTTTACAGTCTTTCCTCCAAGTTTACTGCGCGATTTGGGACTGGCACTTGAATTTAGCAAATGCTCTGGATCTGTAGTTAAGAAGGACCCACAGAAAGTGTGCAAAAAAGCCTATTGTAACTTGATTACCGTTTTTCACTCCAAAGGATTGTGGGGACTGGTAAACAACGCCGGCAAACTGACGGTGGGCATGGTTGAGTGGCAGCCGCTGGACGGTTTTAAAAGCATCGCGGATGTCAATCTTTGGGGAATGATATTCGTCACGCAAACCTTTCTGCCACTAGTGAAAAAAGCGCGCGGACGTGTAGTCAACATGGGAAGTATCTTAGGTGAGTGCAATATATCAACATGGGAAGTATCTAAGGTGAGTGAAATAAATGTGAATGATATAAAAACAAAAGCTATGTCGGAAACGAGACAATTACAAGTCTGCTTGAATATCCGACCTATCAACTTTTTAATTCCACAAGGATTTCTTCTCTACAATTTTCTTCTGGATCGCATGATCTTCTCTCTCCAACTAACTTCAGTGTTCATGAAACCTAAGCTATATTATTATAAGATGATTGACATTTGGTATTTCGCCAATGTGAATAAATTAAAAAGAACTACATCTTATCTCGGATCACTTCTTGACTGTCCCTTTTAACATTCCGGAAATCCTACGGCTGATTATTTGTAAATCAACGTTGTTATCAACTTGAATATAATAAACGAAAAGATATAGTATACTATGAAAATATGTAAACACTCTTGGCGCACAGTTCCCAACACCCTCCCCTGTTTGTTTTCAAGGAAAAGAAACACTAGAATTGTGCGGAAATAAATGATTTCAACTTCCTACAAATCATTCGCAATCAATGTTCTCAACGGATAGTTCAGTGTTGCTTTTGCTTGTTGCTGAGCACGTTTGATCCAAAACATGCGTCTCTCAATCTCTTCAGTAGTGAGGGGACCCCCGTCTCGTTCCTCGCGTTTAACTCGCGTGTTCCTCAGAAACCTCACGATCCACGCGCCCACGCGCAGCGCGCGCCACAGCTCGTGTTTCTCTAACAACTCATCGAGGTCGTTACGCTTTTCCAGTGCCACGGCGAACAATTCGCGAACTGCTTTCACTTCCTCTGCGGCTGATTCTTTACTAGAGGACGTCATAATGTCAGGTGGCCATCCTTGGGGATCAGATAGCCAGTTAGGACCCTGCCACCAGAGGGCCGTTTGATGGGTTATCTTCTGTCGGGACGTGTCGCCACTGTATGTAACTCTTCTTTCTAATCTTCTCCACTCGGTTTTTTACGAACTGCATGTAATGGCCGTCCCCACGGATCCAATGGAGTGCCACCGTGCTGTCCAGCCAACCGTGAGTGTTTCTCAGAGGTAGGCCCTCTAAAGCTTCCTTTACGTTTTCAACTAAGTTGGTCACCATGTGTCCCGCCACAAGCTCTAAGCGAGGAATGGTGAGACCTTTCTTCGCGAGGCGTGACTTGGCTGCTACCAGGGCCGTGGTGACGCCTGAAGGTTGCTGCACTACTGCATACACTGTCGCCGAGACTCCAGTACCACTGGCATCGCCAAAGCCATGGAGATCAATGGACTGGATGCCTTCTTGGAATACAGCCAGGCTTCTTGGCACATTTGCTTGCTTCGGCAGGTTTTCTTCCCACTTTGTCCACTTTTGTCTCATTTCCCATGGCAGGGGTGTGTCCCAGGCGATTCGCAGATCGCAGACATCTCTGTACAGCACTTTCCCAGCCAGGGTTACCGGTGACACCAGCCCGAGTGGGTCGTAGATCTTGGCAATCTTTCCCAGTATGCCTCTCTTGGTAGGCTCTGCTGCTGCTACTGGAAAGCTGACTTCGATTTGGTCTTTCTTCTTGTCCCATGGTACACCGAGTAACTTCGACTCGCCTTTCTTCACCCCGAGTTGCTGCTTTGCGTAACTTTCCTCCAGTTAAACTACATCTGCTTCTGAGACGTGCGCGTTACTCTGTTCAGTATCTTCTGCTTCAACTGTCTCTGCCTCTAGCGATGGAACATTGGAGTGCCATTTGTGAAGCTCAAAGGTCGCTTCACCAAAGACTGACTGGGCCGTTTGTTTCACTTCAAGTGCTTTTTCGGTCGTTCCTCCCCCACCAATCAAATCGTCTACGTACAGACTTCGCTCTATCTCTTCCACAATCTTCGGGTGTACAGGTCTGCAGTTCCTTAGGTGCTCCTTGATCACAGCTGCTAACAAGAATGGAGACGGTCCCAGTCCAAACAGAGCTCTTGTGAACCGAAGGACCTCCACTTGCTTGGTTTTTAGATCCTTCAACCAATGGAAGCGCAGAGCATCTCGGTCCGCCTCCCGAACGCGCACTTGTAGGAACGCCTGCTTGATGTCACCAGCGATTGCTACTGGATAGAAACGATTTCTCGTCAGCACGCTCCATAATTGGTTCTGCAAAGGCGGTCCAGTTTCTAGGCACTCGTTCAGGGAGGGGGAGCTTGCAGTGGCCCTGGCTGATGCATCGTTGACGATTCGCATCTTAGTTGACTCAGCATTATCTCGCAGGACTGCTTTATGAGGGATGTAGAATTCCCGGCCTTCGACTTCTTCTTCCGCGTGTTCTACGATGCCTTGAGTAAGTTGGTCCTTAATGATGTTGTCGTATCGCTCCAGCTCGCCCTGTTTTTCGAGTTTCCGTACCAGGCTCTCGAGACGCTTTAAACTTCCCGCGCGATTGTTTGGGAGAGTGGGGTGGTTCCCTTTCCACGGTAAGGCTGTTTCATACCACCCTTCAGGGCTCCTTTGAAGTTGTTCTTTAAATTCTTCGTAAACAGCTTGCTGATCGTCTTCAGCCGAATCTTCCAAACCGAGCACGTCTAAGCGGCACAACTGGAGGTCTGGGTCAACAACATCAACTCGCGATCGAACCTTTGCCCCGGTGCCATAAGTACCCATCCTAGTTTGGTGTGTTCTCCCACGGGCTCATACTCACGCCCAACTCGCTGCGGGGTGTCAGTTTTAATCCTTGAATATTCGGCCGCTCCAAGCACAAGGTGAACCGGCAATTCTTCTTTCGTGTCTACGTCATCCATTTGCACGTCTTTCAAGTGTGAATACTTGGAGATAAGTCCCTTGTACTTGGGGTTGTCAATTCTGAGTAGCTCTTGTTTATGAACCTTGGTCAAGTTGACAGTCATGCTGAATTTCCCGTCAATCGACTTAACTTCTGCGTTGTACATTTCCACTCTTCTTGTTGTTGATCCTATCATCATGTCTATTGTCTTGGTTTTAGTTTCCACAGGCTGTTTACGTAAAGCGCTAATGAGTTTCGCTGAGGCGTACGAACTTCCGGCCCCGGTGTCTAATAAGGCACGCGTTTTAATTCCATCAACTTCGACGAGTATGACAGGATACACAACATCTGCGTCATCGTTGGCTCCGAGCATTTTCTCTTTAGATTCTTCTAGATAAGCTTCGCATATGGATGTGTGATGTCGCCTGGAGCACTTCTGGCATGTAACCTTGCTTTTGCATTCACTAGCTCGATGTGATGGCTTTGCACAATTGAAACATAGTCGCTTCTGGATAAGGGCGATTCTTCTCTCGCGTGTTGTTTTTACTTTCTGGCATTCAGACGGCTTGTGGTCTGACATATCGCAGTAAACACATGCTTGCGTGCGTTGTTGAGTGTTGTAGAGCTTTGATCTTTCACGATCACCTTTTCGCAAGCTGTCATCAGGTTGCCGTGCGTGCCTTTCTCTCGCTTGGTCGTCGATTGGGTTTC
>OX393562.1:16852334-16892334 GCA_947652115.1 Blastomussa wellsi
GTTCTTGGAATCAAGAAGATCAGAGTCAAGGCTCAATGCATCCGCTCTGTTACTTATTGCTGTTATCCACACTGTATCACCGTTCTGAAGTGCCTTAATACCAGTCAAAGTTGCACTGATCACCTCCTGTGAAGTCTCTTGTGTACAAGTAGGAATGTACTGGTTGATGTCCAATGGAATTCTTGACAAGGTATCAGCATCCTGGTTCACTTTACCCGGTCTGTACTTGATCTCAAAATTGTAATCAGCCAATTCTGACACCCAACGATGTCCAGTTGAATTAAGTTTCGCTGTCGATAAAACATACGTCAGGGGGTTATTGTCCGTGTAGACTGTGAATGATGGTGCATAGTACAGATAGTCCCTGAACTGCTCACAAATGGCCCATTTCAAAGCTAAGAACTCTAACTTTCCAGAATGAAGATGGTAGTTTCTCTCAGCCGGGGTGAGGGTTCTGGATCCATACCCTATGACACGCATTTCACCGGACTGACGCTGATAAAGCACCGCTCCAAGTCCTTCGTTTGATGCATCTGTGTGCAGGACAAATGGGAGATCATAATCTGGGTAACCAAGAATTGGCGGGTTAGCCAGACAGTCTATGAGTTTCTCTAACACTCCTTGATGTTCTTCTGTCCAAACAATAGCATGCCTGGATGGTGCTTGCGTCCCATTTCCTTTCTGACTACGTCTTCCTGTTTGATTAGGATGTCTGCTAGATTTAACCCCGGTCGCCTTCAAGAGTTCGAAGAGAGGCTGCGCAATTCTGGAGAAGTCTTGAATGTATTTTCGGTAATACCCCAACAAACCTAGCAGTTTTCTCACATCTCCAACAGTTTTGGGGTTAGTCTCTTTAAGTGCTAAGACAGCCTTAACATTTGAGGGATCCACTCGATATCCGTCAGCAGAAACAATTCTCCCCAGGTAATTAACCTCCTTCTTGAACAGCTTACATTTTCTGGCTTTAAGCTTTATCCCATGTTCACGTAGCCTCCTCAACACTGTCCGTACATTCTCAATGTGTTTCTCAAAAGTTCCGCTGAAAACAATCACATCGTCTAGATAAGGTACACAAATTTCATCTCTAAGTCCTTCAAGACAGTCCTCCATGAATCTTTGAAATTCTCCAGGAGCATTTCTGAGACCAAATGGGATCCTCACCCACTCGTACAGGCCCCATGGTGTTACAAATGCAGTCATGTGTTGACATTGAGGGCTGACAAATCCTTGATGGTAAGCATTTCCTTGGTCCAACAGAGAAAACCAACTGTTTCCTCCAAGATTCTCAATGGTTGTTTGTACCCGAGGAAGTGGGTGTCGGTCTGGTACTGTTCTTCTGTTCAGCTCACGAAAGTCTACACATAGTCTCAAAGAACCGTCCTTTTTCCGCACACAAACTACTGGCGATGAATAGGCCGAGCGTGACTTCCGCACCCATCCACGGTTGAGCAAGTCTTCAACATATTGTTTCACTTCTGGGTACAAAGGCCTTGGAATAGCTGTATAGTTTTTCTGGACTGGACTTTCATCTGACAGGTTAATCTTAAGTTGCAGGCCCTCTGCACATCCTACATCATTGTCATCCTTCGAAAAGGAATCTGCTTCCTCTATTAGCATGTTCATTACTGCATTTTTTTGGTCTTGTGTCAGGTCTCCTAAATCAACATCTGGAGGTGGGTTGCTAGTGTTATTTTGACATTCCTTCATGACCGCTGCGTCCGATTGCAAGCCGAGCTCTTCTCGCTCCTCTGATGATTTGTCACTAGAAAGCATGCTGTCTTCCGAACTTTCTTCATTCTCTCTCCTTCGTACTTCTAATGGGGTTATGGATTTGACTAGCTGGAGCTTGCCTAACACTGTCCTGTTTTTCAAGGTGATATCATGGTCTGTAGTGTTTCTCAGTTGAATTTTGACACGCGATGAAGCACCACCTCTGATAGTTACTAATGTTTCAGGGACCTCGAGTCCTGATGGCCATGGTGATTCAACATCTGGTTCAAACAACACTGGAAGTCTTGACTCAATTGGGCCAGTATTCACAGAGCAGGTTACTACCACTGTCTCATTCTTTGGAACTACTATGTCCCTTTTCGTTACTTTCACACTACACAGTTCACTTGGGATGTTTGTCCTAATGAGACCAACCAAAGCTTTGACATCCTCCTGCTTTGCATTTGGGAGACTTGAGCTTAAAGCATTGACTAATGTCTCGTCATAATTGGGCGGTGAATCACTAGCAGGGTTTCTCACAATTTCTTCAATTACATTGTATCCAATAATGGGATGATCCATAGCTTCTGTTGAAATCAGGAAGGGTACCGACATACCATGTTTGTCATCTGAGGTCGCCAACTTGAAAGAAACTTCAATCCATCCTTCGTATGGGATTGCAGTACCATTAGCTGCTTTCAAATCAAGTCCTTGGTCATTAAGCAGTTCACACATTGGACGACTCACAACTGTGGGCAGGTTCTCAGCAATCCAGTCCTTGGAAACAATAGAAACTTGGGCACCGGTGTCCCACAATGCTTCTGTTTGAACATTATTCATAACACACTGAACCGTACATCTCTTCCCCACCAATTTTACAACTCTTGCATGTTGGTTTGGTGTAAGGTGACTAACATACATGCCACTGTCAGAAACATCCCTTTTCTCCTGGTTAGACAGGTACTTAATTGCACTACACAACTTCTTATGCTTCATCCAATGGGCTCTTTGACATTTCTGAGAACAGTAGTGTACTGACTGACAATTTGAACATTGCTTTAAAGATAATCCCTTCCTGCCACAGTTAACACAAACATGGGACCTTTTGACGTGGTCATCAGCTACTCCCTGTCCCGCGGTGGTAGCCTCCTTCGGTTTCCCTGATTTGGTATGCTGGCTGCACCCCTGCGACACCCTCGTGCAAAATGGTCACTTGAACCACAGCGGAAACAATGGTCACAGAACTCTTGGTTTGCTGTTTGGCATGCTGGGCAGACACGTCTCCTTTGGTTCTCAAATGGTTGCCTGGGTTGGACTCTTTCTCTCTCTCTAGTATTCTGGGAGACCATAGCTTCTTTCAGGACAGCAATATCTGATTGGACAGCCTCTAGGGTAACCATTAGCCTGTCAGGCCTCTCAGACTTTGCTTCTCTTTTTGACCCAGACTTCTTGTCACTGTCAACTTCCAAGCAACTCACATTCACATTCTTGTGGTTGGTGGCTCCCAGCTTACCCTTTCTCTCTGATTCTTCGGATACCACCACATTAATTTGCTCCATTAATTCTTCGTCTGTCACATCTGTCTTCTGAAGGAACGGTCGCAATTTATTACGGACAGATTCGTCCTGTAGGCCCGTTTCGACAGCGTGAAGGAACAAAGAATGAACAAGCGATGATTCATATTTAACAGGGCCACCCTCAGCTTGCGATGCAAATATAACCTGTTGTCTTAAGTCAAGGGCCCTAATCAGGAAGTCCTGAGGGGTTTCCTTGGGTGATTGGCACATTGTTATCAGTTCTTGGTACAGTTCAGTGCCTGATTTCTGTTTATAATGGGCCCTTAACATCTGTCTTAATTTTGCCAAGGTAAGTGTTTTCATAGTTTCTAGATATGATCGTAACTTCAAGCTGGGACTAATAGCACGAATCACTGCATCAATAATCTCCCGTTCTTTGTAACCCTTTTCTAGTCCTGCATCGATTTGGCGAATTAGACTGATGAAGGACAATCTGTCCTTTTGTTCCTCTCCTCCAATAACGCCCGTCATCTTAAAATCTCTCCTTAGAGCAGTTTTAACATCTACCAGTGATACAACGTTACCTTCTTTTGGTTTCGACGCTGAAGCGGCTGGTGTGGATGGTTTTGTGTCCTCGGACTTAACTGAAGCCTGCTCCATTTTCTTCTTGTACGACTCCATCATTTCCTCGAACTGTTTACGTAGAGCTTCGTATTCCATTTTCGCTTTAACCGACTCATCTTGATTTTGTTCTGTTTCTTCGAGTGGCGGTGGCGTCCCCACAATGAAATTCTTGAGTTCCGTGAGATATTCAACCTTGTCTTTCGCTTTCTCAACCTCATCTTCAACTTTTGCACGAACAATCCTGGACATTACAAGTTTACTCTTCCCCTTGTATTCTTTTGATTCCAACCTGACACGCTCCGCTAACAACTCCATTTCCACGGTCGGGAGTTTACAAATTTCTCCCTCGACTTGAAGCTGCAGTTCTTCGAGCACGGAATCCGTCATTTTCTTCTCGTCACAGCAGTCGCTTATGTTTTAGTGCAATTAAAGGATGTGCCAACGGCCATTTGCCGCCATTAATCGATCGGTCAGCATTTTCTCTGATTTCCTCGCTTTCCTCCACAAAATAACACCAAACATCGGTTGAACATCAGTCCTGGCAGGGTCGCCAAATGTTGCCAGTCAAATAAATGATAGTTCAACTTGTAAACGTCCTTTATTTTGCTGGAGAATATTAGTAAACATGAAACGGCTCGACCGAACTACTTCACCAAAAATTACCACGAGGTCGCAGCCTCGTTCCCAGGTTCCCGCACATATTGCGTAACACAGACACGTCACAAAAGCAAAGGTACTCTTATTGTCACAGTTTGAACTGAATAATTTTAGAACATGGAAATTGTTCTTATCGACTTGAATCGCGATTAAGATATAGTAAAAATGCAAAACAGGAGAATTTTATTTACTTGCAAGAGTTTTCTTTTCATCCTTAGGTCGAATAGTTCTTCCCTATCTACCCGCCTACGCCATCTCCAAATATGGTGTTGCAGCTTTCTCTGACGCGCTAAGGCGCGACATGCACCCCTGGGGAGTGCATGTGAGTATCATTGAAGCTGGAGCTCACAAAACCAAACTGCTGAGAGTAGATATTTTAGCAAAACAGATGCAATCGCTGTGGAATGGACTCAGCGAAGAATTGAAGCAGGATTACGGCGGAGAGGAAGGCTTGCAAAGAGGTAATGAAAGAGATAAAGTCCAAAACGCTTGTATTTCGCAACGTACCTCTTTTCTAAGGTTATCTTCTGATACGCATTTGTCCCCTTTTCTGGATAGGTTTGGAAAACATTAAGCTGTTTGACACCGTAACCTCGCCGTACACGGACCAAGTGGTCAGCGGTGCCGTCCATGCTCTTACGTCATACAAACCACGGACACACTACGTCATTGGCGTAGACGCTAAGGCCCTGGCGTGTTTGTCAATGATGCCTACTTATATTACGGACTTTCTATTTAGAATCTTGGCTGTTATAATACCAGGACCGGGGCCAAAGAGAAACGTTAGCCGCGGGTCTAAGAATTCGAGCTGACAACTGACATTTAGAACGATTTTAGAGCGGTTTTGATTTATGTGCCCTAAAACCAAAACCAAACCAATTACAATCTCCAGAGACAAGGAATGCTCAATGGAACACAAAGCGCGTGAAAAGGCGAGAGACCAACTCGGGTTTGTAGATGGCGTTACGTTTTTGAAGCAAAAGCAATTCCGAATTACTTTTGAACTGCTTAAAACCTTTTTGTAGCATTCTTTAACCAATCAGAGGCTTAGAGTCCAAATCATGGCAAAGTTGCATTTTTTTCAGGGCTGATCAGGAGCAGCGCCAAAATCATGATCTTGCTTTCGTTTTCGCGCTCTCAGTCGGTTGCATTCGACTAGCTAGCTTCTGATTGGTCAATGAGTCATTTTGCGTTAGCTGGGACTGACTTTCATGGTCGTGAGGAAACTTTCATAATTTCACTTTTGCCTGTGTACGTCGAGCTTGTCGCGCGACCCCTTCGCCTGTGAGCGTCTCCTCCTTCCCTACACACCTGATCGCACGTTAGCGCCCCCCTCAAGGAGGCTCGTGCGAAGGCGGATATTTACGGGGAACTAGTTTGCTACACAAAGCTGACTGAGCTCGAGGAGCAGCATTTTTTGTTTATTTGTTTGTTTGTTTATTTATTTGCCTATTTATTTAACATGACAAAAAAATATATGTGGCTTAATATACGGCGAGGTGACCTCTGGCAACCACCAGGCTTATAGTTGAGGCCACCTCGTACATCACAATATTTTATCAAGATAGTGCCAACGAGTGTGCGGCTTGGACAAATTCATTCATGATTGGTTGCCAATGAAACGGTCAAGGAAACTCATTCAAAAGGCGTTTATAGCACGTATGTAACGTTATAAAAGTGGACAAGGCCAGAAATGCATTCAGAATGCTCAAAGATGTATGAAGGTCACAGCAGTACAGCATCAAAACGAGAGCTGTGTCGTTTCCACCCTCCTGTATGGCTCAGAATGTTGGAGAATGACAGAAAGTGACCTCACCAAACTACCAGTTTTCCACACTAATAGTTTTTGAAGAATTAAAAGAGTGTTCTGTGTTCATCTCAAATGAGGAACTACTTGCTCAGCGTCATCAAGAGAGCATGGAAACCACTTTCATCAGAAGGCGTTGGACATGGATCGGGCACGTGCTTAGAAGAGTTCTCGATAGCATCACATACCTGGCCCTCCAATCCATTGGACACCGATCGGGAATTCTAGGGCCAGAGGTTTAATAGTTGCTATCCATGTTAAACCAAGGCCATTTATTTATTTATTTATTTATTTATTTATTTATTTATTATTTAAAACAACCTGACGAAGAACTGTGCAAGGAGAGTAGAGGTCCGTACCATTCGGAAGCAAGCCTAGAACAGACAGGAGTGGAGAACTTTTGTTTCTGTCTTAATATACATGGCAGTTGGCATAACGGCAGTACGTTATAAAACACAAGTTATTTGAGAAGCCTTAGCCTGCAAAGCAGGCGGTTTTTGTGCGGGGAATACTTCGAAACAGCGATCGCGAAAGACCTCCGCCCCTCCCCCTCCCCGTTCTTTTTGCTCTCCCCAGTGTTCGCGCGCTCAAAATTTCGCGATCGCTGTTTTGGAAGCATTCCGCCCACAAAAACCGCCTGCTCTGCAGACTAAAGAAACCCAAGCCATGGATTGTACTGTCATAAAACACGACGGGCATTTTATAACACGAGGGAAATGTAGAAAACACGAGCCACAGGCGAGTGTTTTCTACATTTCTCGAGTGTTCTCAAACAATTGTATCGGTCACTTCTTCATAGAAATGTTTTCTGCCCATTTGCAGCGAATTTTGACAAGAGTAAAGCTGACCAAAAACAATAAAACACGCTTTTGCGGGGAAAAAATTTAGAGTGAACTCCTGTAAACATCAAGCACAGATTATAATTTTTTAACAACTAGAGCCTTCACAGGATTTTTTCATGATTTTCACACATGCTTTTTTCATACCACTGAAGTCAAGGCTACTTATTTTTTCCCTTCCTCTTCGTTTTCACTGTTTAGTTAAACATACCCTCTTCTTCAGTTGTTCAGCCTCCACATTTTGAACCCAGTCTTCTAAAAGTGATCGGGAACCACGAGTGAAATCCCCGCCAAACCCCTGCTCACCCCCCGCATTGTGTAGCAAAGCCATGCAAAATGGTCCATTCCCCGACTATCGGGGTAAGGTCCGTGGGGTCTCTTCTCGTTTTTTCTACTCGCTCCAGTCGCCGCTCTGTGCGCGCTCGGCTATTTATTTATTTTTCCTTTCGTCTTCTTTTGTATTGACTTATTAATTGCTTTGCTCAAGCTTTAGTGCCAACCTACCTCCCATATTTAAATAGTATTTAGTTTCACTCAGGTCAATTAGCTTTTTAGTTATTCTGAGTATATGTTACCTTTATTGTATTAATACATATTTTAATTTGGTAATAAGTCTAATAAAGCTTGTGTTGTTGTTGTTACGTTCTCTTAAATCTGCTTGGCGAGATGTGCGGGTTAGTTTTGCATGCCTTCAATTTTCTTTATAAAATCCAGTCTTCATGTTTTCTTATGCTATATATGTAGTCTCTGTTATTCATGACATATATAGTCTAGAAAAGCGTTCAAATTCGTGAGTAGATGAGCAACAAGTCTGCTTTTATCTTATTAGGAGGTCGCGATAACAACTGGCTAAGTAGAGCGAAGCGAGGGACTTCGTGGTCGCTTTCAGAAGAGTTTAGAAATAAATGGAGAGTAGGAATTTAAGAAAATCGCTTAAAATGCATCAGATCGGTGAAACAAAGGTGATAAGCATCTATCTCGTTTAAATTACTGTAAAAGTCTGAAAATACAAAAAAATAAGTCCCTCAGATGCAAAAATCCTTCCAAAAATAAGCACTCGCAAATATAGACACTGGGCTTATAGTTTTTAACAATGTTTTGGGGCTCATACCCTTGTGTTAAGAGATTTTTAAAATTTGGTATTTTTGTATCCTATCCAAATACTGGTAGAAACCTTTAGATTTTTGTAATGCAAATTTCTATCCAAAATAAGCCTCATTTGTCTTCTCAACCTAATCCCTGGATGCCCCACCTTCAGGGGTTCGCTCAAGAAGACGACTGACACTTCAGACTTCCAACCCCTGCATAAACACTGTAGATCAGCCAAATATAAGCCCAGGTATTATCTGTGGATTTGTTTTGGAATTATCCTAACATTACCCCAACACCCCCATCATAAGAAGAGACCTATACCTCAATTCAAGTACTCCTCTCCATATTCATCCTTTAACTCATCATTCAGTGCGTTCCATCCCTGTCTAAGTTGCTGCTCAAACACAGCAGGGGCACAAATGTTGGTGGAAAATGGTCCTGGCTCCAGCATACTGACTTTGATACCCCAAGGATGCATCTCACGCCTAAGAGCATCAGAAAATGCCTCCACACCGTATTTGCTCACACGATATGATCCGAAAAAGTTGACTGAAATGCGCCCTAATGATATAACATGGCAACAACAATAACAACAATAATAAATATAACATTTGAGCAAAATACTCAACTCACTCCTTAGGTTATAATGTTAGAGGAGGTGGGGGTGGCACACCTGTCAAGTCTCCCAAGTTATTTATCAAATGTCCCAGACTCCTGGTTAGATTTAGTGCTCCTATTTGGTCTTATTTGAGCTTTTTTTGATTGGAAATGCAAAGATTTCTGGACATCTCCAGATTTTTGTACTCTGTGGGTTGGCAGGTATAGGGTAAGGGGGTAGCACAGGGATTTCTGAACCTACATCCTGCATCCTCCAAGTTCACAGTCATGGATTCGTCTGTGATAAAATGTTTCTCAATTTGTCCCGACTGTCTAAACACAAGTTACCTGACAAGCTTGACAGATTAACCACTCGCCCACGTGTCTTCTTGATCAATGGGAGAAATGTTTTAGTAACATCAATCATTCCCCACAGATTGACATCAGCAGTGCGTCTGGAGATATCCAATGGTGTCCACTCAATGGGGCTGATGTAAAGAATCCCTGCATTGTTTACCAGGAACAACAGGTAGCCCAAGCTCGATATATGACAGCTCTTATGTTGACCTTTGCATTGTTACGTGACTCGAGCGATTTGCATATTTATAAGGATTTGTATGGGGAAAGAAATAAAGCCGAAAAAAACGAAAAAATTAACGGTTGAATTACAATAAGAACCACTCACCTGAACTGCTTTGTTGCTTTATTTGTGTGCTGTGTTGTTTTTAACTGATTTGGAGCGATTTAGTGCAATTTTAGTTCCAACGGTTTCTTCTCTATAAAGTTACATATAGAGAAGAATCCGTTGGAACTAAAATTGCACTAGATCAAGCCTCAACAGGCAAATGTAACTCAATGGTAGAATTATATACCTCAACGGGCAGAGATTTTGGCTCAACGATCAAAGTTAACGCCTCAAAGGGCGAATACTGTGAATGATTTGCCCGTGGTACTGAAGTTGCTTTCGACATAAAGCAGGTTGGCTTCACACCTTCCTCTCTTTTCTCCCGAGACCAGCAAACTGCAGTCGGTAGTTTACTCCGAATGGTAGCATTTTTGCCTAACACTTCACTGCTGATGAAAGCACTGAGAAAAGCAAGATCTCCATGAAGTAGGACTTGATCGATATCTTGGGACCTCCATTCGTGAATCGGCAAAAATTGCTCGCATAATAGACCAGCCAACACATAAAAATGTCGTCTTCCTCGAGAATCATCACTAAACCATTCATGACCTTGATGAATACTAAACTCACCTTGTTTTAAAATCGTGTCCGATTTCTAGCGATATTTCCACGTGCATTTTACGTGATGTCATCACAAATGGCGCACGGATTACCCCGGATATAAAAAATGCAAACGACTGCGCATGTCTCCGATCTTACATCCGACAAATTTTGGCTTTTTCTCGCTATTGTAAAGAATAGGCTGCTGCCTCGCTAAGGCGAGCCAGCAAATTAAGACGATTGAACATTTTGATTGTGTGGCGGACAACACACAGAGAAACAATGAATCCTGTGAGTTTTCTAACCTTCCTGCCCTCTTGGGTTCTCCTGGTTGTTGTAGCACTGATCACCATTTATTTTGTCACATGTTTGTTGCCAAAGTCAAACACTGATTTGAAAGGGAAATATGTTCTGATAACGGGCTGCGATCGTGGCTTCGGTCGAGCAACAGCCATTCTATTGGACAAGATGGGAGCCTGCGTGTTGGCGACTTGTTTAACGAAAGAAGGAGAACAGAGTTTGAGATCAGTGACCAGCAACAAACTGAAAACATTCTTGTTGGACGTGACGAAATCTCAGCAAATTAAAGACGTATTCAATGAGGTCAAGAGCGAAATTTCGTCGGGTAGGTCACAGACGCGGGAATGATGCGGCTTGTTATTTTCTCATAGGAGACGACTGATGAGTTTCATAGGTTTTTACACCGAAAATGAGCCCTCAAAATTAATTACAATGTTCTTATAATTTTATTCAAATGATTCAAATGCAAAGAATCTTTCATCCTGCGTCTCAGGCCCTTAATTTTTCCAAAATCATTGTATATTTGATTACTACTACTAATCTTTGATTTATACTACTAGTATAGGAAAATTAAATCATATTGCATCGCCACAAATTGTGTAATTGAAGTCTGTGAAATAACCTCTTGATGTTTCACTGCTATCTTGTTTGTTTAGACACTCCCTGCTTACTTATAAATCTGAAAATCTTGCGTGTCAACAAAAACAAAGCGGTGGCTTACTGTGTCTTGTAACGGTGGCCGTCACGCAATGTCACCCACCAAAGAAGCGTTGTGTGATGGCACTGTTAGAAATGGTTATCTAAGACAACACCTACTTTTTGTTTCAGATGGGCTGTGGGGCTTGGTAAACAATGCAGGAATTCTTTTCTTCAGCCCCATTGAATGGACACCACTAGAGATCTTCAGACGCACTGCTGATGTCAATCTGTGGGGAATGATTGATGTCACCAAAACATTTCTCCCATTGATCAAGAAGACACATGGGCGAGTGGTTAATCTGTCAAGCTTGTCAGGTAATTTGTGCTCAGACAGTCCTATTAAAAACACAAGCTGGCCTCGGCACACAGAAGCTCTTTGGCTTTGGATGCAATCTTGGGTAAGGAAAGATTGTACGACAAGCCAGAAGAGGATCGTCATGAGATATCTAATGAAACAAAATGAAATGATGTGCTTTTACAGTTACTAACAAAAAGCATTTGTTCTTCACTACTTGCTGTTTGTACGTGCTTGATTCTAATAACACATGGAGGGGAAATTGGGGGGGGGGGGGGGGGGCACACTGTAGGAAGGGTACAGGAAGTGGGAAAAGAGAAGCATTCTCTCCAGGAATGCAGGATTTCCAAGGTGGCAGGAACCAGGAGAAATTGAGCAAGATTTTGTCACATTGCTTCGTATTTTATGCAATAGAAATAGCACAAAGAGATGAATCCACCAAAGGGTGGGAACTGGGAGCACAATGTACAGGAAGTGGGAGGCTCAGCATTTCCTGTTCTACCCCTTCACCTCCCCCACTCCACAGGTTTAACATGGCAAGGAGAGTCCTTTGCTGCTCAAACATTGTTATAATTTTTGTTGTTGCCATGTTATATCATCAGGGCGCATTTCAGTCAACTTTTATGGATCATATAGTGTGAGCAAATATGGTGTGGAGGCATTTTCTGATGCTCTTAGGCGCGAGATGCATCCCTGGGGAATCAAAGTCAGTATGCTGGAGCCAGGATCATTTTCCACCAACATTTGTGCCCCTGCTATGCTTGAGCAGCAACTTAGACAGGGATGGAACACACTCAATGATGAGTTAAAGGATGAATATGGAGAGGAGTACTTGACTCGAGGTATTGGTCTCTTCTTATGATAAGGGTGTTGGGTACTGTTTGGATAATCCCACAAAATTCCACAAATATCCCCTGGGCATATATTTGGCTAACCTTTCAGGTGGACTTATGTTTGAGAAGGGCTAATATGGAGGGGATTGGAAGACTGAAGTGTCAGTTGTCTTCTTAACCTAACCCCTGGAGGCGGAGCATCCAAGGATTATGTCGAGGAGACCGGGAGGCTTAGTTTTGGATGGAAATTTGCATCACAAAAATCTATAGGTTTCTACCAGTATTTGGACAGGATACTTTACAGATTTTTTTTGGTGCACACAAAAATACCACATTTTAAAACTCTATACACATGAGGATATGAACTGCAAAACATACTGTAGTAGTCTAACTATAAGTCCAGTGGCTTTATATTGCGTCTGAGATTTAAGGGGATTATTTTTTGCAACAGGGTATTTTGAGATTTTTTTACAGTAATTTAAACAAGAAAGATTCTGATCATCTTTGGAACTCAACAGTTCACTGGTTGCCTTTGCAGGTGTTGAATTGCTGACAAATGACATACATCGTAATTCAGACATCACCCCAGTTGTTGACACAATAGTTGAAGCCTTGATGTCAAGTTCTCCACGTGATCGCTATTTAGTTGGCGTCGATGCTAAGTGTTGGCTCATTTGGTTGGCCAGGTTTCCGGCTGTCATTACCGATTTTATGCTGCGTACTGCTTTTAATCCTCCTCGACAGCGAGGTGCCTGTCCTAAATAACTACATAACAGTGAAGTGTGATGTGAATCCATCAATCAAACGGTGGCTTATTAATTTAGCAAAATGTAGCCTGATGTGCACTACAAGGATACAATAGGATAGGCTACCTTCTACAAGCAAGCCTCTGCAATTTTGCATACACTGTCGAATTCTAACAGTGATTACACTATTTTACATCCTTCGCCCAATCAATATTGATATTTAATTATGTTACAAACTGAACTTCCAAGAACTGAACTTGCGTGACACAGAGTGTATGTTTTTTTCTGAAGGGGGGAGGGGCAGTGGGTGGCTTAAAAGTGACGGCTGGCTTAATAAATTTCTTCTTCTGAAGATGGGTGGCTAATTAGAGAGGGGTAGCTCAATAGGGGATTTACAGTATTTGCTTATTCATTGGAACAGCTGGGTTGTTTTTTTTTAAGGGCTGAGCTTGTAAAATATATAATTATTAGAACGTTTTGGCACAAACTCTAATTTTTTAACTAGAATAAAACAAAATAAAAACAAATTAGATCCATTAATTTAAATTGCAATGCTTGTGTTTATTAAAATGCTTCTGCTACAGTGTAATGATCAGATATGTATAAATTTATGTTATAAATGAAGCAAAATCTGAATTATATAAAATATCGCTGCAGTTGCTCTCAGTACAGAATAGTGTTCTTTGACTTTATGTACACAACTAAATTTATAAAACTCTGAAGCTCAAAAACCAACTAAGAATATTGTGTTTACACTGCTTTCAATCATTAATTATGATGACGACCAACAGAACCTTTGGCAGATGGTAAATTTGAGATTTTGCAAGACGTGAAATTGGCAATTTTCTCTTCAAGACCAGGACTTTTTAGTTTTTAGATTGCGAGACCAAGATTTGAGAACCGAAATTGAGACAACAAGATGTTTTTGAACTACTCAAAAATGAGACTGCAAGCTCTGTGAAATTTGATTAACATTTTGAAAGAATGGATAATTTATGACAATGCAAAGGTGACAAGACCTTTCATGATACTGAAGTATGCAAGTTTGTAGATGCACTTCATTCAATACAATTGACAGCAACATAAAATAAAACTGTTGACTTTAAAAGGGAATATGCATTTTAAGAAGGCTCAAAATAAATGAAAAGTTTAACAACCTTATCTAAGCATCAGTGCTGCAGGTTTGTACACTACTTACAAGCAAATGTCATAACTTAGCAAATGAACCACAACTAATGATTTTGTTACTTAAAGTGTCTCACATTGTAGGGTTCCAAAAGACCATGTATTAATTATTTAGGTATTAAAAATTGCCAATGACATCGACATGTACTTGGGGTATTTTAACTGAACAGCACACTACAATTGTCAATAGTAGTATTTTAGATTGTTTACAGCCTCATTTTCCACCATGCTTCTGTTTTTTTACTGGCATCCAGTTCCCAGAGGGGGGGGGGGACACTTGCACAGTACGTGACAGAAAGGAGCCCGATGTATATTTTGGGTTGAAAATTTAAATGCTTTGGGTGATCTGTCACAATTTTTTTTTAGGTCTGAGAAAAATACTCATATTTTTTTGGGTCACATCTCCAAGGAAGATTTTTGTTGCGATCGGTGGTATTTAGGTCTTGTATATTCTTTGGTAGGAAATTTTGTTGGCAGGTAATTTTTAGTACCCCTTGGGCTCTCTCACGATTCTTTTCCACGTTCAACAATTGAAGAAAATAGTGGGCTGTGAACAATCTATAGTACATTTAACTACTTATTAAACAAAAAGAGGAGAAATTGTTTCATGACATTTTTGCAAGTTTGGAACAAGGTCCAATAATGAAAGAAAAACCTAATAAAGAATGTAGCTCTTATGCTATATAACATTCATCTCTCCTGGGTCGGGTTGTTCAAAGCTCGATCAAGATGACCCAGGGTTAGTGCAAAATTTGAATTCAGATATGAATTCTTTTTGTCTACAATTCAATGATTGAATGCTATAAAAAGAATAGAGAAAATAAACTATTGGAGAAAATTATTTTGATCAAAAGCAAAAGAAACGCAGTTTAAAATTTAACAATGGGTTAGCGCTAATCGGCTTTCGAACAACTGAGCCCTGGAGTGTATAATCTTAAGAGAATAATAATATTGTATGTTTAAATTAACAAATTGCTTGCTTCATGTAGCATTGAGATCCATGGATGAAAAGCCTGTGCATGCTTGCAGCTATCTCCTAATTCTGCACGTGGAAAATAGACTGAAATAGGAGAAGGCTGCATACAGGCATTGGGTCATGAAAATAAAATTGCTTTTGCAAGGGTAGGGTAGGGCATCTATTGGCTATTATCACACCACTAATGACAAGTGACCTGATGGTTAGTGCCCAGGACTCTGCATCAAGCAGTCAGGATTTGAGCCAGAGTCATCAGCAACTTTATGCTGGGGATAACTGTGTGATGGACTGACATCCCATCTAGGGGGGAGAAGAAATACTCCTAGTTGCTTCATGGCATGGAAAATTGGGATAAGCATTCTGGTTGCCAGTGCAATTTTTTAGTCACCTTGGAGACTGGGAAGGAGAATTTTGGACCCAGGCTAGACTGAACGCATACATGCCTTTGTGGGCAGCATACTGATACTGAAAATGCAAACAAGAGCAGTAAATAATTTATCTTTATCTCATGGAATAATGTCCTCCCACTTGATGAATAAAATCATCCACTGAGTGTGTAAACAAGAAATATCATGAAGTTACTGTACAATGTTCAAAGCAGCTTTTAGCAACATGATTACATCCAATTGCACTAATGTTATCTAATGTGTGACAACTCCTGCCATCATTCAAATCCCTGCCAATCACTGTGTTCCTCCTCATCATCTTTTTCGTGGTGTATGCATCGTATACCTTCCTTTAGCATGGGAGTTCCCTTGCGAGCTCCAAGAACCCGTGCATGAAGCACAATCACAAATTCTTTATCATCTTCATTTTTGAGTGTAAATTTGTCCCTAAGAAGCCCTTCTTTGTGTGCATCTAGCTCCAGTGTTAATTCATGGCCCTTACCATCTGCTAAAATAATGAAGAGAAAACTATCTTAGTCAGTGACACAGCGCTTTCAATACATACTAACGGCCAGCTAAAAGCTTCAGCTACTTTGCACTACTTTGATCAGAGACGTTCCTTGACAAAATTATGCACTTCAATCAGCTCTTACCTGAAACACTTGCATGATCCAAGCTATGGCTTGAAATGAGAGATATTCAAGTTTGTCTAAGACCTCCCACCTCCCTCTGCTGTCACTTGGGAGTACTGTACCTCTTCCTGACATCACGTGATAGGGATTTTGGTCATATGTTGAGACCTTGTTACGCATATTATGAATTTAAATAACTATGTTTTATCTCTTCAGTAAACTCACCCAAACTGTTGACAATTCCTACAGCTATGAATGGTGTATTGACTATAGGTGTTAATGATGTGGATCCAGGAGATATTGGAACAGTGAATTGTACTTCATACTTGTGTTTGTACTTAAGAAAGCCCAAGTGAACATTGACTATTGATTCGCCTTTTATACTCAGCTGTATTTCTGTGTTTTCACCAACATTATCTGGAAAATGAACATGATGATGGCCTGCCAAGATATAAAAATAATTGTGAGAATTTGTCTGTTGCTATACAACCCATGGTTTATTTCTTCGTTACTGTAAACTAATATCATTGATTGGTGAGGAGCTTGATATTCACAACAAACAAATTAAAAAAATAATAATAAAAATAAGCCCCCACTCCCTCTTCCCAAAGCCCCATGAAAACAAGCCCTCCCCACTTCCCTTCCCAAAATACCGGTAAGCCCCTCCCCCCACCCCTCCATGGCTTGAGCCCTCAAGCCATTTTCTTTGCACTCCACTTATTGGGCTTATATTTAGGGAGCATTTGACTGACCCTGTTCTACTTAACAATTAGATTATGAGCTCGAGATTTCTATCTCGTGATAGTTGACGAGGGCACAGCCCTCGTCAACTATCACACATAGAAATCGAGAGCGAATAATTTAATTGTTTTAGTAATAAACCAACTAGTCATGGTGACTTTTGACTTTTCTGGAACAGCCTTGACCAGTAAACTGTCTAAATCTTCTTCACGGACATTTTGAAAACGTGAAGCAGCGGCCGCCATTTTGTTGTCAACCGCAATGCTACGCTACTCACTATCTATAACAGATTATAGTTCACCACTAAATTTTCTCCGATTCTGATTGGTCTAAATTGATCATGTGACGCGATAGTGTTCATCCGCGGAGGGCACTATCAGTGCATAGTGCCCGTCCGAGGAAAACACCCGGATGGATAGTGCCCGTCCGTGAAATTTTTTTTGTTAGCAAGTAGTCTTTCGGTAAAAAATTAAACGCTATTTGGTTTATCTGTATTTCGAGGGTTTCTTCCTGATTTTCGTGTATTCGTACGTTTCGGCTTGCAGCAAAAAACTCAAGATGCTAGTTTGTGAATGTGCGCGCGGAAGAAAATTTAGTTGTGAACAATAAAGACAAAAGAGTGTTTGTCTCGGAACTATCGGTCTGATAGTTGCCCCTTGGAAATTTGACGTTCTTAAAACTAGCTTCGCTTTAAGAACATCAAATTTCCACGGGGCAACTATCAGCCGATAGTTCCTCAACAGAAACACTCTCTTGTTTAAATAGATAGTGGGTAGTGTAGCCAATCAGAGAATGGTATTCGTGATAGAATGCTAGTAGATTTATACTAAATAAGAATAGGTTAACGTAACCCAAATGTCTGTTCAATTGAGTAGCTTTTCTTGAATGGGACTTGAGAGAGCAGTGGAAATCGACACCAGAGACTGCTGTAGCTCTGCTTCAAGATAGCTATAAGTTTGTTTTTTTGAGCCGTTCTGTTTCTTAGAGGATGTGTTTCTTCCATTAATGTGTTTAGTCTTCTGAGCTCATCTTGTAGTAAAGCCCCGATCAAACCGTCATGATAGTTGATGATAGTTCTAGCTATCATGTCCGTTTGAACACGAACTATCATTCACTTTGAACTTGTTCAAAATCTTCATGATAGTCGATGATAGTTTTCCCGTTTGAACACGCGCATGATAGTTGATGACAGTTTGGGGAGTTAAAGTATCATTGACTATCATGCGCCGTTTGATCGGGGCTTTTAGTCGGGTCTCTCCCCGTAAATGGCCTTTGCTCTCAAAGAGTTCCCGTAGCTCAATAGGCCAATTTACAGTTCTGTGCTTAGTTACCAAGCCTTTGAGTGGAAATGAGGCTGAAGGTGACCTTGCTTGGACACAAACCCTCTTACTTTTGATATGGAAATCATTTTGTTGTTATGCTAAATAGTTTCTGGTCTTTATCATGACAAGGTCACCCTGAGCTTTGCTTTCATACAGAGGCCTGGTTACATTTCACAGAACTGTAAAATGGACTATTGGTTAGATCCCATCTATCTGAATATATGTGATAGCATTTTACTAAGTAAACCTTTCGCTTGCACCGTGTTTTTAAATGATTGGCACAACGAAAATCAATTACCGGTATTTATGACCAATGAAATTTTTGTTACGGTAGATTTAATTTTTCAGGTTCAAATTTCGTGAGGAATTTACAAATTCAATCTAGATTTTCAGTTAGAAGGGACCATTTTTTAACTAATTCGAAATTGCTCATAAAACGATACAAGTGCAAAGTATGGAAATTCTAAGCCCAATATTATGAAAAAAGCCGTTCAATATCGAAAACTCTTGACCAACGAACTTTTCATAGACTCGGACCCCGCGAGGAGAGAAAAGTTTAATTACTATGCAAAAGAGACCACCCACATCCTGTAAAAACAGTTGAATGGATGCCGAAAGAACTAAGCCAAAGTAGAAGAATAAAAGGGTAACGAAATGGCATTTTTAACGGAACAAAGCAATGAATTAATTTGCTGATAGCTGGCTCATGTAAGCGCTTATGGAAGAATTACAAAAACACTCCTCAAATTCAAATGAGATTCTCAAGTCCTTGGTACACTTAGAAATATTATAAACTTATCTGAACACTTACCATCTTCATCATCATCCCCCTCATGTAATATGCCGTGGTGATTTACCTCTGCCATTTTGCGTTAATGCTGAAACAATATTATTATCAGCGAAGAAACCGGACGAGACTTGTGAAAGACCGAAAGTGTGAAGACGAGCAACAAATTGACTCTCAGGGGTAGGGTAGGTAGGTTGTTTTGTATTGTTAAACGACACCCTTTTGATGTATAAAGCGTCTCTACCTTAAAAATACCCAGGAAAAGAATTTCTTTATCCCCTCATAAATAACTATCTTGATAGAAATGCCTTCAAACAGGAATTAAAGGAGCTCGGTCACGGATGACACAGTTTGGACAGTTTAGTCCAAATTTTTCAAATTTGTGAATCACAATCCTTCTCAATCTTCCTCATTCAAAGCCATCCTTGATTCTTCCCAATTTATTGGTGCATCTTTGGTAATTTTCTGCCTCAGTAAACTACTATTTCAAGGTTTCCTTTGATTTGAAGGCAATTTTATACACTGCAAAAGTTGACTTTGTTCACGGTGACTGTGCCCCTTTAATATCGCAAGTGTGTTTGTCTTAGTCCTCCCCAGTAAGAACTTTTCTTTGCCGTTCGGGATGCCTGGTCGCTAAGTCAAATTGGCAGCAACTTTCTCGCGAACGCTAACTTGTGGTTTTGAGCAAAAAAAGCGTCCTTGATCTAACAATAGCGTTCTTTTGCCTCGATCTTGAAAAGCAGGAGTTGATTTTCAGTAGATGCACCAATGCTCTTACAAAATCTAAGAGAAGATGCAACACGATGAGGTCAGTTGATGGGCTTTTTGCAAAACACGTGCTTCCGTTGTTCAAAATATGTTGCTTCTTGCATGAACAGGCCATTTTTCAGTGTTATGCTTCTATTTTAATTTTAGACATCGTATTCCGAAACTGGACTAATTAGGGTGCTAGCTAGCGACTAAAACTATTACTATGTCTTCAGGTGATATGGCAAGTGATAAATCATGGGTTCTGTTCATTCAAAGTAAAGTAAGTACAGATTAATTCTCGCTCACTGAAGGTTTTACAGAGGGCTGGGAACGTTAACTACTAGTGAGTTTCAGTGTATAATCATGTTGATCATATGGTCTACTCTCTCTAAGACGGTTGTAGACATACTGTATTCACTGAACCCAGTACACTGACTACCCAAATGAACTACCCTAAAATGGACTACCCTTAAAAATTCTTAAAAAAACATTTAAAGAGTTTTTAGGGGTAGTCCATGTTAGGGTAGTCCATTAGGGGTAATCCATGTTAGGGTAGTCCATTTGGGTAATGTATCGGGGTTGTCCATGGACTGGAGGTCAGTGTTGTGTCTACAACCCTCTAAGACAGACACCATTGTGACTGGCACCAACTGCCCGTCTTAAAAAGGTGTCCAACTTACTATATAGAGAGTTTAGATACAGTAAAATGACTGAAAATAGCACACAGAGACTTACACCTGATGTCCATCTTAGGCTATATATGCTTTCACAGAACTGGACTGGAAGCGTTCCAAACTGAAAGAGATCGGATCGGCTGTGGTTTACATGGAACTGTTTGAAACTGATCCAGGTGTTAGCATGTCATCTTTCTAGAACTGATCCGATGTGTATCCAAAATTGGACCTGCAAAACAGCAGGTTCCGTTTTACATTCATTCCAGACCGGTTCCAGAATGGTCCCATGTAAACAAAAGGCCTGTCCAGTCCGATTTTCAGACCGAATCTATTCAGATCCATTCGGAGCCAGTCCTGTGTAAACATAGCCTTTTTGAGGTGTCCATTAAGAGAGGGCTGATTGTATTTGTTCCATCATCTGGTTACCTTTGCTAATTGACAAATATGTTAGTTTAGTAAATATGTCTTGTGGCTATGGCAGAATAAACAGCATAATGAAAATTATGGTTGTAACTTTTTCTTCAATGAAAAAGACATTGGCCAATGGACATAAAACATCATAAAACCAAGAAGAAGTGATCTTGTGGTTGGTGTGCTGTCATACTCTGGATTGAGGCAGCTGGGTTTAACGCTGGCCAGAGTCATTGTGTTGCATTGTTGACCAAGACACTTTCTACCAAGAAAGGGCCTGATTGCCTGAACACTGGATAAATAGGCCAATTTCAATATTCTAAAATTCAGTCTAAAACAATAGACATCATTATGAGGCTCTGGAGAATAAACCCCACAAACTATATAGTTTAATCCCTAGAGCCTCATGCTGAGGTCTATTGTTTTAGGTTGAATTTTAAAACATTGAAATTGGTATGTTACTATCCAGTAGATAACTGCTGACACAACAAACAATGCTTTCCACTGGATAATGGTTTTGGTGGTGAATATCATTATCTATCTTTTTAACAACCATGACCTCTTGACAATTGTATAATTTCTGTCAAATTTAATGCTGGGGTAATCTTACAATAGATAAGCGTTGTATTCAGAAACAAGTAGAATGACGAGGGGTGTCAACTCTAAGAACGGAAGGCTTGTCACAGGAGAAATGTTAAATTCTTCTGGGAATCTGAAAACTTTTCAGGAGTCGGAGACTCAGAACATTTTCAGGAAAACATGATGAAATGAAGTGAAAATTTTGGGAAGTTTGAGATTTTTTTGAGAATGACTCCAAAACATTTGGGACTATGTTCCAAATTCTTTTGTTAGAGTTGCCAGCCCCGTTAGAAGAAGGATCTGCCTGATAAGGCACCAGACATGAAAGGGGACTTAAGTTTTCTTTACAACAGGAAGCCTCAAGGTTTAACTTGTGGTTGTATTGCAGAACTGCTACTCAGAAATTTTGTCGAAATGAATATAATGTTACTGGCCTGTGCAACAGACAGTCTTGTCCACTGGCGAACAGCAGATATGCTACAGTTAAGGAGAAGGATGGTGAGTGAGGATTGCATCATCACATGCTCTGAAGATGCAACCTTCTGGTTGTCATTATTTGCAATTGATTAAAGTACCTAATAAATAAAGTACCGGTGGCAGTGACTGATCAAGCCATATTACTTACATGTACCTTCCAACCAAGCTCATAAAAATATGGGTTGCTACAAAATGTCATGATTTCCCACCAAGAAAAGATGGCATTCCCTCCCCCCAGTGTCAGGTTGACTCCCTTCTCTCCCCCACCAGGGTCTGTATGGATGGACTGACAGATGCACAGTTGCTTGTATGGTCACGTGACTACCAAATTCTCTTGGCTTGATGAATTGTCCAAAAATTCTTGCCTATTTTGCTTCTGGTGTTATGCAAGGCTCAATAGGGTGGTGAGGGGTGAGGGGTGAGGGTCCAATAGAGCTTCGTATTGCAAACCCAAAAAATACATGAGACTGAGATTTTAGACCCAAAGAAATACCTGGCATCAAAATTTCCTACCCCCCCCCCCCCCCCGAAAAAAAAAAATTATAAGATTTATTAAAATACCTCAATACAGATTTATTCAATCAAACAGACTCTTCTAATGCATGATTTTGCATGTTGCTGAAAATTCAAATGAATATTTTTCTGATCCACCGATTGCAACAAAAATTTTGCTTGGAGACGTGACCCAAAAAAATGTGGGTATTTTTTGTAAGACATAAAAAATATGACAGATCTCTTGACCCCCCCCAAAATACCGAGTATTTAAATTTTCAACCCCCAAAAATATACGTCGGACCCCGCCGTCACATATACTGTGAGAGTTGACTGTAACAGGTTTGCAGCATACCAGTTGAAGTGATCTAATTATTTGTTCCTATTGTAGGTGTTTGTTATCTTTATATGAAAACAATAGAGAGAGCTCATTCTCCAGCTAAGATGTGGGAGAAAGTGAAGCTCTCCAAGAACTATGAGAAAGCCCTGGAACAAATAGACAAGAATCTTATATACTGGCCTAACTTTATTATACATAAATGCAAACAGAGATATACCAAGATAGTCCAGGTAATTCATTTGTTAATTAGTCATAAGTGTTTAGTTTAATTTATAGTTCACAACACAGAGTTCTAAAAATGTTCAATCGAGACATCAGATTATAAAAACTGCATAGCTAAATTCAACTTTTTCTAAGTCAAAGGCATTCATCAGATTTTTATTAGGGTTTTTTGAAGATGACTCAACCATATGGAAAGTTGTTTGAAGAATTACGAGGACACTGAATTTAGTTAAAGATAAAGATACCCTGAAGATTATTAGGAGGAAGTACTGTCATTTACATTGTTATCTACATGTTGATTGTACTTTTCTTTTCATTCATTGCTTGTTTTTTTGTCTAGCTTCTATAATTATAGCATTTTGTAATAGCTCAAATTTCTCAATAAGGTGCAAGAGACTGGTCTGCAAGTTCTGACAAGTGATAAATTCCTTTCTTTTTATTCCACATTTATAATAAATGTACATGTTTTCTTCTTCTTGTAATCCTCTTTGTGTTAACCTCCTCAGTACCTGATAAGAATGAGGAAGCTTCGGCTCAAAACAAGGTGAGGAAGAAATAACTCTAGACTAAAAATATTTGTATTGGAAGCGATGAAAGTTCAGATCAGTAAAATTGGTAAAATTAACAACTGTGCAGTTCTTAATTTTTCTCGTTTTCTGTAGTTTTCTTTTTGATAATTATGTCTGTAAATAAATGTGTGTTTTACATGTATTTTCAGTAAGAAGCTTGTGACAATAAACAAGAAAGTAGAGAGAAGAGAGAAAACAAGAGAGGTCAGCATAACCCCCATAATTCTCTTTTACTCAAATTTATAAATTAAATCTAATGAACACATTGTCCTTTTTTGTAAAGTTAATGTACTGACAGGATCAATTTCTGGATTGTATGTTACTGTTATTCTGTCTTTCAGAAAAAAGCTCTGGTTGCTGCACAACTGGAAAATTCTATAGAAAAAGAATTACTTGAGCGACTCAAAAAAGGAACGGTGAGTAAGCTATGATCCAAGTCATGCATCTTATAGCTTTTGAAATAAATAAAAATTAAAATGTCATATTTTTTTAGTTTTCAAGGTTTACATTAGTCTGTAAAAGTTGTTTTCAGATAGTGGCACTAGTCAAAGAGCAGTTTTCACAAGTGTCGTAGAACCAAAACCAATGTAATCACTCTTGCTATTCACAAAGAAAGCAAAGAATACAGTGATCTAATCAAAACTTGAATACTTTAGCTGGAGTGAAGTGTGGACAAATGTGACAACTAGTTTTGGGTTTACCCCTGATTGGATGAGGTTAGGTGATGGGTCAAATTTACCCAATTATCAGTAGTGTACTAGTGTACTAATGCAAAACAAAGTTTTACTTTAATTAAAAAATTAAACTGAAAACCACTCTAGAAGCCACAAACTGAGCAAGAGTTAAGGTGGTGGAAAACAAGGACACATTGTGGCAGACATACTGTTGCGGACACAGATGTTTCCGTTTGCTCACATGCGCAATACTGTTGCAGATGCAAATTTTGTTTCTAACTTTTTTCAGAAACATTGTGTCTGCAACAGAATAAATGTTTCCTTGTTTATGGGCATGAGGAAATGTCACAAGCAACATGTCCACAACAATGTGGTCTTGTTTGCCACTGCCTTTATCTCTCCCACAAGACTCATCATTGACTCACTTAGGTTTGTAATAATTCTGCCCAGTTTGAAAAAAAAACAGAGAAAATCATTGCTTGTTTTCTCATAGTATGGGGACATTTACAACATTCCCAGCACTGCATTTGAGCATGCTCTGGACAAAGAAGAAATAGAAGATGAGGAAGAAGAACTAGAAGAGGAAGATGAAGAAGAGGTGAAATAGTTTTCAGATTATATTACACCTCTTCAGCTTTGTATGTAAATAATTTGTGAATTTCAGATCATGTGATGCTCTCTAGAGAACTTTTCCTTTGTTTATGTGCAAATTATTCATTCATTTTCAGGAGTTTTTTTTTTGAACATGAAAGAAATAATTCTCTAGAGTAACGTCATGTGGTCTGAAATGGGACAAAAAACAAAGCTGAAGAGGTCTATTTTGTTGAACTTCACGAGTTCTTTGCGGGTTGTTTTACGGTGAACTTTCTCTTGCCTGTAAGACAGACATGTCTGTAAAACAGACAACTGTTTTTGGTACCCGAGTGCTATTTTTCAGTCATTTCACTGCATCTAAACCCCCTACAAGTCAAACTCCCCTGGGAGGCAGGTGCTCTCTCCACTGGAACACCCATTTCCCCAAACGATGAATGTTTAAAAAAACATGTGTTGAGATTATTTTCCTCTTTTAAATATAACAACAGGAAGAAGAGCCAGATTTTGTGGCTGAAGATGAAGTTGACATTAGTGATCTGAGTGACATTGAGGTAAGCTTTCATTACCATTGGCTAACTACCCTATGCCAAACCAAAAACTAAACCAAACCCCAGCTGTACCGGGAGATTCACAATTTGGAAAGCAAGAGTTTGACTTGCCTTTAAGCGTGAGCTTTCCTTTCATGGTCTTTCAATGTCGTCTCTTTTCCCTGCAATGGACTAGCATCCCATCCAGGGGTGGGGGGAGTAGAATGCTCCTGGCCCCTTTGTGCCAAGGAAACCAGGATAAGCTCCAGCCAGATTGGCCACTAGGCTCGCCTTTTTAACCTCTTTTCTCTGGAGCATTAACCATATGTATGGGTAACAAGCCAAGCTTAGAGAAAAGGCTATTACACAATTAGATCATTCATGTGGTTACTTGTAGCTGGAATTTCTGATTTGTTAACTGCAAGTGTGATTGTGTTGTTGTTTACAGGATCTACAAGTTGAAGAAGGTGAACAAGAAACAGAAAGTGAAGTTGAAGAGGAAGAAGAACAAGAAAAACCATCTCAACGGCAATCAGGGCGAAAAGCAAGAGTAGAAATAGAATATGAAGAGGAAAGAGAACCAAAAAGAGCAAAATTAAAAGTGTAACACATCATACCATCAATGGTGATAGTTGAATGATTAATCTCTATATCAAGAGAAGAAATAAGGAACTACAGCAGAAGTCAAGACACTTGCTCCCTTTAGCAACTTGTACAGCCTTTTTTCCCTTTGATTTCATATGTTTTGACCTTTTAATACCATACAAAAACATTATGCAGGTTATGGAAATCAGAATGCTTATCATAGGTCCGCATTACGTTCAGAGTTTAAAGGGTGTGGCCCTTCACACACATTGCAGGCATAATTAAGATCCTGGCCAACACAGCAACCTCCAAGCATTGTGCAGCTTTGACTACCAATAACGTATTTATTCTCAAGAGAAAGGGGACAAAAAGTAGTGAAAAGGACAGTTTAGCAAACTACTGGTAGATGTCTAAGTTTTTCTCGTTTTTCAAGGAATGCAACTTTTCATTACATCACCAACATGAAGTGAAAACTGCACTTGATTAACCACTCCTTGACTTGGCAATACAGCAGGATGAAGATTTGTTTCCCTTGGAAGAGTGGCTGTATTTATTGTTTTCAATTAACCTTTGTTGACAATACGATACACTTACAATCACATTACACTACATTATACGTTCAATAAAAAAATTGGAAGAGTGACTGAATGTTTCAAGGAAAGTCACTTGTCCAAGCAGATTTTCATTTGTGTATCTGCCCCTTCTGGGAGGAGGGGCAGATACACTATGCACATGCAAGCAAACACCAAACCATCTTTAGTTCCAATCAAGTTTATTTGTTTGTGATACGTTTACCATCAATAACCCTTTCACTCCAGAGTTAAACCTCCAGCACTGCTCAAGTCTGTGTTGTGACAATTTAAATGAAAGCTTTTTGGCAGCACCTGTTTTGCTGTTTGAGATGGAATCTAGATATTTTAGGTTGGGTATGTTCACATGAAAAATCAAAATTTGGTTAGTTTTTATAGAATTTTACAGCAAGCAAGATTTCTCAGTAACATTGCATGGATGCATTGCTGACAGCAATCCAGGCTTTATAAAATGACATTACTGCTAGCTAATCAAGATTAGAAGAAAAATACACTACTGCTACAGGGAAATTATAAACATTACATTATTGAAGTTTACAAAAATAAAACTGTACATAAAACCTTTTTGTGGAACTGTACACTTTGAGCATATTGGACACCTCTTGATCAATATAATTATTTTGACTGCAGCTTTTGATGCAGAATGTTGATGAAACTCACTTTCTGTGATGAATACTTCATAAAACACACACAGTTCATGTTCCAAACTGGTCTAAATAAGGGATTTCATACTCATTGGGAAACATCAAAGGAACAATATACCATTATAGTACCAAAATTTTTGCTATTTACAAAGCAAAACAAAGGAAAGCTCTTGACAATGATTTTGTTCAAAATTTCCATCAAAAAGGTGGCTGCTAACATATTTCACTGTAAAATATACCTTGACTTGTACATGAGCAACCAGGATTACTATTATTGGCAAAATTGGTTGTTTTGTATTCTTTAACTAATGATTGCTTGCCCATTGGTTCAATTGTTCATTATAACATTTATTTACTAACTATTAATTTAAATGCCGCCTTCAATTATTATAGTGAGGTTGGCTCACAACAGTGGCAATGGACATGACCATGTCAACCTTGTACCATGACTCTTTGTACCTCGAGGCTTGCCATTTGAAACAAGTGATTTTCAAGGCTTGTCAGTTCGTTGTTAGGGGATCAATTTTGATGGCTGGAAGTAAAATACAAAGGACATTGTCAAGCCATCTTTTTCATATTTTTGAACACTTGGCATGGGCAATTCAACTTGAAGTCCAGTATTTTCTGACTTCAAATTGGTCTTCCCAAGGTCACTCATTTCCAGTCTGCTTGTCAAGGGGAACGAAGAGACTTGGTACAAGGGTGATGACAGTGTAAAACATAGTCACATTTGCACCACAAAATACTCTACCAATCATGTTAAATTTTATACACTTAAGGCTTCCTACTGGCAGCACCTCTCTTTAATTTGGGGGTGCATGACCATTAAACTTTTACAGTATCGGCACTCAAAACCATGAACACTTGACATTTAATTTTACACTTTTTGTTATGATTATCCAATGCGAGCTCTTGACATAAACCAAATGGATGGCTAAGATTGGATAATGGTAAAAAAATGTAAAAATAAATGTCAAGTGTTCATGGTTTGAGTGTCCTCACTGTAATGACCCAAAAACATGCCCTAATTTGCATGAAAAATTCAAGTAACACTGCACTTTCTGATATCTGACATGCACTTTCCTATACACCAGAGTGGAAAGTGTAAAGGTGGTACTAAAATATTTTCTCGTTAATATTTGGCCTAGCTAAAACCCTCTGAATTTACTTTTAATTGTAGAATTCTATGATAATCATGGCAAGTTGTTGAATAAAATGAAAGGTTCCAAACAAGCTAATAGAACATAAGCAGACATTGCTGCTAGCCATCTTGCAAAAAAAGCCACCTTTTACAGGCATTTTCTTTGGCCTACACGAATATCAATTTTTCTCGTTGGGCCATTCCTGCACTGTTTATATTAGATGGATTAGTTAGGACAACATTAGAAATGATTTGGAATTGCAACTCTGAACCTTCACCAGATAGAGAAAATTGAGATTAAGAGACTGCTCAAAACTTAGATGCAATATGGCCAGATCTGGTCAGGCATGGTGGAAATGGCCTGCATGCAGCTGTCTACTATTTCCAGTTTTCCAATTTAGGAAATGGTAGATAGCTGTATGCAGGCTAGGTGGAAATGCTCCACTGTACAAGAAACCCTAGAGGCTAATCCTACAATGATTGGCTGTGAGTAATAAAACCAGTCCAAAGCGTAACACATTTGTGACTAGGATTAAGTCCTCCTGATAATTTGTATAGGTAATCACATGAGGCCAAGTACTATTAAGGATTAATTGCACGAGAGTTTTTAAAATTTTGGAAAATTTTGAAAACTCAAGTGCAATTAATCCTTAATAGTACGAGGTCTCATGGGATTACTTGTTTATCAATAAAGGGCAAAATTTATACGAAGAAAAACCATGCGCGCAGTCTATTTTTATCTGGGAAGCCTGTTTAGCGCTACGGCAATTAATGGATTAGCCAATCATTAACAGGTAATCATGCCCTCTCCTGATTACTAAAAATGCCCTCGATTAAGAAAAAATGCCCTCTCTCTCAACCAATCAGCGCTCAGTAATTTTGCCCTTTATTGATAAATTCTCAAAACGTTTGCCTTACTGATTATGTTTACATTGGCGTACGGGTAATTTTGGCCAGGGAGGGGGGATGAACCATTTGCCCAAAAAATTCTGCCATGTTTCAGAAAGCAGCAATTCGTACCACAAATTATGACAAGTACGACGAGTTCACAAAATCTTGAGCACTTGAGAAATGGGTTTGCTTGGTAATGATCTGACCTGACCAACTTGAGAAATTAAAAACCAAATTCTCTGATAAATAATTACAAAAGCCACAAAATCAGTGAAGAGAGTTTCAATCCTCGTTCCTAGAAAGAGTTGGGCAACCACAATTACCTATGGTTGAATTTCATACACTGCAGTCTAATAAAATAATGGCGACATTTCCATGGCAACAGTTGCATTCTCATGAGGCGTAAAAAAGGTAAAAAATGTCAATCATTCACCATTCAATACATTTCCAACAAGTCCAAAACAACTGTCATACACCACTAAAATATTCAATCATTTTTTGTATAAGCCCCTCCACTGAAGGTGCACATTTTTCTCTGTACATCAAAATGACTAGCTAGCGAATACACTTTGAATACTATTTTTTTCTGAGTAAATTTAGAAATAATATTTTTATAACCTTTTATTTGTACAAACAAGTCTGTTCTTGAATTTATTGTTAAAGGCCATCATCCTGTGATTAAAAAGAACAAGAAAATTAAGAAAATTAGAAAATAGTAAAAAAAAAAAAGATACCACAAAATGTATCGTCTACAGAGTAACTGCTCAAGACCTGTAGTACACAGTAAACTGTAAACAAATTACTATTAAAATGGAAAAGGCCATAATATTACTTGTGGACATACATGCAAAAATTTCCTAACACTGATTTTTTTTTCTAAGGCTTGATCACTATTGTAAGTTAAGGAGTTTATACTAATGTCAGAAATGTAAAAAAAATGGGGGTCACCAACTTCATTTCGGAGATAACATGTCCTGAAGAACACACTTAATCTGAAAAATTATGCTTTGTTAGCAAATACGGCTACAGTGTATGTAAGCCCAAAAATATTGCAAATATATCTCTGAAGTGAACATTCAAGTGGACCCATAGAGTGAATTTATTCAATTGGTGTAGTTCCTTAGGTAACAAAATTCAGTGACCACATCCCTCTTGCCACACAGCTGCATAATGGCAGGATTCTATGTTACGTGGGCAGAAAACATTTTTAAACTTCCCACATTGATTTTGTGTTCATTTTCATTCATTATTTCATTTCATTCATTATTTTAAAGTGCACCTAACCCCAAAAATTATTTTTCACTGAAAAAACCTTTGCACTAGTTTGAAACGCATTACACCTTTCCTTTCTCCATTTTACCAAATGCTGACTTTTTGTAGCATTCAAAAGTTAGGAAAAACTGAGTATCATTTGTTGCACGACCGAGTAAGAAGGGGCGTTGGTTTTTTTCTTGGTTGACGTCACAAACTGATTTACATGCATGTTTACAAAGACTTGATGCAATGTAAATCAGCTTGTGACGTCAACCCGGGAATAGACCCATGCCCCATCAGTCTCAGTCGTGGAACAAATGATGCACAGTTTTTCCTAACTTTTGAATGCTATAAATAGTCAGCATTTGGTAAAAAGGAGAAACGAAACGTGCAGTGCGTTTCGAACTGGTGCAAAGCATTATTTTAGCGAAAAATAATTTTGGGGGTTAGGTGCACTTTAACACAATGGCTTCTGGCTTTTTGTTTTTCCTCAGCGCACGTCCTTAGGATCCTCTGGTGATACCTAGAGCCAGACTAAGGACACATGGCAAGAGGGCATTAATTATTTTTAGTTCTATTCCTCTAAGCATCAGAGCTAACTTATAATTTGACATTTTGAAAGCAGCCTATTTTAACAATTTTTTGTAACTGCTGGATCAAACTTAGAAAACATCACACTGAAAAGCAGAAATTACTCACCGATCCTGAACAACAAGCCATTCCTCTTTTCTTGGGGGGTTCGGGTGGAGCATCTCCTACGAGATCAGGTGATGGCGTACCATTTTCACCAAATACATTGAGTTCTGCAAAACACTCCATCTCAATCATCTGTGTAGAAACAAAATTATTTACAAAGTAGTTGTTAGCCACCAATTCAAACAAACATACTATTACCGGTATTAACCCATTGACTCCTGGAGATTTTTGCAAAAAATGCATTTTTGGAAATTTTATAGTCAGTTGTAGGCTAAACCTGCTTCAAATCTCTCCTGATGTCAGAAGTGGAACAAAGGTTGATGTCTGTCACAGCCAGTTTAGGAGTCAATGGGTTAATGACACTGGCAGGAAGTTCCGCAGTGTGCCATGTTTTTGGTATTTTTTATTTAGGTGCCGAGATACAAAGAGACACAACAGGGGCAATGTCACATATATGCATAAGATAATAATTATATGTAGCAGGGATGTGCTGCAGTTGTCACAATGGGATGCCACAATGGGGTGTGGCTGCTAGATGTCACTATGGCATGTCCCTGCATTGTCTTCTCGTGTGTCAGCATCTTCACATTTTTTGCCACTAGACAAAGTTTTTGATTAATTTCTGACATCTTTTTCATGACTCTCTGATGGTTTCAGTTTCAAGCTTGAGCCATACTGCCAGCACTGAGAATGTTAAGTTTTAAATTCAAGGTCAACCAAAGTTACCTCAGTTTGCCAAGGGATTGAAACTGATCCACTAGAAAATTTCCTATAAAATTCCTCATCACTTTCGTCCAAGCGAACACCCTTCACAGAAGAGAACTGTTCAATGTCTAACACATCTTTGCAGTACACTGCTCTGGGCTGTGAATCAAGAGTAACACAAGATCAGTTGCAAATAAAATATCAAAAGCTCACATGGTCAACAAAGAGGGTACAATATTATGTCTGTTCACTAGCTATACTCTAAATGGCAAAAAGAGAGTAAACAGTCTTGAGACGGCAAATAACAATTGGCCATCAGCCAATCACAGGCAAAAACATTCTCATGTCAGACAAAATCTCAACCGTGCAGGTGGCTGCCCTCATGTAACACATTTTGGAGAACAATAAGAAGCTTTTTAGGGAGCTGCATGAATTTTCGCTGGTGATTCATAGCAGAATACTGGCCAGGGCTCCGGTGGGTACCAGGTGTTGTTGAAAGCCCAGAGTACATTGTCAGACACAATGTCCAGTCAATTTTCTTAAGAGACAAATTTCTCAACAGTGTTGAAATCATAAAACCTTCCTTTCTGTATGAAATGGACTTGAAATTGAAACAAGTCTGTTGCTGTTATGCATTTATAATAAGATGAGATGTAAAAAGAAAGAAAGGTGCAAAATGATGTTCGAACACATTTTTGCTTTGCCCAACAAAATGGTAAGTAACATAGTTAAGGTGGACATATATCCTTTGGAGAAGAAACAATATTGTTATAATATTAAAATTTGCAGCATTGTAATCTTGCTCAAACATAACACAATACCCAGGGATAATACCCTGACTACCACTTGATGCCAAGTCAAATGTGCTATTCATAAGATCAATGCACCTCCCACAAGGCAGAGCCAGGAATAGCTTGTTTTGAGTAGGTAAAACATACAGAATATTCTCTCCCACACCTGTTTTCCTCACACCATGCAGAGCAGGAGAGCAGAAAAATAATGAATTATTATAAACAGTCTCATCTTCCATCATTTAGTACACTCCACAGCCGCTTGTGCCTCTTAGCTGGCTGGGCCTGTGTACAAGGAACAAGTGGCTCTGGGGACACACGATTGGCTGGAATATAACAAAGGGAGTCTAATAACATCAGCTGTTTTAAAATTTCTTTCTCGTCAGTTAGTTTAAAACGGTTGATTTGATTGGACTCCCTTTGTTAGATTCTAGCCAATCAAATATTGTGTCCCCAGAGCCACTTGTTTCTCGTGCAGAGGCCAGTTGCGAGGGAAAAGTTGCTCTGAGGATGAGAAAGGTCGGGTCCAAGCAAATACTTTTAAAAATCAACCTTTGTTTTGAAGTTTTCTGATTGGTAACTGTTTTTGCAAGAGAGGTTTTATCATAACTACAATGGAAAGGAAGGACTTACATCAGGAACAAAGGGAGGTTTGAACAATCCAGCTTCCAGTTGAGGCCAGTTAATGTTCCTAAAGAAAATATGTTTCTTTATATCTTCTCCACCTACATCACTGCAACCTAGTCTGTTAATTACGTCTTTTTGAAGAGCCTAACAAAAAGCAATCAGTGAATATTTGTTACTAGGTAGCCAAATGAAAACAAATATACATTATTATTCAACAATGGTCTGATTTTAGACAATGAGGCTGCACGTATCAGGCAACATTCCACACAATTTCGCAGGATATTGTTAAATAAAGGATCAACAGGTATTAAGGTGGTTGAACAATGTTGTTGATACCTGTGATACGTTTCCCATTCATTTTTTTCTAAAACTGTTCTGAAGTCCCAGAGACTTGGCAAAAATGGCTAAGACATAAGTTAAAAGGATAGACTTCTGTATTTTAGTTGACGTATGCACCATTGCCATGGTAACACAAAAGGATATAAACATGCCTTAAAGTGCAACTAACCCCAAAATATTTTTTCGCTAAAAAAAACCTTTGCACCAGTTCAAAACGTATTGCACCTTTCGTTTCTCCTTTTTTCAAGTTCTGACTATTTATAGCATTCAAAAGTTACAAAAAACTGTGCATCATTTGTTCCATGACCGAGTCATAAGGGGCTTGGGTCTATTCCTGATATGACGTAACAAACTTATTTGCATTGCATCAAGTCTTTGTAAAAATGCATGCAAATCAGTTTGTGACGTAATAACAGGAATAGACCCAAGCCCCTTACGATTCGGTTGTGGACCAAATGATGCACAAGTTTTGGTAACTTTTGAATGCTATAAATAGTCAGAATTTGGCAAAAAGGCAAAACAAAAGGTGCAAATGCGTTTTAAAAAAGTGCAACGGTTTATTTTAGTGAAAAAATATTTTGGGGTTAGGGGTACTTTAAAAATCTGGTTTTGCATATATTTTGCAGAAAATTCAGTCATTAGATTTTCTTCTTCATTTGCCTGGAACAATCTTGTAACACTGCTCACATATTACAGTGCGACCCAGAAAACTGTGAAAACCTAAAAATGTTTCTGGAAAGTTTATTATTTTGCGACACATCAGATGCAAGATGAAACTCCAAGACTCAACCACAGCAAACCGCAAGAGCAATGTGTTGGCATTTTCTTCAACAATTTTACCGTTAACAATACTGAAATTGTTATAATTATTGTTCTATTTGAGACCTTGTGCATTAGCAGAGAATAACTATGAATGATATTTTGCTGAAGAGATGCTAAATCGATAAGACACTGCCAGACAGCGTGTCTGAGAGCTACTCAAATTACAAACAAATGCAGCATCTCTTTTTAGTAAAATATCGGTCATGATTTCTCTTTTCTTATGCATAAGCTCAGGAATAGAACAACAGTGACAATTTCAGTATTTTCTAACAGTATTATCGTGGAAGAAAAAGCCAGCTTGTTGTTTCGTGACTAATCCATCGACTGGTCGAGAGACAACATTCCAGAAATAACTTACCGTATTTACTCGTGTATAAGTCGACCTTTCACAACCTAAAAATCAGTCCAAAAAATCACCCTCGACTTATACACGAGTCAAAAATTAAGACCCAAGCACCAGCAAAACAATTGTCTTTATAATTATGTAAAACATCTTATAAAGAACTGTCACTTCCTTCGAAATAAAGCCGTAAATCTGCTCAGAAAATAAGGTTTCTTGCTTTGAACCCCTGTTTAGTAACCTGGCATGATGAAAGCATGTGCAGTAATCAGTTACCAATACTCGAACGATTTTGTAGCTTGGCTACCAAGTTTTCCAAACAAGCATGGCACTTTCGTTTTTCGAATCGTTCTCAAAGATTCTTGACCTTCTTTGGTGTTTTGCCTGCCTGCTAGAGCTGCTTTTCATCTTCCAAAGTTAGAAAGGTTGGTCTGGAATTAGTGAGTTTAAGCCTGTTTCAAAAATTATGGACAAACAGCCCACATGTAAATGTGTTGTTAAAACGATTGCGGACAGGCAAGAATATTAAAACTTCATATAGAAACTTGCTGTGATTGTTTCATATATCCACAGTTCCTGAACAGTAATTGTAAGAAATACAGTATGTTTTCAAATAAAATCTGTACCTATAAATGAAGAAAACTTAGTATTTGGCCCCAAAATTGGGTGGTTGACTTATACACGAGGTCGACTAATACACGAGTAAATATGGTAGGTGTTCAAGGATTTCCAGGTTGCACAGTAACACTATTCCAATAATATTTTAAGAAGTATTTTTAGCTATCCTTTGTTGAAAAATAACTGGATTATTTGCACTTTCCTCTGTTAAATCCAAGTTATTTGCATTAATCCACTTGTCTAAAGTAACTTCCTGCCAAATTTTATAAAATTCTAATGAGTAGATCTCAAGAAATACACCCATTTTCAAAAGCCACAAAAGCATCCAATCTCAATTTTGAACTGACTACACATACACTCCATTTAACTGGGTTCCAACTCACTCACCAACTTAACTCACCTGACTACATATTAGTCTTGCTGAGGAACTAAATTTGTCTGAGTACACCTCCTCATCCTCTTTGACTCTCCGTTCCACTTCATCTCTCTTCACCTTCTCTTTTCTCGCTCTAAATGGAGACTGCAAATCAAACAAAACAAATTAATATAAAGTGTACAATAGTAGGAAAACTAGATTGTCTGAGTCGCAAGCAGAAAGGAAGTACTCTGAGTGCCTTAAACTAGCAATGTGATTGGTTTAATCTTCTGCTTCTGCTTACCACTCCGGCAATCTAGTTTTCATTAGATCATAAGCAACAGTCGTAAACATAATGAGAAAAAATGGAAACATTTTAATTCTTCCGGTTCTGTTGTGCCAATGACTCTGCTTACGGCTCCAATTTTTGATTTTCACTATGTCACAAGCGTTATTACAACATTGCTTACAACTCCGACTCTTGTTGCTATTCTCTACTTGAACAAAACCCATAATACACTTCTTTTACCCCCCAAAACTTTGCATAATCATTGTTTGCAATTTCTCCTGGGACATGAAGATGTCCCAAGGGAAATCTGAAACAATGCCTATGCAATTTTCTTTTTTTTTTGGGGGGGGGGGGGGGGGGTAGAAGTGGTGTATTGTGCACGTAGAGAATAGTGACAATCAGGCTTTAGCCAACAATTGAGAAACACATTTTATGTGTACAGCTAGAAAAACTGTGATTATGTAGAACTTTCCAGACCTATGTATACAGTAAAGACCACATGTAAGAACCTAGAGTTTTGCTAGTTAGCCTAAACAGGTTCTTATGTGAATGGTGCTTACCAAGAAATTGGGCTAAAGAGGTTCTTAAATAGGTTCTTATTTTCTTAAGAAAGAAGCAACTCATTTTTGATAGCTGCTTTATATCATTTAATACGTAAATTATGAACAAATTGTGTCTCCAAAATGACAGTTAATGCCTTCGTCGCAAAATGGCGGTTGGGTGCCCAGGAATCCGGGGCTGAAGCTGCCGACCCCAAACCCAGTTACACTCCAAAAACCTTTTCTACCCGCAACCCAGCCACAAGCCCCTGATTTTGAAGTAGAAAAAGAAGGACAAGGAGTAGCTGTCAGAGAAAAAATTTTAGTAGCAAGATTGCATTATAAGAGACACAATTTATAGGCATACATGACGTATTACAAGGTTTGAAAGCTTAAAAAGGTGATTTTAAACTTCCAACTTTTATGATGCGAGAGAAGCTTTCAAAGCAAAGCAAAGGGAGAAATGACTTATTTTCTTATTTTGAATGCTTACATGTAAGAAGTAAATGCCTTTCAATGTCTGAGAAAAGGACCATTATAAATCATCAATACAGAAAGGTAGTCGTCATTTTGTGACTAAACCTGAACTTTTAGTCACCACAAATGAAATTTTAGTCGAATTGGTGACCATATTGGTCGCAATTTAGGACCCTGATTTGATTAATTAATTAAATTAATCTTTTCTGTGGAGACTCCTGTCACAATGTGTGGTTTTCAGGGAGGTCCTCATTAAAATTTAAAAACCAAAAAAAATGAAAAAATTAATTATTAAGGTTTAATTATTATAATACTTTGTCATGCTAGTACAAGTACTAAAATTACGGAAAATACAAAAAGTGACAATTGCACACATTGAATTTTAACATCTTCCAAAATATTAATTTTTTTATTTGGATCTGAGTAGCCAGCCAGCACACCCAGGAAGACTAGATGACGATTTTCGCCAGGCGCCAGGGCTTACAGATATCTCTTGCCTTAAGGCAGAAAAAGTAGCCATGTCCAGCACTTTCACAAACAAATCTAGTACACACATGTACACTAACAGTGATTCCAATACAACAGTGTCTAATAAGAAGCACTGATTGACACACAGTTGTTTAGTGTCAAGTGTCACTAACCTTCCCTTGAATCATCTCATATATGAGACAGCCTAGACCCCACCAGTCTGGTGAAAATGTATACCGTTCATTTTTTACAACTTCAGGGGCTGCAAGAACAATAGACAAATTGAGACATTGACTGCGCCTGAATGCATGTATCACCCTCCAAGTGCAACCCATATTTTGATGTCAGAATAGCTATTTCACAACCAGCATCACTTGTGAAGTGCAAAAGTCATGAACAAATTCCCACAGAGTAAACACAAAAGAATTCTAACCTGAAAACAGTATTAATAAGGGTGCTGGAGGCAAGAAAATAATTTCACATAAATGTGTCTCGGGGGGTCATTTTGAACATTTGACGTCATAATATGAAAGGTTTATTAACTCACATTTGAGTGTTGGCCCTTCATACAGTAAGAGTACACTCTTTCTTTTTTATAAGAATATATTTTATAAGAATATCGAGGCTGAAATTTGAGAAATTAAGAATATTTTAAGAATAAACCCAAGGCTGAGATTTTGAAAAGAATATATTTTTTAGTTGAAAATGTGCAGATACAATACAATTTTTTCTCTAAACGGCAAAACTAGCCAATAAAACGATAAAAACCTACACTATAGCCATTGGCCAATGCCAGGGACCAATCGATGAATGGTCCTGTAATACATATGTAAGGTATTCAGCACAAAAGACAGGAACTAAACTGTTAAAAGTATCATGATAAATTCTTAATCTAAGAATATTCATAATATTTTCAGCCTAAAATCGGCAAAAAATAAGAATACTCAGCCTTGAATATGTGTAATATAAATATCACCTACCCATGTAACCTATTGTTCCCACTCTCCCTCGTATCGTCTCTCCATTTTTAATTTGAACAGCTAAACCAAGATCTGAGATTCTGACATGACCATAATCATCTAAAAGAAGATTTTCTGGTTTCATATCTCTACAATGAAATACACAAATACAGCATGTGAATACAAAATAGCATCACTGGCTTGGAAGATAAAATACTATGCTGATACACATGCAAGTTCATACCATTTACATTCTATTAAAGTGCCTATAAAGTTAAAAATTTTTTGCATAATTTTGTAGTATATTGTACCCTTATTCCAAAATGAAAAAAGAAATTTGGTGGAAAGAAAAGAAAATCCGGTTTTGTGCTGCTTGAAGTACATAAATACGGAGTTCCAGAGACTGGGAACAAATGAAGCGGTGATGACGTAGTTGGTGGTTCCAGCTTGCTCTCTTATCCACCATGGAGCTATCATGTTCAGAACCACCAACTGCGTCACTTCCTGTGAAATCTGAGCGTTTGGCCAAGCGCAAAACGGACCCACTTCGGCTTGCGAAACCCAAACTTTGAGGCTCCAAAAATATGCTTTTGATGGCTTACACCCGCAAAAAACATGCAAATGGGCCAAAAAACTTTTTACTTCATAGGCACTTTAACATACATGACCTTAGTTTGGATTAATGTTTGATCAATCAATTGATGCTTTATTTAATGGGGTCAGTATGCTTAGCTTAACAGCAAGTTTATAGGTACACCCTAAAATAATAAAAACTGATAATAAAGACTGATAATGAAGATTGATAATAAAGACTGATAATAAAGACCGATTTTGTACTTCTCTATACCTATTGTATGTGAAATTCAAGTAAACAAGCCATGAGAATTGCACACTTGATGTCTGTATACAACATTTTTGGGAATACCTGTACACTATTCTCTTAGAATGTAAATGAATTAATCCTAACATGACTTCTGCAGCATAAAATACAGCTCTTTCTTCTTCAAAGCCAGGATTTCCCATGTTGTGGACATGGAACTTGAGATCACCACCATTCATTAGAGTTAAAACCATGCAGAGTGCATCTTTGGTTTCGTAGGCATACGCTAGACTGACCTGCAAAGAAAATGCAACCATGTGATTAGGAAAACCAATCGTACAACATTCTGAACAAGTAGTTTGTAACGGCTTTACAAAGTAATAACCAAACATCTGATTACAAAATCAATGTAACTATATACTGTATGTACCATAAGTGGGGCTTTTCAGAGCCATTGCAAACAAACCCTGAAACAACTATTTGAAATGAACATAATGTAACATAATGTGGCTACAGAGGTTAACCTGTGCACGAGAAAGAGCTCTAACACTACGCACACGCAATCGTAAAGACAGCACGCGCAGAAAATTTGGGCAATTTTTCTGGGCAAGATGTTCTTCACCTTCAGGTTGCGCAAAATTGTTTTGGTTTTTGGACTGTGAGCTTGTGCAAGATGTTTTTAACATCACAGGACCTGGATAGTAGAAAGTGCTCAATCTAGATATTTTGTTTTGGCTCTTTTTCTTGTGCAGGATTTTTTGTAATTGCACA
>OX393562.1:16897334-16926023 GCA_947652115.1 Blastomussa wellsi
ATAAACTTTTAGTCCTTTCAACAACCTGGCCCGGGGTAGTTAGAGGCATCACAGTATTACAATGACTGTGCCTCCCCTGTAAGTTGAAAGCCAATTTGTTCCAGAAATTTCAGTGCTTGCAATATTCACACACCAGCTTGCATTAGAACAAAGATTTCCTTTCTTGTACCAGTAATTAACATATTAAACAGTGTTTTTTTAGTTTGATATCCATCCTCACGGATAAAATTCCTGAAAATTTTCAACTTTATTCTTCCCCTACATGCACCTTAATCACTGTTAGTCTTGTTCTCCTGGTTTCTACAACAACCAAGAGTTTTATGGCTAATTATTTTAGGATTTAACATTTTGTCATCAGGTGAACTGAAAGGTAAACGTAATTGTAATTGTAGGAAATGCTACTTGCATAATTTTTGAAGATTTTTAAATATAAACTACATTTATTTAATTTTCATCTCACTTCCAAATGGCTGTTGTAAGATTTGATACAATGTATTTGAGCTTGATTAGATTGTCACAAAATAACTTTCAATCAATTTATCACTTATTTTATCCCCTAAATGAAATATTACGTCCTCTGAAAATATAATCATACAAGTGTCAGCTAAATTAACATGCACATTCATTTTGCGACAGTAAAACTAAGACGATCTCAGATACCTTGTAGATTGCTCCACAATTCCCTGTATCAACATTAATTTATTGATAAGGGGCGATTTGTTGTAATTCTTACAACAAATTATTGGTATAACAATTTGTCTGTTTATCTGGACCAGCCCATCAGCATGTATGTAATCTTTTAACAAAGCCACTGCACCTGCAATCTTAGCTTTGGCACTTCTACTCCTCGCATGCTGGCCAAATTATAAACATTCAAAAGATTTGGACTTGTAAGACCATGTAATTAGCTGGATCTTCTGGAGACAAAAGGGTGACTATATTTTTTTGTAAAATACACACACATACAAGCTGGATCTATCACACGATCCAGCAAGCTATATGAGAAACACTCGTAAATTACTTAACCACTTGATCCCTCATTCATAAAAGCGAAATTATTTCATAACAAGGACATACAACAATTATATTCTGAGATGACCGGTACGAGATCACTTCCAACACCGTTTCTAAGGGCTTTACAAGATGTAAACATCGTACTGAACAAATATCAGGTACACATTCAGATTAAAGAAAGAAAATCTTCTATTTAAAAAGCAAACAAAAATCGAATTGAAATATTTCACAGGTAAGCCCGCTACATATGCCGAACTATAAATTGCTTTCGGCTCATTATGATTATCATTAGATCCTCCGAGATTTTACAACCTTTATAACACAGTTGGGTGTGAGGAAATTGAATCAAACGAGAATGGCTAGGAGTAGAGAAGAACTGTCATTCCACAAGGCCCCAAGGGTTTCAATATTTATAAATTAAATCATTGTATATACATATCAGACGAAAGGATCCAGACGGAGATTTGAACCCATTCCAGACGGCAGAGCGCAACACGGTGAAATTTGGCAAGTGTGACCTTAAATTATAAATGATGTTTTATATTATCGTACCAAAAGTACCGTAAGTCAACTTGGGATTCCACTCATTTGCTTTTGCCCTTCAATAAGTAATTCAATTCGGCGATCACAGATGCAATAAATTTTTGTCGAGTGTCTCCGAAAAGGAAAGCTTATTCCAGACATGATAGTTGAACATAAACAATTCTACACGTATTTTCGTGATCACCTTTGGCACCGTTAACGATTGGAATCGAAGGGAATAAGAAACAATTTTTTCTCGAATTATAAGTCAGGGCAAAATGTCCTTAGTTACGTGAATTACGTTCGCTTACCGGGGTATGTTGAGGAAGATGCTTGCGTACAAGCTCGCGTCCCAGCTCGGGCTTTTTTGATGCTTCTGCTCTGTCGAATGCGTCCTAATTTAAGAACAAGAGAGAACAACAATGATTCGTTTACTGAAGCTTCCGTAGTATAATTGAGAGTGTCCGTGAATTACGCAAGGTTGTCCACACAAGCGAGGTGTATAATCAAAAAGGTGAGATTTTGCACTTACCACTTCATCGAGGAAGTCGATCGCCTGCTGTAGCTGAGTATTGCTCACGCAAAACAGTCGAAATAGCTCTCTACCAATCGGCTCTTTTTCGCAAATTCTGTCATACGTGATCATGAGGAAAACTGTATAAAGAGAACGCAAAAATAGTCACCGCGATAAATTTGTTAGCGGTTTAAACCAGAGTACTCAAACTAAAGGCAACCGAACAGCTACTAAACGAAAGCCTGCATCACAAGGTCATACAACGGCAAGCTTACGGTCGTTTTTGAGATGCGCGGATATCGTATGATGCGGAAACTTCAGCAGCTCTTTCCATTTCTTACTCCTGCCTTTAGTTTTGCCTGCAACAGAGAGGAACAAGTTGAAAAAAACGCAGAGATAGAGTCGCTTAGTGACAGTGTTCTTCGAGTTCGCGAGCCTGTCGAGAAGCGAACGACCACAACCATATGCGCTTTCGGTCGCAGTTTAAGTGCGCCGTTTTCTAGGAAACCCGACCCGATACTCACTTTCCCTAGCTTTTAAATAAACAGTGTTTGCTACAATATTCTCTAGTTCCATAACTTGCTCCAAATCATGGGAAATAAGATGGATTGTAGGAAACCACCCACAGTAATATGGCTGTCATGGCCCGAAGGACAACCGAGGCATGTGATTGGTGGATTTGTTTTTTTAATCAGGGTCCAGGTCTAGCCTTCTTTCACCGCAGCGCTCTCCCGGTTGGAACAAAACGCAAGAAAAACTGTAAATGAATTTAATTCGATTGTTCAAGTTTTGTCGTTCTCGTCTGAAGTATCATGCAGAGTATTTTGACAACAAGAGCGGAGTTAAACCGTCAAAATCTTTGTAGGTCCACAAAATAGATGGCACGCTCGAGTGGACCCCCCTTGACGACGAGAATTAATATTGACGTCATTATTGAAATAATCTGATAAGAAAGCTGTGGTCCGTGGATGAAATCGATCTACCCATTTTTCCGCAGAAATGATCCGTTAATGAGGCAAATCGTGAGAGAAAACAACTGACAAAAAGCGATATTGGTAGTGCAACACAAGGGGAAAAACAGGAAATGAGCTAATCTTGAAACCAATTTGCAAAGAAAAAAGTCCAGGCTTAACACAAAGTGGGATATCAGCAATCTCCATACATTTATTTGCTCCAAGCCGACGTCAATTTGCCGAAAATTAAGTTTTTAAAAGCCCGTAAGTGACATTATTATCTCTAAATACCGTACTCGATTACTTTTCCAATGTGGTAAATTATCCAAAGTATTATCTAACTTAGTCTGAAGTTTCAGACGTCTTCCCGCCCGTTTTTATTCTCTTGGAAGATCAAATACGAAAAAGAAAAAAAAAGACTTATTATTCGTTTCTTTACCGACTTATTTCATTGTTGTATTTGGTTTTTTTTGTAGATAGTACCAACTTCGACATACATGTAACGAGCATTTTAAAATTCACTGGAAACGACGACACAAAATGATAATATCTTTTATGTACTCTACTCAAATTAAGGGAAGAGTGCTAATGTTTTAGTCTGTTAAATTCAATTTTGGGCTTTGAAGTCGGAAGGCGTTTGAGAATAAAGATGTAATTTTTGAGCCAGTGTTGTACAAAACAAATTTGCCTTCTAGAGTTAAAAGGATTGCATTGACAAAAAGCACATGCATAAACCGCGAATTTGACTAGCTAGTTTGTTAATTACGGATTTGTGAACGAAAAAAAAAATGTAAATATGGCTTGTCACTCTCGCCAGTTTGTCACGCAATAGTATGTCTGGAGCCTAGGCTCTCTGGTTTATTAATGACGTCAATTATCAAATTGTGGTGATCGATGCGCGCCGTATGGTAGCCAATTAACAAACTTTTTGATCACTTTTTGAACCAACTAAAGTTTAATAACGTTGAGACAAGGACATCAAACAGAAGCCTTCGGAAAGTTTTGATACGAAAAAGATATGAATCGCGTAATCGATTTCAAAGATTATTTTCGAAAGCTTTTTTGTGGTGCCAACGGTGGGGCGCGCATCACTAAGGGAGTGGCCATTATTTATGGGGAGGGTGGCTGAGGGGGGTTCAAAAGTTTAGCCGCCTGTTTTGTGAGGAACAAGGAAGTGTTTGCATCAGAGAAGTCAAAAAACTTTTAATTGACGCCTATTTTAAGTAACACAAAGAGAAACTTATCTGTATTTTGTTTAATTTCTGCTACAATCAGCTTACTTAGCAATTCCTCTATCGATTTTTTTCTAGTATATATCAAGGTTTATCTTAATGGAAAAATTTGAGTTTACTACTATGACTCGTTTGAAAATTATCGATTTACAGCGCACATAGACATGAGGGAAAAGATTTTCTCCCTGTGTTGGTAGGTGGTAAATTGATTTCTTCATTGTGGGCAGACGATATGGCAGCCGTTCACAGAGCATGAATAATCTTTTGATAGGTTTCCTGGGCTTGAACGACTTGACCTCATAAATCATATGCTGACGATGCAACCACTGGCTATCTTTATTCACAAGTCGAATATTTAAGGTTTTGATGAGGGATGTCCAAAATAATCGATTTGCTGATATTTTAAAAGCAGTATTAAATGTACCTTGGTGATAACGAGAAACACATTATCAGTGAGATTATGGGTTATTTGTATTGTAAACCCTACTAAAAGTTCAACTGGTGAAAGGTCAGTGACGAGAAGGGTGATAAAATACCATCAGTTTCTAGCCGTTTGATCAGCCTTGCATTATAAAGAAAGTTTAACAATCCGAGCACAGAATGGAACCCTCTAAAAACTGAAGGGGTGGGGTGGGGTGTTGGAGGGTGGGGGGAGGGGCAGAAAAGTTTCTCCAATGACGTTAGGGGTGGCTGAAAAAGTTTACTTGAGCTTACAGGGCGAGGCGTATAAAGGATTTGACGTTGAATTTTCCGATTAACCAATCCTCCCCGGGAGGAGGGGCCCTCTCCACGTAAATAATGACCGCTCCCTAAGGAGCTGCATCTTGGATGGAGAAATTGGAAAACTTATTAGCTAAATCAACTATGTGTATCTGTTACTTGTGTTCTTGGTTCAAGTTGACACAGGTTACTAAACTAATAACGAACCATTCTGATAGACTTGCCTACAAGAGCTAAACGTTAGCGCCGGGGTCGACAACTGACTGCCAAACCTGAAACTAAAAGCGAACGACTTTGAGAAAGTCTATCATTCTGAGTTGTTTTGAAGGGTTAGATGTGTTTGGGTCATTGTGTAGGCAAAACATCCTATCTTCTAGTTAGGAAAAAGAAATGTTGATGACGATGATGATCATGCTGCTACTGATGATGATGATGGTGATGATGATGATGATGGCGATCACGATGATGACTGACGCTACGCGCTACGCGCCTCGTTGGCTATCTACCATCTCATATTCAACGCGCGCGCGTGGAATAATTGTTAAATAGCTACTGTACTATTTTTTACTTCTTCAGTGTTCTTGCCCGCCATGTTCCAGCGTTCTTACAACAAGGCTGAAAATCACAAAGAACTATACATCTTACACTTGCCCCAAGTCGCTCGGTTTTTCTTTGCATCGCTGGACGCTGTAGAGTTATTTGAAAAAGATCGTTTTGAAATCGCGCGCGCTTGGAAATCGAAACATCGCGGAACGAACGAATGGCTCGGTTCCGCGCCGCCATTTTGATTTTCAAACCGGCGCGCACCCTCCATATCTGGCGGTCTCCCTCGCCATTTTGATTCGGACTCCCACTCGTCTTCCACGTGGCGAAACAAACGAACGACTTGGAGCAAGTCTATATTCATCTTCGCGCGTCAAGTCTCGAAGATGCCGTGCGCGTGACGAATGAGCCTCTCTATGGGTATTTCTGAGGAAATCGAAGACGCGAAGAACACCGCGGAAAAAACGAAGATCTCAAGATTTAAGCGAAGATCTGAAAATTGACCAAAATTTGCGTGATCAAATTGAACATTCAGATATAAAACTGTCAAAACTAGTAAACACTACAGAAAATATCTGTTATTTCTTAATTTTGGCATTTGACCACATTTCACTGCGATTTTGACAACGGTGTCAACAGTGGTTTGCAGTCGCTTCCGCGAAACCACATGATGCCATTGCGGATTCGCTCCGACGAAGGGCTAACGCTCGAAACGTCAGCTCTTGAATCTCTTTACGGTGGCCAATTGACATTATCAACCCAGTGATAAAACCAAATTATAACTTAACAAGTAATTTGGTTTTATCAACCCAGTTGATAAAACCAAATTATATTGTTATACTTCCCACCGACGCAGCACCACAGTTTCTTTAGAAACTTACCCCCTCTAACTTAACAAGTAGTCAGGGGAATAGACAGACGACTTTTTTGTCGTGCAACATAGCGCAATTATGGTTGCGCGGAAGTTGCAACTTTAATATCGCACGTGAAAACCAGCTGCGATTTCCGGTACGATGTAATCACCGCGACATGACCGATATCGCAGGAGCTTGGAACCTGTTCGAAACTTGATGTAGTTTTGCCGTGATTTGGGATTTAAAAATGTGACCATCACGAATCAGTAGGGACCCCGGGGAGGTGTCGTCACGCACAAATTTTTGCAGACATACTCGAACGAAGAATTGCTACTAACCTTTGGTCAACGCACGGTACAAATTCCTGTACAAAACAACTTTAAAAGAGTTTACACGAAACGATAAAAGACGCCTGGCGGAGCAATTCTCATAAGAGGACAAACAAGGCAAACGAAGAAATATTCTTGCGGACACTAACGTTTTCCTGGTTGCCTGAGCACGCAATATGTGTTGCTGACACAAAATGTTTGTCCGAGTCACAAAAATGTTTCCGTTTTTTTCTGTTTTCAGAAACATTTTGTGTCCACAACAAAACAAATGTTTTCCCGATTGCTCGCACAAGGAAATATCACGAGTAACTTTTTTGCCATGGTTTTTAACTAGTATGGTTAGTCTGTATGCTTACTCTGGATGTTTTTTTGGCCTCAAGCCGAACCTAAACTTTTGTATCAGTCTCCTTGTAAAGTTTTCGGGCTTTTGACATAAAATAAACCCCGCATGCCTGCGCTTTGGCAAAACTGCCCGTCAGAGTCAGCTTGTTTCGTAGTCTGCATCCAAATTGGGCTGAATAGTTATTTCTTATCCTTTTAAGAACTACTGCAATGGTCGACCAGACAACGTGCAAAGAGGCTTAAACATTTTATTTACGACATTTCACAATAATCTCGTATCAATGATTTCCCATTCAACTGGTCAACTACAGGGAGAAATGAGCCCTCTGGGAACGAAAGTGAACTGAAGGTGTCTTCTAGATCGCCTATTGCGCGTCAAAATCGCGCTGTCTTGTGCGACAAAAATCGCCTGTGTAAACAAGCCTTGACGGACTTGGGGAGGGGGAAGGAGGCCCGCTGACAAGATTTTTTTCGATCGAAATCTCTCCTTCACTTTCTGTTGATGTTATGTGTATTTCGTCAGTATCTAAATTTTAAAATTCCATTTTCACTCATCGCACTTGTACATGTATTTAGTGGCAAAACCATTGTGTGCTTCCCTGTCATAGAGTTTGCGCTTACGCTTGCTACACTTGCTAGGTGACTGATAGGTGAGTGACTATTATTATTATTAATGCTAATATAGTTTACACGTTACTTGCTATTTCAACTTTGAAGTGCTTCAGCTTTATTTTTTCTACAATTTTAAGTTTTCAAAATGCGAGTAAGCTGAAAAATTTGTACGCCCGGGACTACGGCCTACGCGCCTAAGATACGCTCCTGGGATCGAGAAAATAACGTTTAAATGATCACCGATATAACGTGATTTGATTTTGCAAAAAGTACTTGATAGATGTCCTGTATTAAGTTTCTTTTTTCAATAAAGCTTCAAGTTTGTAGATCCGGTATAAATTAAATTGTGAATTAAAGAATAAATTCTGTCAAGTCCCTAAAATATGCCGTACACGTACTGCGCGCTTTATTCCGCCAAAAAATAAGTTTGCCCTTTATACTGTATTGTTCCTTCCTCGTATTTTTTTTAGCGAGGTTTTATAAGTTAATCGCGAGAATTTATTACAAAACGAAGCCAAATGTTTATTTACATTCAAACTATTTAGTGTAGCGAAAATGGTCCGCGGAATTTGTGGCTGGCAAATTTACTTTTTGCAAGCTTAGCTTATATCACAAATTCTCAACCTTCGCCGCAGAATGTTTAACTTAAGGCTTAACTTAAAATATAAACAGTGGCACCGTGGAAACCCAAAGAAAATCTATACTTACAACATTTTGAAAATCTCAGCTAAAAGTCCATTCTCATCGAACTTCCAAGTGGTGGAAGATCTTGGTTTTCACCAACGACTGACTGCTTTTCTGATGGGAAGCGCCGGCCCAGAAGTTTAACTGATTGCACCACCATGCATGTGTTTACCAGTTTTCTGCAGATGAAAAATTTCAATCCGGTTCTTAAGTTTAGCGTGACACTGATTTGAATAAGTTTGTCGATTTTATGCCGTCAAAAAAGACGCACAGTAATGAAACCGCTTGGACATTTTAATAGAAACAGACACGGTTCCTTTTTGCCCAATTACGAGCATTCGGTTTCAACTTCTTGTCATTAATTTGCCTTGTTTTCAAGACTCTTATAGCATGCGGAGAAAGAGCTGACCAACCAAACAAATTGAACGCCTCGGAAAATTAAATTAAAATCAATTAGCGCAAATCGATCTTTAATTGCAGGTGAATTATTCCAAGAGCATTCTCGTTATTTGACTTGACATGTACAGAGGAGGTGTGAAAATTTTTATGGATTGCGCTTAATTATATATTTTTGTCGCTTCTTCTTCAAGCCAATCAGGTGTACCAGCGCCCAACGTAATTTGTTCTTCAAATTAATCATTTGTTAATGGGAAAAATTGTGGCATGTTACAGCTGCGCATACAAATCAGACAGGTTAGTATGCGCATTTAGAGATGAGTGAAGCAGGGTAAAACAGTTATTTTCTTCAAAACGTCGTTTTGGGAGATCAATTAACTCTAGCGCCAAGAAAAGTCAACGCGCGCATTGAGGTGCTCCGAATTTTTATAACCTCTTACTAGGCAAGCTCGGTTAGTAAGTAGTTTATTATATGGCACTCGGGTCATGTATGCTTGTTAAAAACGAACTTTTGGCGACTTGAATTTAGAGGTTTTCCACCATAAATTGTTTTGATGCCGCCAACACCTCAGAAAGAACAAGCTACCGCGATTTTGAAAAAAAAATTCTTTAAATTAGAGTATTGTTATAAGTTTTCTACCTGAAGTTCTACTTGAAAAGTTTAATAAATTGTCAAACTTTAGAAAAAATACGCAGCTTAGGACCATTTCTATGGAAACGGCCCGTATGGCAAAATCCCGACCAAGAGGACCATATAATGATGAAGCTGCCCAGAACTGGCACTAGGTTTTCTTTCTGCGGGAAGTTCCGCGCGCCTCAATCTTCCCTAGTATCCAACCTTCTCTCGCCCTCGGAACCCGTAAATAGTGAGTGGGTATGAGTCTGAAGAAGCACTACGAGAGATGCAAGAGTATTGAGAGTAAATAGAGTAATGTACTTGCCCAAGAATACAACCCAGTGCCCTGGCCAGGGCTCGCGCACAAACCATTAGGCCACCGCGCCACCACATAACGTACCTATAAACTAGTGTGCCCCAAGGATGTGAAATTGGTCCGGTTATTTTGGTCCATTTTCTGGTCTGTTTTAACTTTGTAGTGCATACGATTAAGTGTCAATGTGTCAAAGCGGGTACGATAATTTTATCAAAATGTTTGTAGAATTTTAGCGCGAATACATGAAAACTTGTAAAAGCCGCATGGGCGGCCGCCGAAGTGAGAGAATATTATGCAGTATTAAAGAAGCACATGGCAGCCCACTCTACAAGTAGAAATCAACAACGAAAACGCACTGTTTATTTGAGTTTATCAATCTTTTTCCTGTCGTCACACACAAAATATTTCCGATTTAAGTTGCTTGATGTGCAAGAAGCGCATGGCAGCTGTTGCACAAGTATCCATAAAACGGCAAAACTATCGGAAAACGAACTTTCAGGCTTACAGTGCAACATGTTTTCGGTTGGACTTGAGTTTATCAATCTGGTTGCTGTCATAACATTCATTTGAAAAATCGCTCCTGAAAATACGGCCACAGTTTGCCCTTTTTTACCTCTAAACGAAGCACCACCAGAGCGCAATGTATTCTGAATAGAGGGGGTAAGTTAAACGTCAGCTTTCGAATCTCTTTACTGTAGCCAATGCACATTATCAACCCAGTTGATGAAACGAAATTATCTCGCAATGCATTCTGGTCGCTGCGCAGTGCATTCTGGTGGCCGCGCTGTGCATTCTTGTCGCCACGCAGTGCTTTCCGTTAAATCTCGATTTTGTATGGATTTGTTATACATTCTGATTATTACTGCTGCTAGCTCGATGCGCTCGCTCCGCAGCAACAATTAACGCTATAAACCAAAAGTACTTTGTGGTTACTTTGTGTTAGGTTGCAAAACCTATGCAAACATTTTATTTTTATCGACGGAAACTTTTGATTCAATATATTTCAAAGCTACTGCTTCAACCGCTCCGAGTGTGCGGTGCAGAAAGAGCTGCCTCGATAGCTGTCCTTTGGGTTCTGAGGAAGGGTTATAAGTTTGTCTTTTGTTCTGAAATCAGTCGATGCCTTTTTTATTTAAAGCACATGTTTATTTCCTTAATATGTGATGTTATAAGTAGCTAAAGAAATCAGCCATTACAAGTTTTGAAAGTGTGGTCGTTTTCCCTGCATTGAAAACGTATGAGAGAAGATTTTCGTTGTAAGTTTGGGACCAAAAGAAAACAAGGAAACTTGATAACTCCGGTTTGGCCCGAAATGTTCACAAATGCGCCCTAGGCGACTTTCACTGTTGCGCGCGTCAGTTCCACTCAATTTTCTTGCATGAGGTGTTATCAAGAGCTTTCTTCGTTTGGCGCATGCTTTATGAGAGCTTGAAGGATACTGCGGTGACCGACAACTATCCTATCCTACGCCTGCCGCATGCACAGGCTAGGGTGGAACAGAGAGACCCGCGGGGATTCTCCTTGATGAGTGTTCTGGTTTGTTCCCAGCGGAGTCCCCCGTAGCGTAAAAACTTGGGTGATGCTCCATTGTTTCCCGCGCGAAACCGCCAATCAGAAGCAAGTTAAGAGAGGTTCTTTTATTAGAAAAGATAAGCCAAACAATATACGGCAAACTAATCCTCATGGCATAAGCGACGGAAATACACAGAATAGATAAAACAACTAAATATATTTAAAAGAAATTTGCCCGATTTCATTAAGTCGGTTTGCAAGACAAACCTTAATTCCTTGGGAACCGAGCAAATAAAAAGAAAAGTGACTGTCTTGGTTGTTTAAATTGTAACGTTATTGGAAAAGATGCATTAGTCAATCCCAACTGTACGGTCAGCCTTTCTGTATTCAGTTCTTTTAATAAGATATATTTGCTGATCAGATCCAACCAGGATCCGGTGCCTTTGAATTGTCCGTTGGCCCTTTCTGAAATCAAGAGCTCAGAAAAAGAAATCAGGTCGTTTTTTATGGTTAGCCTGAACTAGTGTTAGATGTGTAATTAGTATGCTACATCATTTCTCATGATAAACCGCTCCTCACAGAAAATACCTCCTCCAGTAGCCGTTGAACAGGCCCTCCGGCTACGAGGGAAGAAAGAGGAGGGGTAAGGGGTAGCGTGGAAGGCAGGCCACACCCCTTCCCCATCCCAGTCCCCTTCAGTTCTCGTTTTTTCAAATAAATTCATATGATCCATTTAGTTTCGGTGCATATCAGCTATTGCAGTTAGGTGAGCCAACACTCCCTGAGAGCAACTTTCGACCCGTAGGCAAAAGAGTGAGGGATAAACAATCAGAGCATAAAATGATCCGCATGAGCCGCGTCCCTTTACGACAGTGGAGGGAGGTTTGCTTGGTCACTGGTTACTGCTCAACCCGTCTGGAACAAAACGATCGCTAAAGTAGCAACCAAGTTCCGGCTTGTGATTTAATTAATTATAATCAAGAGTCGCAAGTTGAAGCTAGTATCCACCAACTTGCGTCTTTTTCGAATTTATTTGGCCAGGCCATGCGTTGACGTTCACCCATCGAGGACAACAAAAGTCAATGCTAGTTGATCGCACGTTATTTGTCTGCAATTTGTTACCCTGAGATTTAACCTGCGATCAGTCGTCTTTAGGGATAAGAAGGGAGGGAGGGCATGATCACAGGCTGCCTGCGAGTAAACATGCGAGTCTGTTTTTCCACTCAACTCAAGTCTGTTTTAAGTTCAACTTTCGATACCTTGGGACTACGTTTTTGGAAGAGTGTGTGCGGGGTCTGGGCGGTCTGTCTTTATGCTAACACCTCCCTTTCCCTTTGCGCGGAAAACCGAAAACTAAGATTCTCACACTATGACGGAATGACTGAAAATTATGATTTTCACAATTCCTCCTCTCCTTATTAAAAGTGTTGGCACGGCTGCCAACTTTATTACTCAATTTTCTCCCCCCCCCCCTCTAAGCCTTCGTATTGCGGGGACAATTCTTATTCACGAATTGAGAAAGGTTCAACATAGAAAGGGACGAGAACTCCAAAAATGTTAGCATGTGGGAAATAAAGTATATGCATTGCTATCGGCTTTGGGCAAGCGTTCTAATTTATTTTGTCTACGTAGTAGAGCAGGAAAGCATATGGGTACGCCTAGCCTACGTGGCAGGTGGCTCGAAAGGGAAGAGACAATGGAAAGCGAGAAGAACGCGAAGAGAAGCGCGAAGGGAAAGGGAAACGAAACTACCTGCAAGAACACTGAATGAATGAATGAATGAACTTTATTAAAGTGTCAGAGTGTTTAGCTAGACATGTATTAGCTAATTGTGGACACTAAGAGAACATTCCAAATACAAATACAAATATTTTATGTCCACCAGATGAACGTAAAAATCCTGATTGGTCAGAATTAATTAAATTCTTAATCGATTACTCTGAATGGTCAGTGCTACTCACTCAAATACCTGACCATCACTCGAGTGTCACATTTGTCGGAAGTTGACAAGTTTGAACGACTTTTTCGTGAAAGTCTTCATTTCTTGGGAGAAAGTGATTTTAACTTTGCGCTCTTTTCGATTTCCCTTCTCCCTTCTCCTTTGAATCGCCTGGAACCGAGAGTCCCGCGGGGATTCTCCTTGATGAGTGTTCTGGGTTGTTCCCAGCGGCTTCAACATTTTCTCCATCCGCTTCTGAGTCCCCCGTAGCGCAAAAACTTGGGCGATGCTCCATATACCAGTACGTGGGTACTCGCTATTGACTTGGTGTATGGCGCTCGACCAAATTCTCTTTTGATGGCAAGTACTTTCAATTCCAGCTCGAGCTTTTCCTTTTGTAACTTGATCAGCTGGTCGAACGAAAGAGTGGTAGAAGTACCAACGTCAGTTGCGAGAGGTTGTGGCGAAGCTGCAGATAATGTAACCGGTCTACCTTTGGATTTTGACGATTTGGCTGCTGGCTTGGTAGACTGATCGGGCGGCACGGGATTGCTCTGCTCAAGATTCAAAGCGTCCTGAAAAAGAGCGCCCATGGGTAGATCGTACACGAAATCTGGGTCGTGCACTTTCTTGGAGTGACGTTTTGGACGTGCATCTGCGGAGAGTGCCATTTTAAACAAGCGAGTTTGGAGAACAACGTGAAGAGAAAGAGATTACGCCTCTCCTCCGGATCTGACACAAGATGAGACGCTAGTGCAGGCGCTTGCTTTTAAAGGAAACTCGATATCTTTGTCACTAGTTAATTAAACATCATTAATCAATGATTACTCGATTATTTGTTCGAGGTGGAAACCCTATTTCAAGTTTGGAAAATAACTGCTTCCCGCGCGAAACCTCCTTTTATGAGAAAAAATATGCAAAACAATATACGACAAACTGATCCTGATGGTGTAAGCGACGGAAATACCCAGAATGGATAAAACATGAAATTTGCCCAATATCATCAAGTCGGTTTGCAAGAAAAGTGACAAATAGAAACAAGTCGTTGTTTATGGTTAGTATAAACTAGTGTTAGATGTGTAATTGGTGTGCTACATGATAAACCACTCTTCACAGAAAATACCTCCTCCAGTAGCCTTTGAACAGGCCCTCTGGCGACGCGGGAAGAAAGAGGAGGGGTAAGGGTAGGGAGGAAGGCAGGCCACACCCCTTCCCATCCCAGCCCCTTAAGCCTTTTCACTCGCGGTCAGGATCCTGTTCACAGGCGTTTTGAAAAAAAAGTAGGGGGAAAAATTAGTTGTGAAAACTGGAAAAGAGCTAAGCCAAGGAAGTCCAAGCTGGGATTGGAAAGAAAAAAGACCTAAAAACATGATGCCTGATCTGATTGCAGGTTACAGGATTGCGTTACTATTTTACATTTTCCCGGTGATCGCAGGAGCCCACAATATGATGATTGGGATATTTGGCAAACGGAGTGCAAAAACGTAGAAAAAAACAAAGCATAACAAAAAGAACCAAGCAGATCCAGGGTGTGAGGCATTGTTAATTTATATCATCATTTATAACATAAAGAACTTTCACAGATGGTATAAATAGACCGAAATTTCCAGCAGGCATTTGTTTTCCATTCAAGAGAGGAAGAAGTGTGACACACTTGAATAGTTTCGTGAACTTTTCTTTACCAATATTAAATTACTGGCTGGGGTCAATCTTTTGATAGCAAATATAAACAATGTGCCAGAAATGCAACAGACCGTGAAGGCGAGGGCCGCCTGAAGGAAACTTGGGTGTTGGTTACGTTCTGGAGCTTCGTCCTTCATTGATGCTGTAGTAGCGGATTTTGAACGCTTTAGCTCAAGTTCTGCCGAGGCAAAATGCCTTTCCTTAGAGTGCTTGAGGTGAAAGCTAAAAATCTACCAAATGTCGAAAAGGTTGGAAAAAGTGACCCTTATGCTTCGTTGTCGTTTCAAGGTATGTCCAAGTTTTGCATTGGCTTGTATGAAGAGCTTGTTTTCTAGCTTATGGACGACTGTGAATTAAACTGTCCCATGGCATTAATCAATTTAGCATAAAATCATTTTTACCATTGCGTGCCCAGGCAGAATTGAAGCAAAAATATAAGCTGATATACATAAAATTCCTTGAAAATTCTTCAGGTGGTCACAAAACGTACTGATTTTTATATTCAAAGATTTTGCAGCGTTATTGCTTTAGCTTTTCCTGATGAAGGCAACTCTAAGACAACTAGGAAATGTAATAATTATAATATTTGACTATGGGCAGAAAGGCCTTCGCGAAAATAAGGAGAGAACAGTGATTTTTAGGTAGCGCAAATTTCATTCCCGAAAATTTAGAAACTCTCAAATTTCCCCGCAAGCACGGGTACACGGGTGCATGGCTTCAACTTCCCAAGAAAAAGGTTTGCTCTGGTAATTAGCAGTTTATTTTCGTTGCAACATTAACAATTTTATAACAAAACCCTGCTCAAACAATAGACGTACCACGGAAATTATTTATGTTTTTGTGACATGTTTAATCAATAATTTATGCTAAGTTATGCATTTGTCTTTGTATTCCCGTCATGCATGAAGCGCTCTATCTTATCCCAGGACAACATGCATGATGGCGGTTGAATGAATGAAGCTCAAGAAGTCAAAATCAAAACAATATTGCCACCATGCTTCGGGTTGCTGTCAGCAGCGCAGTAAATTTGCCAAATGTAGAGACGATTGGAAAGAGCGACCCGTATGTGGTGCTCACTTTTCAGGGTTTGTATTTGATGTGGAGTGGTGTGTGGTCGATGCTTGTGACTCGAAATGCGAGGATTAATTTTTTGCCCGAGGTGGGGCGGGTAGCGGTGCTGAAGGTTAATTTACACCAGTGAAATTTTCCCTACAACTAAGCGCACTTTTTATTTTTTTATTTAGGGGTCAAGAAGAAGACCGAGGTGATAAAAGATGAATTGAACCCTGTTTGGAACGAGGTATAAGCTACCAATTTCATTTCCATCGCACACGGAAGAATCGCTAATTATGTGCTATTTAACCTAATGGTTTACAGAGTTTTCCTCATGGAAAAAAATATCAGATTGGCCATTTTCATGGCAACTTCTTAACGTCTAGTTTTTCTTTCTCCAGAAATTTGAATGGGATTTAGGGACGCAGCCGCTTTCTGTGGAAGAAAATTTAATAGTTCATGTCAAAGATTGGGAGCGCATTGGAAGGAATCGGTAAGCCCTAAAGCTCGTACGTCAATTTACGATTTTAATATTCGAAAGTTATTCTCTATAAGCTACTTCAAATTTATTTTTTGGGGTACTTTCTTTTATCTTTTATCTCATCGAATGAGACCGCTTGGAGGTTGCATTTATTATTTTTATGGCCTTGTGGCTAACCTAAACATATTTATCGTCCATGTTGTATGCTTTTTAGTAAAAAATGAAAAATTTAACCGACTTCGAAAATTTAAACGACTTCGACATTTTAATAACTTACTCATTCTAAGTGAACTATATTAATATGGATCAAGTCATGGTATTAACTGGTAAAATCTTGGGTGTTTGAGTCTCGTAAATAATACAAATTAATATTCCGAAAAACCTTGAACGCAGGGACGAAAGTCTTAATTTGCATTGATCGTAAACTAAAATTGGTTAGATCGCTTTCACGCTTAAATTTAAAAAGGATCTTGCATTTATCGGTTTAAATCTTTTTGTTTGTCTTTTTTCTGCCGAAAACAATCACTTCAAAGGCTATCATTGCGAAAAGAAGCCACAAAAGGGAGGGCCACTTGTTTCTATTTATAGATGACGAGTTCGCGGAAAACCCGCATTTAGCGATTGTTGCGTGATGTAGCGAAATATTTGTTCGACTTTTTAAACTGTTAACAAGCGTACAGTGACGTTGTAATAAGGTTTGTTCACCTGTGAGAGCAACACGCTGCTCCATAGTCACAATCTTAAATTTAGCGATATAAACATGGAAAGTTTTTCCTGTGTAAATCGCAATGTTTGCAAACAAGCGAAAATCGAATAAATTTACAAGTTACTTATCGCAAAAGGGTTCAAATTTTAAGCTTAAATCGCTTTCTTGGATCAGTCAAATTCGGGTGACCTGGTCGATCATTGACGTTATTGAAAATGTTAATCTTTTGCAGTGTTTTATTATTCACTACAGACTTTATCACTGTCTTCAGTTTTTTTAGTGTTTTAAATATATCTCCAAGGCGATTCGCTTCCGTCATTTATTAAAGATTCAAAATTTGCATATCATTTCGTTGTGAATCTTTTGTGGGAACGACCCTTTAAATTCAGTGCCAGAATGCTTTTAAACAACTGCATCAGTTGTGATACTTTTGGCGATTGTAGTTCAAAACAATTTGAAATGAAATTTTGTAAGCATTTTATTTTAAAATTTGATTGTTATTTCTGTGAATGACATGTAACATCACCAGCCAGCTTTCAAGATTAAATCGTCCTCATATTCATAGTTTATTCTATGCTTGTATTGACATATTTATAACTTATTCATAAGCCACAGAGCTGAACAAAACTCACAAAGAACAAACACACTTGTAATAGTTAAAATGATACTGTTTTGAGATTTAAAAGAATCTAACATAAAACTAGTTTGTTCAATTTCTAATTTATTTCTAGACGGGCAATGTGAAGGTTAATATTAATATTCTGTTTGAATAAAGTATAATTTGGCAGATGTCAAAAAAGTTATTTTCATAAAACAACTCTCACAATATTTGTCATAATAGGCAGACTTGATGGGGGTGCTATTAAAATAAAAGCAAGTTTCCAATGAATATTTAATTTGATCCTAATGTTTTCACATAAATGCAAATTCTTTCATGTTTGGGGTTTGAAACAAAACATAACTGTTTTACAATTGACAATGACAAATGTTATTCTACTGTTTCTGGCGTATTTAATATTTTGTTTGTATTTGCCCTATGGCAGTTCTGTTGTCAGGGTGGTTTGTTTGCAGCATGTTGTTTTGAATTATCAGCTAATTAAAAGAAAGCATAATATTGTCCGGCAATTTTCATGTGTTATCTCTCTATTAGTTCAGATTTGAGCATGTCATTATAATATTATGTTTGTTCTGTTTCCAGAGATGTCTAGTCTTGAAATGTCAGCAAAATAATTCATTTGAACTTGACTTCTTTCAACTTTCTTTTGATTTGCATCCTGCTACAATTTATTGTAATGTTATATACGTAGTTCCTTTATCCCAGGGTGTAGTTAAATATACATTAATGCACCCCAGATAAATACACACCTGCTAATCTAGGCAAGATTCTTGTACCTATAAATAAGCCATTAATCATCACTGTTCATAGGCTTCCTAAAATAAAATTATTTCCAATATTACACCTCTATATTGGTTGCTTCCTCGTGACTTTTCCCTTGTACTGTACCCTTGTTCCCTTGTACTATTGCTTTAGGGTGACATAACCTGTTATTTCAGAGAGTACATAAGGCTGTCGCACTCCTAATCAACCAGCCCTGCTCTGTATTGCTGTTGTTACTTTACGCCAGCTCTTCCACCCTGGCTCTCTTTGCTTTTCCTTCTTCTCTTTGGCCTTATCTTGCTCTTTGACCTTTATGTTTCTGTCCCAGTTTTTCTTGTTTCATACAATAATTCTCACCCTCTCTTCTGAGTGCACGTTACCAGTTCCATTTCCTATGCTGTATCTACCCAGTCTCTTGTTTGTCAATTTGGCTGCCAACTTCATTGCTCTGTGTGGTTTTGCACTTGTCCTTGTTGCACCTTGTTATGTCTTCAAACACAACTGTCTTACCACTTTAAAGTGTTAAGTATTGTCAATCTAATCCTGTTCCTGACCAACTCACACTTTTTCATGAATGTCTGTCAGTTCTATGCTAAAAATAAGTCAAATAATTAAAATGAGCAGGAGAGTTTGACTTAGTATGAATTATATTGTTCATTGTTCCTGGCCTTAATGGTGTGTTTCTTTTAAAGGCTTCTTGGCACAGCCACCGTACCCCTGAAGGATCTTGTAAAGGATAGCAGCCACACCATGCAAGCTGATGTCAATCTCTTGGATGGCACTAACAGGATGACGCAGGTCAGTGTTGCTTAGGAACAGGAGGCATCTCACAGACATGTCTTTCCATTTTGCTAGCTGTGTTACACTATCAAGGAATTTGTCAATTCAGTTTCTAATCTTGTTAAAAGGTTGGTCTGAGTATAAAAAATGCCAGTGACGCGTTAACAGTAATACACAAGGGAGGGAGACCTGGTTGCCTAATGGTTGGTGTTCTGTACTCCTTATCAAGTAGTCTGGGTTAGAGTCTTGGGGAGATGACTGCATTGTGTTCATGGGAAAGACATGGCTCTCTCAGAGAGCCCCATATGTATAAATAAGTACTGAAGGGGAAACCCCTATCCAAGGGGGAGTAGAAATATCTCAGCCACTTCATGCTGAGGAGACTGAGTTACACTAAGGTCCCAGATGGGCCACTAGGCGGTTCCTTCTGCAGGTACCACACATGGATGACGTAAAACAAAAGAAAGTAAAGATGAGAAACAATGCTACAAAGGTAAAACAATGTGATCACATTTACATAGCGTACATGCAGAAAGACCCCACTAGGCTTGTACACAGAGTTTACCTGTGGCAGGATGTGTTTTTGCTAACTAGGGTTTTTGGAGGACCTTTGTTGGGCAAGAACACATCATGGTGGCAATAGTTACTTGCCTCTAGAGTCTGTTTAGTGCACTTATTGCTTGAGGCTAGGATTGCACATTTAGACTGTGCAACAAATGGGTGTCACATGTGTACACTGTACATTCTCTAATCTACACAGGCCAAATTGTCACTGCGCTTGGAGTACATTCCACCTAAGCCTGCCAAGGAAGTTGAAGGGGAAATAACAGCAACAGATGAGACAGATCTAGGTGCAGAGCTAGGAGATGAATTTGGATTGGAAGAAGGAGCCATGGATGATGTGGAAGGTGGAGGTGCTGAGGGTGTGAGTGAGGCAGTCAGGTATGTAGACTAGACAGTTTTTCTTTAAGTATTATTATAGCTTTCAGCAGAATCATGGTCACAATGGAGTTTAGTCTTGAAACTCTTGCCTTGTGGGAGGCGCAGTGGCCTAATGGTTAGTGCACTCCGGATCGGAAGGTCCGGGTTCGAGCCTCTAGTCAGGGCACTGCGTTGTGTTCTTGGGCAAGACACTTTACTCTCAGTGTATCTTTTCACCCAGGTGGATACTGCTGGGGTGAACCCTGCGATGGAGTAGCATCCCATCCAGGAGGGGAGTAGAAATACGGGCCACTGGGCTTGACGCAGTCTTTGCCTTGAAACTTTGATTGGTTCTTCATGTGCCAATTTGCCACCTATTACTCGCCCAATTACTCCCTGAATTATTCTGCACTCGGTGCTATTTCTGTTACTACTACTACTACTAATAATAATAATAATGATAATAATGATAATGATAATGATAATAATAATGATGATGATAATAATGATAACGATAACGATAACACCTGGTTGAGGAGAATGGTACCATCATCAGCATTTGTTGCTGAGAACAGACTTAAATGATGAGAATGATTATTGTAATTATTATTATTCATAGTCTTACCACCATTTTGATCACTGTTGTCATAATAATTTATGCAAACTTTGATGTCTTTGATTATCCAAGGCCTTTATCAATAATATCTTGTTTACTTTTGGCAAACCTGTTTGCTGTGGTAGAAAAAAGCGTAGGAGGAGAAGAACAGCCAGGCACAAGTTATCAAATAAGCCTCAAGATTTTCAGGTATAGAGTGACATAATTTCTTTGTTGCTGGATACAAATCATTCCTTTGCAAAAGGATACATCCTTTATGGGCCTCCACCCTCAGTAACGTCTGCCCAAATCTTAGTTTAATTTGTAATTCCACAATTACTCCCAAACATTTTTCGTTGAAGTGTCACCTGTACTTTTAATTTGCATAGAGATGATTTTCTCAGACTTGGTGAGCTTCTGGGCGATCTCTTTGTGGATGCTGCTCTATTCGCTTTTTCAATTTTTCGGTACTTAACTCCGGGAGTGAGCCGGGTGGATGATGGGTGGGGTGGATCATTTTCCATGGGTAGCACCTCCTTGCCTCCGAAGTTTGACCTATCCCTCAAGACAGTGCACTTTGACTATTAATTATGGGAAACCAATGTTAATAGTTCTGTTGGTTTAGTTTTTAACAACTTAATTGAGGTCACAGAGGACAGAGAAAAAGAAAACAACAATCGAAAACAAAACCAGTGAAAGACTCAAAGGGAAGGGTGTGAATGCGACATTAAGACCCATGCAGGGGCACCATCCTGGGATGACAAAATGTCCTAAGAATAAAAAACTATAAAATGTTACTGTTGGCAACCACAACTTCGGCAGAGCGACCATGTAGATGCTATATCAGGGTCACACTGTTTTTACTAATTGATGATCCCTTTTTTTGTGAAAATACTCTTTCTTGATTAATACATCACACACTGCCTGAAAAGCCAATAGACAAGGCCTTACAACAACAACAATATATTTATTACTTCAGAATTAGGTCTTAATCTCTTTAATCTCATTAAACATGGCAACATTGGACACAAGGGAGTTCAAGGGAGTACGAACGTGAAGAAACTGAACTATTTGTGGGGTTTTGAGGCCATTTTACCCATCAATTTGAAGCTTTTTACCTGCAAGCTCATAGGAGCAGTAGGAAAAAATGGAAAATCTCGGGAAGGATTGTGCATTACGCTTCAAAACTTGGCAGAATGAAAGATCACATGCTGACAAACAAACAAGCGGGAGTGTTTTTCCAATTTTTTACACCGCAGGTATATATGATTTTTTTATGCAAGTTTTATTAAAATATTTATATTACTGAAAATAAATAGTTTTTCAAAAAAACACTCCCGTATGATTTTTTAATGTAGTTGTAATAACTGTTATGCAACACACTCAAAAATATTTATGCCAAACTGTCTCAGGTTCGTGTGCGAGTCATGGAAGGTCGGCAGCTGTCTGGCTCCAACATCAGTCCGGTGGTCAGAGTCATAGTGGCTAACCACACTCGTCAGACTAAAGTCAAGCACTCAACAAACAAGCCCTTCTATGATGAGGTGAACTGCTGTTCAAATAGAATGGATTTGTCTCATTTTCACTTGTCACATTTAGAACCCATTTTTATTATAATTATTTCTTTTTACAAATAGTTATTTTTGATAGTTTTGCATTTGTTTGCAAAGGATCACCTTGTTCCAGTCTTCATTTATTCTGAGATCATGGCTCCTTTAACATGTAAATGGTACTCGTACTAGAGAGAAAGAGAAGTTTGTGGTCTTATTTGTCTCCTTCCCGCAGTCCCTTGCACTCTGTGCTTGTCATAAGGCCTTTGCAATTTGCGCTGGCTTTTGTTTGCAACCCGAAATTGCCAAATCAAAGTCCCTAAGAAAGAAGCTGTTTTTTCATGCAATTTTGTATGTTATTCAATGTGTTCATGGTTCTGATTTCCTTTGTTAACTTGATGAACTATTAACATCTTTGCAAAATATTGTTTTAATTGAACTTAACTGACCTTTTACTTCTTGTATCCTTTAGACTTTCTTCTTTAATTTTCAAATGTCCCCATTAGAACTGTTTGATGAAATTATCAGTTTTGAGGTAAGTGAATTTTCCCACGCTGGTGTCATGTTGATTAATTAATCTTTCACATTAAATTTACAGAGCTGAAAATTTGCCATCACATCTCATTTCCACAACTCATGATGATGGTGACATTGCTGATGCTATGCAGTATGCGGGATGCATGTCATATAAGAACTCAGTAAAATGACCTAGCTCTCCATGAGTTCTCGTAGCTCAGTGGATAGAGCACCCGCCCGGTGTTCGGGAGGTTATGGGTTCGATTCCTGTCGGGGTCTCAGAATTTCCTTTGTCCCACGCTCGTGTCGTGTTGATTAATTAATCTTTCACATTAAAAGAAACCTATTTATTAATAATTTGGCTTTTTGACAATATAATAAAATTATATGGATTAGGTCAGGGGTTTCAATAGCCAAGTACAAAACATTTATTTTAGGACCTGCATTCTCCACACAAATGACAGATTGTACATTTAAATGTTTTTGAATGTTTTTAAAGTGAAAGTGTATAATAAAGACATGTGATTTCAATTTAAATGATATTGGGGTTTGTGTTTAAACAGGTGTTCAATTCAAGGAAGCTCAGGTCTAATGCTATGATTGGCTATTTCAAGGTAAATTAATTTACGACATGGTCCGTAATGAGTTTGGTGTTATAAATTAATTATTATTGTGGTAGCATACAACTAGGCTGACAAATTGTCTCTACCTAGCCTGTGACAGGCTTCCTGAACACTCGGTGGTGAGGTCATGTGAAGGGAAAAACATTTCACTTTGGTAATCGTGTAAGCACTTGAAAACACCCATTTTTTTTATAACCACAGAGTGCTAATCACCTTGAAAATGAGGCAGGATGACGGTGCCTTAAGTTTGAAGTTTGGTACAACTTGACAAAATTTGGTGGGGAAGTGTATTATCACTGTGCACTGCAACTGATGACTAATCATTTTGCAAAACAAACATAAAATTCACCTAGTACAGATGAAACCTGTATTTTGTTTTGAATTTATAGCCTAACTTTCAGTGAGTAACAGTAGGTTGTCTATTGCTAACAGCTAACAAAGAACAATGTTTTATTTAACCATAACCACTTTCAGGGGTTTTGGTGTTTTCAACTTCATTCATTGCTAAAATTATTACCTTGTACCTTTACTCATGCTCAAAATGCTCTTGATGGACTAACAGGAAGATATCAAATGAATTGTGGCTCAGAGAGCAAGCCCTAATGAATATCTGGCAATATTTACAAGGAATGGCTCTAGCATTTGAAAAAAAACTGGTTAGTTTTTCCAAATGTCTATCCTCTTCCATCCGGTTTCAGTGTAGTGATATAGTCGTAGGTAACAAAACTACACCATTATTTTTGGGTTTCCATTGATGCAGGAACGTAATTCACCATTTCAAAATGATGCCAGAATACCGTGACAGCGCCCCTTTAATAAAAACCTTCAGTTGCCTTGATTCATGATCATGACTGCAGGAAAGGAATGTTTGAGACCTGACTGTTTTAACGATTAAAGTCTTCTAGGAAAACGAATTTGTAATTAGGAGGTGACCTGACTACCAGTCGCTTGTATATTAAGATTAACAGGAGAATCAACAGGATGTGAAGTGCATTCATCGACAGCAGGGAGTAGTCTTGAAAAGGACTGACACGCTCCTAAATTCAGAACTGCTGTCACTGGGCAATCACAACCTACAAAGTTAGATGTAAAACTAAATATTGAATTTAACTGCTTCTCACAAGAAAATTATGTGGTTAACTTTTCTCCAATTAATGCTAATGTGCCTGGGTTTCCATTTTAGAGTGATATTGGCTTTTTCTATGATGAGCCAGGTAAGAACAATACAGGTCAGAGATTTGATGATCTGATCAAGTTTTTGTCTGAATAAACCCTTATCAGGTTTGGCCTGTTTGGTAATATTTTGTGGATCTCTTTCATAATATATTTTAACTGTAGGAATTTTGTTTGCTTTGCGCTCGGGCCGCAAATGACATTATGCGGGCGCCAATAAACAATAATCCCTCAAAAAGTAATGCTAATTCCCTATTATGTTGTGGCACGGGTTGGAATCAAGCCAAGGCTCCTTTGGCAGGAGGCAAGCGCTCTCACCATTGCACCCCCTTGCATCCTTAAATTCAATTGGCAATTACACAACACCCTCCTCCTTCTGCTAAAAATGCATTGGTCCATTTATCAATGATAAATTATTAATTGTTGCTATATTGTAAACTTCGTAATTGGCTGGTCATAGGCCTGAAAGGATGCCCTTTAAAGCACCAAATGAAAGGAAATTGCCATCAGTTCATACACTTGCTAGTTGTCATTTCTAAATTAATTGATTAATGTAAAACGAAGAACAAAGCAGCTATAAGAAAAACTAAAATGAACTCCTGGCAACTAAGTCATTGGTTTTGGTTTTGCATCCTATCAGTTGTTTGAGTTTAATAGGTTGCTTACATGAAAAACAATCAGATACTTAGAGCATAATAATACAGCTTTACCAAAAAATTCTGGATGATGTTTGCACACACAAAACCTAAACGTAAAACTGTTAGAAGTATAAACATTCTCTTGCTTTTCATCACAGCTCATGCTGTTGTGAGAAAATGGGTTCTACTCACTGATCCTGATGACAAGATGGCTGGTGTCAAGGTAAGAAAAACATGAGCAGGCATAGAAGTGCCGATCTCATGAGTTTTACTTGACAGTAATCTAAGAAACTTGCCAACTTCATATCAGTCTGTGGGTCGAGAACTTCAATCTCATGCCTGCTCACCCCTATGGACCAATTTCTTGCACTTTTTTGTTGAAAAATTGGAGCTTTTACAGCCAAAACTGGCACACTGTCTAAATATATAAACTAGAGGTCACAGATGAAAAGAAAAGTACATGTAAATGACAGTGCGTCCTCCAAATCCACCGATTTTAGAAGGAGAGGTACTTGTAAGGAAGCTGTGTTTGACGAAAGAAACGCATCTTGGGACTGGGACTCGGAAATCTTTGGAGTGTTTTCGGTGGTCTTGGATCAGCTAAGAATGTGGTTGGGTTATTTTGAAAACCCTGGTCTTGCACCTTAATGACTTGGAATAAGTTGGCAGGTATATAGTCTAATTGAGCAGCAAACTGATTTATAGAAAAGATCAAGGAACACAGAGTACATTCATATTTATATCAAGCTATGCTAAGCTTCAAGAGGAAATCTTATCTGAGATTAAGGCTTGATGCATTTGTGTAGCTTTTGCCATGTATACCAAACCCACTAGGATATTAACATTCATTTGATTTAGGTACAGTTACATGGTCACTTAAACATGACTATGAAATGTTTTTAGTCAGTTGTAGTCTGCGAAATATAATTTATATACAAGGTTGCATGCTCCCTTGTACATGAGGTTATTTAAAAGTACATTACTGCAAACATGATCCAAAAATTGAGATCCAGTTAGCACATTAATTTTTAGATCATACCATTTTGTACATGAATAAGTAGCAGGGGTTGACAGGGTTAATGGCTGAATTTGTTTACAAGACCTTGCAAGAATTTAGTTCAACGATATACCTATTTAATAAATGATTTGTTAAAATAACTTACTTTATAGAGAAGATCATTAGTTGCTATCAGGCTTGAGCTTTCTATTAAAGTGCACCTAACCCCAAAATATTTTTTTCGCTAGAATAAACCTTTGCACCAATTTGAAACGCATTGCACCTTTTTACCAAAGTCTGACTATTTATAGCATTCAAAAATTTACGATAAACTGTGCATCATTTGTTCCACGACTGAATCAGAAGGGGCGTGGGTCTATTCCCGATTTGACGTCACAAACTGATTTGCATGCATGTTTACAAAGACTTGATGCGATGCAAATCATTTTGTGATGTCAAACCAGGAATAGACCCATGCCCCTTCTGACTCGGTCGTGGAACAAATGATGAACAGTTTTTCATAACATTTGAATGCTATAAATAGCCAGAATTTGGTAAAAAGGAGAAAAGAAAGGTAAAATGCGTTTCAAACTGGTGCTAAGGTATATCTTAACCAAAAAGAATATTTTGGGGTTTGGTGCACTTTAATGGAAGCTGGTTTGGATGCTAGGAGACTTTCAAGGGCTGCCCTAACAATTGAATAGGTTGGTGTAAAAATTAGGGCCTTAGCGATTTTTGGCAATTGCCAAAATAGCTCCAAATTTCGCATGCTGGTTTGTTTATATGTGTAAAACACTGTTCTATGTTACTTTTGCTGGTTCTTGCTTTGTTTTCGAGATTTAATGTTCAGTTTTAGCTAAACATCACACGTGCCCTTTTGCCAGAGAGGCCACTGTTATGCTTATTAGTAGATCACTGTTTTGGAATGAATTTGACTGTTTATACTGGTTTCATTGTTCAGAGAAATAAACGCTTCTTTTGTTGTAAACACTTTCAACTGGAAAAGTGCAAATAAAGTAGTTAGGGAACTCAATTTATTTCATTGCTGACATTTTCTCAAAAACGGTTTTGTATAGCAAACGTTGTGACGTGAGCTTACGTTGACGTTTGTATGAGTTTGGTGTGCCGAACGTCATCAGGTTTTCGATCAGACAAGTTCAAACCTTACCTTTGGTACGAAGTCCGCTTATTTCGGCTTCTTTTTGCATTATTTGACGTGTTCACTCCTGTCTGGTGTTGGAATGACATCCCTAAGTCAGGAAACCTGTAAGCCACTAGCACGTCTCAAAGAAGCGAGATGTGTTGTTGATTCAAGATGACTAATATACCGGCATTTAAGTAGCAATGGGCCAAACTAGAAATGCTATTAGCACTTCTGTTCTCAGAAAGGCGGTGGTCGTGAGTTGTGGCTCATTTGCCAAATGTTGACGTGTTGACTGCTGGAAAATAAAGAGGTGCTTGTAGACTTTAGAAAATTCTCTTATATTTGACCCATAAACCTGTCCTTGCCAATGTTACTCAGGGTATCGCATAATGCATTGTGACACCTTGTTGGCTGTAAATAGCTATAAACCAAAAATTAACACCCAGCAAACAGAATTACACGAACAGAATTGACAGAAAAGATATGTTTAAACTGAGAAAGGTATTTCTGAAGATTCCGTTCTGCCAGAGCATCTCAGCAATCTAAAATCTCAAGCAACTACACATTTTGAGGCAAACGATAATGCTTTATTATTGTTATTTTTTTGTTTCTGCTGATCCCAAGACGTTCGCTCAGATGGATTTCTATTTACAACTTAGATGTTGTAAACTAGTCAAAAAAAATATTACTAGCCCAGCGTTGATGTTGGCTAGGTCCGATAACAGTTGATCCCCAGCAAGACTTGGAAGCATAAAGCAAGCGACTTTCTTTCATAACGTTGGCAATTGCATTGTTCTGAAATAAGTTTCAATAATAAAACAATTTTTGTGGAACATAGTCATGAGATTTCCATGATGAAATTCTGATCTTCAGTTTCCGAGCAAAGTTTTTGTTTTTGTCTTGCTTGAGGAAGACAGAAACTGCTTCGTCCAATTTCATTTTGTTTACTAGCTAGCCAAAGTGGCTAGTGGAAATCGAAAACCTACTAACCTAAAACTAAATTTCTACTAGTCTGTGGCTAGTTGGCTACCGTTAGTGTCGATCCCTGATTTAGCTAAAAATGCGCATTATATCTCAAAAGCGAAGCAAGAACCAGCGAAAATAAACACAGAACAGTGTTTTAGACATACAAAACAAACCAGCATGCGAAATTTGAACCAGTTTCAGTAAAGTCCATTTTGGCCAAAAATCGCTAAGGCCCTTTTTCCACCGAGCCCTTCAATTAGAATTTCTTGAAACCCAAAGAGTAAGTGTACTTTGCAATAGTTTTAGCACAACCTGCTGGCATTACAGGGCTGAAAATAACTTCTGTGAGTCTCCAGTCACAATGACCGGCCAAGTACCGGTACATTT
>OX393562.1:16926223-17062733 GCA_947652115.1 Blastomussa wellsi
CTTTTTATTTGACCTTTTATTTTCTGACATTTCAAGCGTACCACGCTTGTATTTGTATTTTTTTTTTTTATTCATCGTTTTTACCTTTTATCTTTTTATCTCTTAATCATATGCACGGAGACCTTCACACTTACATTGACTATATAATGAACACACGAAATGTTCTTTATTTGAATTTGAAAATGATGGCATGGAGCTGTCGAAACGTCATTCTTTGATATCGCTAGTTTTTATCCTTAATTGCTTATCGAAAACTTTAGTTATTAAAAGCTGCAGTAATCAGTTTAATCAATCACTTTACTGTTCATGTTTTTCCTTTTTATCAAACAATTTGACAATCTTGTCCCCAGAGCCCGCTTTTCTTTTGGTCAGCATCAAGAAAAGTGGGCTCTGGGAACGAGATTGACAATTTGACTGGTTTCTTGATACAACCCCAACCTGATGTACGTCACTAACTTGGGTGTGACGCCTAAAAGTTTGATTACTTTGCGGTTACACTTGCCGCAACAAAGTCTGCAACAATGTTTGAGGGATCCCATGCCACAAATCGTTAGAAAATATCAATGTTTTCAATCTCTCTTCTTTAAAACTACTCATTACTTCACAGCATTACAATGTTTTGAAGACATACCCACCTACCGCTCATTGTGACTAAATGCCAATTCTAATTAAAAAAGCTATTCCTACCTGAAAATGAAAATCTCAGAGACTCAAAGGACAGTGCAGAATACAACACCAAACGTGATTCCTAGCCTTTTATTGACAGCGGTAACATGATACTTTTGTTTATTTGTAATATGATACTTTTGATTTTCTTCGAAATGTTGCAACATGATACTTTGTTTTTCCGCATCGCTGATTTTCAACACAAAGCGCCATTTTTTGTGATTTATTAAACACGCACCAAAGTATTTTATTGAAAGACAATAAGCGGATCAACTGGAAAGGGTTCGAAAGGGTTTTTAAAACGTAGTACAGTTAGTACATTGTTCTCTGGTTGCTACGAAATTTGTGCCGAAAATCCTGGTGAAAGATTTTGCATATTTAATTACGAACGGTTCGTGAAATATTTACCAGAGCTGGTACGTCTGCAATGAAAGTTGTTTCTCCAGAATTACTGTACCCTGCGTTCTTGAGTATGTGGCCTCCTTTACTTCAAATTCGTAAATGCCGTATGACATCTGCTATGTCCTGAAGCAAAGTCTCTGATCATGTCTGATCCCTCAGCTCTACTGATTTCAAACAACTCATCTCTGAGAAATAGGAAGCTGCGGAAAATCCGCTACTTCAATTTTAACCAAAATTAAAGCTATCGTTATTTCAGTAAGAAACATTTTAAAATTCAACATGGCTCTTATTCACAACTAACTGCGATCAAAAAACAACCCCTCAACCCAAAGTCGCCAAAACAGACTGCTCGCAGCATGTAAAACTTCACATCCTTGTACCTTCTTCACCACCATGAAAATTTCCGAACAGTTTTCCGCTTAAAACGCCCACACAACGTTATACGCCAGAGCTACATAAACACAGAGTGCTGGAAATAGGGACATCATGCAAACACCGCCCAATAAGGCCAAGTTTATACGAAAATAAAGATGGCCTTCCCTTGAATCCGAAACAAATATTGATACAAAATTAAACAATGTATACAAGCGGCAATTTCATTGGTTATCGATAGAATCCTAATTCTGATTGGTGTGAAATACATCGCTCGTCCATCCATCCATCCATCCACCCATCCATCCACTGAATAGCGACGTACGTCTGTACGCCGACTAAGAGTTATTTTTCTGAAAAAAATAACTCAAAAAGTAAATATAGCTACCGGTAGTTTAAATTCATTTAACCCTGAAACTCATTTTAGACTATGGCAGCTTCAACATTACACCATCATCTTGCAATTTGTTACTTTTTTGTTGTATCTTTCGTCTCTAGCCATATTTGCGCAGGCGTAAGTTCAAGCTGTTTGCATGCTTCTTGGAGGCAAGCATGATATCGGCAACAGATGGACCAGTGGAGTTTGAAGTCAGCATAGGTTGGTGCTCTGAAGAACTTTCAATTAAATATAAACTGTCATCTTCATAAGGTTGTTTCTCACTTTCACTAGTAGGCGTATCCCATAGATGTCTGACTAGTATATTCAGAACATATTTCATCCAAATATTGAGACTAAAATTTGCAAATTTTAAGAATATGATAAAATTCTAGACTCTTTTCTTTAAACATCTCAAACAAGCCAAAAACGGACAATGTAACACAATGCAGATCTAAACACCAAACACTTGTAATAGATACCCCAATACATTCTAAAACGGAAGTGCCATACACTGTGATCTTAGAATATTTTACAAGAATAAGCCTAACATCAGCAGAAAAATAAGAATATTCTACCTAGCCGTGTCTGGAAATACCATATACTTGCTGAAAATGTTACTCAAGATTTAAAAACTAACTTACATTTAGCAGGGTTGTCAATAAGACACTTGTAGTACGCGGAGATATTTTGAAAGTAGACGGCACTGGGGGCCCTTCTTTTAGGCGCTTTTGTAATGACCACTTTTTCCCGCTTATCTCCACCAAATTGTAACCGGCGAAAACATTTGAGTAGCCGGCGATACCACCGGTTGACCGCGCTTATTGACAACCCTGCAAAAGACTAAAAAATGCTGTTTTTGAAGAAGTAATGCATTGTTCTAAATCAATGTTACTGTGCTATTCTAAAAATTGCAATTTGTTTGTGCTTTCTCATCCATTTTGTTTTCATTACCAGGAAATTATGGTAACAAGCTTGACCAGTCGGTCCCTCCTTCCTCCTCGACTACTCCACCAACAAATGCCGTGTACGATGGCTGTTACTACTACTACCTTCCATGGGGAGACACCAAACCTTGTGTGAGCGTGGACAGTCACTGGGAAGATATTTCCTTCAGATTAGATAACCTGAATATCTTGACCAGGCTTTGTGAACGATTGGTAAGTATACATCAGCAGACTTGTCTGTTGGGTAATTGTTTCATGGCTTGCTCTTGTGTGCCGAGTATTTTGAATTCCCATGTGTAAAGGGACAAATGTCTTCTCAAAGTAGGGGTTTCAATAAAATTGGATGTGATGGTTTGTGTAGAATAGCCAGCGGTTTTTAAAGAATCTTTCTTTATTTTCTTCGAATTTTGGAAAAAGTAGCCAACCTTCTAGACAAATTTGAGCAAAGCAGCCAATGCTTTTTGTCGGCCATTGCTGCTTATTGAAAGCACTGTCAAAGGCTTGCTAACCCAGATTTTTTGTATTGCTTACAGGAAAAGAACATGGAAAAAGTTCAGCTGAGTCTAGAAGCAAATGCACCAACAGCTGAAACAGCTTCACTTCTCATAGCCTTGTTAGATCAGCTAATAAGTGACTGCAGGTAAATGCTACAATGCCACCTCCGATGTATACTATGTATATGGCAGGTGCTGTGGCCTACACACGAGACTATCAAGTGGTCTGGGTTTGAGATCTGGCTGGGGAACTGTATTGTGTTCCTGGGCAAGATACGTACTCTCAAAGTGTCTCTCTTTGCCCAGGTGTATAAATGGGTACTGGCGAATTTGATGCTGGGGGTAACCCCTGTCATGGACGTGACAAGGAAACTGGAAACTGGGGAAGGAAACTCTCACTAAGTTTGAATGTAGACTTTATCTTTAGCTCCAGTTGTACATCCAAAAACCGCATGCATTCTAGTTGCAGTTTATGCCACTCGGGGATTGTTGGACATAATATATATCAGTTTTTACTTGATTGTAGAAAACCTCTTCCAAGAATTGACAGTTCTACCCCAGGTGTGAATGAGCTGGACCTAAAGATTCAGGAGACAAGAATGATGGAAAAGGTCTGTGTTTGACTTCAATCCATAAACCGTAACTCCATGCTACCAGACTTTGTTCTAAAGAGAAAATATAAAAAAATTTGGAAAGATGGTTCCTGGTATCATTTCGTTCAACCTGTGCCATTGTTTGTGTTGCCCAATAGAAACTGCCTTACAAAGTGTTAATTGTCATGTGCATTTTATCATTTGTTTATTTATTTATTTATTTATTTTATCATTATTTCCTCACAGTTGGCCATCATGGAAGAAGCAACCAGGCTTCGTGAAAGTGCGACTGATGTTGCGGAAGCTATGTCAGAAATCGAGGGTTACATGCAGAGGTTAAAGGATATGGTTGTTGAGGTGTGTGCCTTGTATTTTGCAGTACATGTAACTTTAGTTCCATTTTCTCCTTCATAATAAGAAACAAGAAACAAATGATACTGAGGTCACAAAGTCATCATTGCTTTGCCTTTGGTGCGTTAGTAAACGGTTTCTTTAGGTAGGCATTTCTGGTTGGAATTTCATGATATGAATTCGCCAGATGCTTATTGTTTATTTTCACTCCAGTTTGTTTGCCGGCAGCTTTTTTTGGTGAGTGCACATCGTGAAATTACAATTTCATCTTAAGTGTTTCCGATTTTTATATATTCCACAGCAATGGCATATTATTTACATGTTTAAGACCTATTTACCCGTATCTAGCAGCATTGGCCTTTCCTCTATAAAACGTGCGTTTTTTTTCTACAAAATGTCACCATGTTAAAGCCATATAGCATGATGTTTCAAGACAGATGTCTACCCAACTGTTTCTGCTTGATAAACTAGCTAAAATGTAAAAGTACTCATTAGAAACAAGTGTCTTATTTCTTTATTTTAGCCCCAAAACAGCATGCCCGATGTGGTCATTTGGTTGATAAGCGGCACCAAACGAATTGCATCTTTCCGTATTCCAGCTTATGAGGTTCTATTCTCGCCACAGTCGGACGCTTGTGGTCAGTATTGTGGCAAAGTCTTCAACATGTTCATGAAGGTAAGTCAGTGCACATAGACACTCAGCTTTAAAGGAGCTGTATGGTTTGTGGATTTTGAAAAATCTGGGCTTAAATTTTTGAAAAATCGTCATTTGTAATCCGTCACAATCTTCTCCACCCTTCACTATCTGTGTTCCTTTTTGGTTTAGTATCACCCGTTTGGTGTTTTCCTTCCTTAGTAAACTAGTGTTTTGAAGTTTTCTACATTCTAAGAGTAATTTGAGAGTAAATTGTCAAACTTGAAAAGTTTAGGCTAAACATTTCAAGATATATCATCCGTGCGGTGACAGATTTCCTTTATTCCTGCAGAGTTACTTGACATTCTGCTTTAAGTTCAGCTAGATTATCATTTTTTTATTTGAACAACAATCTCCTCCGCCTTTTACTGGTACAGTTCAGTATCACCTCCTTGCCACAAGAGTGGTCTTGAGTTCATGTCAAATTAAATTGCACTTTATTAATCTGTCTGCATTTCATGATGTATAGTATTTATTTTTGTTGTCTTTTTAGTACCCAGGAAAGAAACAAGCGAATCTTGAAGACTTTCCAGAAGTCCCTGCCCAAGTTCGAATGATAATCTGGCTGGGTCTTGAGAAGCATCAAGAAGCTTGGTCCAACAGAGAGCAAACGGAGGGTGACTTCTGTGTTTATGCTGAAACGGTGTGTGTCCTCCATCGGCAAACTATTCTTGATTTGTAGGTGGTCAAGATCAGTTTCCCTATTTTGTTAGCATCTTAGCCTGCATAGCTAGTGGTTTAGTTGGGGTAACTCTGTGCGAGCGACTGCCTAGAGGGGCATTTCTCCTCAACTAACCCCTTGCAGTCTTCCTACTTGCTCGCGCACACTATATGCAAACTGTTTACTTTTCCGTAACAGTCGTCTTTGCACATGACAATAGTCAGTCCTTGCGCAATGATGATTTTTTACCTTGCATGGACCCCAAAGTGAGAAAAGTATATTTTATATTGTGCACATAGACCCCCAAAATGAGAAAATTTGTTTGTTCTGTGCACGGGCCCCCAAGGCTTTAGTGGCACAGGCAGTGTGCTTGGACCACAAAATGATTGATTTTAATTATTGTATTGCTATTTTGTTTCTTTCTTAACCAGTATGAAAACCAGATGAATGTACTGGGTACCTGGACGTCAAAAGGACTTCCCCGCCCTTCCTGGTCAAATGCTCGAGGCGATGTAAGATCTTTAGTTTACAATTCCACTTGCTGTACAATTGCTTTTTCATTTATATCGCTATTAGTTGCATTACGTTGAATCACCATTTTATGAATGTTATAGCTTGGGGATTTAGGCAGATACGATTTGGAGCTCAAGTAGTTATGTAGAAACAGTGTGTCAAGAGGATTCATGGATATGTAGGTAGGAGGGACTTAATTAAGGCAGTGTGGGAGGTCACAAGTGGTGTAAGGTTCATTAGTCATAGATAACACGGAACATGAGAATAGAGACAAACATGGATGCTATTTGGGCAATTAGTACTGGACATTTTTTTAATTATTTTTTTTAGCGCGCACCCACCCCTGAATACCTGGCTCTTTTACGCATTTCAGTGCAATCGTGCGAGTGGAAAAAATAAACCATATACGCAGTAAATTAGTCAAATAATTATGTTCTAAAGTAAACTTTTATTCCAACTATGACATGTTGAAAAACTGATCTATGAATTAAACTGCTCACCAGCCGTGATAAATTGATCCCAAACTTGGCCGGTTTAGGAGTCAATGGGTTTAAAAAAACTTTTTAAAACTCATCGTTAATAAAACCATAAAATGGATTTTAAAAATCCTTTGAAAACTAAATTTTTCGCAAACTTCTCTTGACGTCCTCAGAGTTTGAAACATTTTTGATTTAATTTCAAAGTTTAAATATACAGATATACAGCAATTTTTACAGGCTTGGATACAGAAATTAAAGGTATATGAATATATGATGCATTTTTGCTGCTAAATTAGCTAGAAAACATAGCATATAGGATTGGAAATATTTTGTTTTGGGCCTATGTACGCTGTATAATCAAAGTTTCTTCTTGATGCGCTGTTTCCTATTGTCTTTAAATCTATTTCAGGTGAAATTGTATAGAGAATATTTTGTCCCTCCTGCTGGATGGCATTTTGAAGAAGACTGGTTTGTGAATCCAGAGCTCAGGTAATCATTGCAATACGGAGAGATGCGAGGTGGTTAACAATGGAAACATTGTAAACCATAGTTACTAACGGTGCTGACTCTGTGGATATGCGTTTACATGCAGAGTACATGCGCACTATTGCAAAGATCGTTGTAAAATGTATTTGTATCGTTCCATATTCACTAAAATAGTTTTAAGGTCTATCATTTCATGTTTTCGTTTTTGAGCGAGTTTCAATTGAGTGCTGTAAAACCAAAACCAAAGTAATTACTTTGGCCAATCACAAAGAACTAGACAATCCAGTGATCCAATCAAAACTCGAAGTAATTACACGTAGCCGACACAAAGCGCGGGACAAAGGTCCGCGCGCGAGCCACGATTGATTTTGGTTAAACTTCTGATTGGTTGAAAAGTGACGTGAGATTTTTAAACCAATCACTGACCGTAGTAATGCAGAACCAAAGCAATTTGCAAATAACTTGAAAGCTGCTCTCAGTCTGCTAGCAGAAGTAGGTATTGAACAGGTCTCAGAGCACGTCCTTTTCTTTTAACAGCATGACGTATGATCGAGACAGTGGTCATAAGAGCTTTCTTGAGGATGTGTTTGAAAATGAGTCTCGTCTTCCTGGTGGTAGCTGGGGACCTTCGTCTGTGCCCTGGACAGATGTGGTAAGTATTGAGTTTTGTTTGGAAGTGCATACGTTTTCATGATTAGCTTTTTGCCAATCTTTTGGTATTTTTCGTAAGTTACGCGTTCCAAAGTGAATGCTTTTGCAAAAATGAAAGGTGACTTTTCTTTTGAAACAAAACAAAAAGTAAAGTTAGAGAAGTTTTTTTGTCCCTTCGGGTTGGAGGTTTCCTAGATCTGTCAATGGTCAAAACTGCAAACATTTCTTATGAGTCAACCAATACAAGTTCTAGCCCAACTGACGTACATTTGATCCCCTAATGATAAAAGTTAGGAAAAATGTAAATAGCGAAGGAAAGAGATGTTACGTCATTCAACTAACCGCTGGAATCCAAGCTATCCCGCTCTTTTTTCGTATCCATCTTCGTCCTTTTTGTATCTTCATGCATTCCTCAAAGTTGTGTTCATATTTATCTCTCTCTTAGCGTGGCGACGCAGTGACAGCCCGTGATGAGATAGCATGCCCGGAAGATTGGGAATGGACCACGGAGTGGACAGTGGACTTGAACAGAGCCGTCGATGAAGATGGTTTGTTCAGGATGACCTTTTCAATTAATTCAATCTACAGTCGACTTTTTGGCTTATTTCATCCTTCGGAAGTCTCTATTACTCTTTCGTTGTGGGAGAGACGAAAAAGTCTTACAAAAGTCTCTTTTTTAGAATCTTTAAAATATAAATTACAATTTTTCGCGAATTTATTATTGAAAGTTTCCAAATGAACGACATTAGTCAACTGTGGTGTCTTATTTTGTGCATGCAAACCTAAAACGGTTTTAATGTGATATGCCATCATGTTTCAGGTTACGAGTATACAGTGGAGGCCACGTTTGGTGGCTATGGAGCAGTGGAAAAGACTTACCACTTGTGTCGGCGACGGAGATGGGTCCGGAACAGAGTTGTGGTGAAGAGTCCTAAAGTGGAACAGGAACAGGTAAAATTACAAGTTACTCCCTGCGTGAAGTCGAGCAAACAAACAATAATGTATGTAGCAACCGGGAAACGTACTGTGGCTTGCGTTTGTTGTCAGTTTTTGCCCTGGTCTGAGGTTTGCCATTTGCTGTTCAGTAGTGAGGGTCAGAGATTTGTCCCAGTCGGTGGAACAAGTGCCAGTTAGAACACTCGAAGAGTTTCAGACTTACATTTACTTACATTTAACAGCAGGCTACACTGAAAGTAATGTGCGAGCAAACACGTATTGCTTAGCAACTAGGGACGAACACCGCGGGCTCGGTCCCGTCTCGGAGGCGGGATTCGCATCAGCTGGTACTTGCTTCCCTGACTGAATGTGTTTATTGTCATCCTCGTATAAAGGTAGGAATCATTGCTGTGGTTAGGTATATGCATTACCTCCCCTATGCAGGATGAAGAGAGAATTCGTTGAAGCCTGCTCTGTCTGCTGTGTCATGCTTCTTCATGCAACAGCCAAGAGGCCTCATAAGGATTGCACTGCAACGCCATCACCTGCATTGACTTTGCTAGTCTCGCGTTAGCAACTATAAACTTGTTTCTTGTTTGTTCGTAATACAGATCCGTGCAGAACAGCTTGCTGCAGAAGGCTGGGAGTACGCCCCAGTCTTCACCATGAAGTTCCATGCCAAGGAGCGCAAGATGGACCTGGTGCGGAGAAGACGTTGGCACAGGAAGATGGTGCAGGACGATCCCAGTGCACCGGCGGTGTTTCATATTGATGTCGGAAGCAAAGACGATGATGTAAGAATTTGCAATGTTGTGGAGTGTAAAGTATTTGTTTTTGGTTAGCTGGTGAGTTAAATTTCATTTGACTTGGATCGGTTGATTCTATGGTTACTTTGGTTTTCCAGACCACCCAGTTCGTGTTACAATACTTCATATTTATTTTCATTATTTTAACCAAGACGATACAAATGTTTCTGAATTTTTTCAACTTTCAATAACGACGTGGCATCACACAGTATTCATAACAATCTCTTAAATTATCATGCTCTTTACCAGGTGTTTTCCTCTCGCTCCATGCATCCGGCGGTGGGTCGGCGGCCACTAACTAGTGCGATTTAACATAATAATAATAATAATAGTTAATCTTTATTGAGGATGCCAACATCACAAAAAGAGTGGTTTACAGAAGGGTCCTCTAAAGGTAACTACATATAAATATAATTACGTATAAATATAATTACGTAAAACATATGAATCTACCAAAGTAAACGTCATGATGAGATTTGGTGTGGTTATAATAGGTATCCTTTAAATGGAGGTTTCACAACGTTTCTTTAAGACTAAACTCAGTAGAATGTCTGTATCAGTAAATGATATTTGTTAGCTGAAGGTCGACTGTACTGTTGACTATGACTACTGTTTATCCTATTCAGCTTGATTTGTTTTGCTTGTTTTATAGGACAAGGAGAAAGAGACGATGATGAATGCGCCCAGAATGTTTATAACATTTGACAGTGAGTACTCGCCAATAACTAGTAACCTCGATAGACCGCTCTGCTGGACCGCTCGTCCTTGCTCCGAGGGGTTTTCTTGTTTTCCTCCCTCCACAAAAACCAATACTTCAAATTCCAATTTGATCGGGAATTCGAGTTGCAAGATTGTTACATACTACCCTTTAAAGAAAGTAATTTTTTTGCTAGGTAGGGTGGAGCAATGCCCATGTGCAAGCGCAATCATTAGTAGTCATGGATGTTATTGCATTGTGTATATACATAGGCAAGCCACTCAACTGTTATCTTTCAGAGCCGCACAAGTATCAGCTGAGGGCGTACATCTACCAAGCACGTGACCTGTTGGCATCTGATGCAGATGGGTTTTCAGGTAAGACCACGCACAGTTTGAAATGTTGTAACATAAATTGGATGCTACACACGATCTGGCGTGATTGGTCAAATGGCTCTCCGTGGCAATTGCAGGATCCCTAATTTTGACATCCTGTGCCATCTTTTTGTTTTGCCGATAGACTCTGCTTATGTCATGATATTTTGATTTCCGTAAAATGTTCCATAACCAATGGTGTACTCAGCCAGGCGTTGTCGACTTTGCTCGCAGGAGACTTAGCGTGTTATGCAATTGAAAAATAAAATATATTCCTGTCATCGAGCATAAATTGTCATATTTTGAAACACAGAGGTCATTACATCCCTCTGGAAAGGGTGCCAGCTAGTTGCTGTGAATAATCAATGCGGAAAGTAATTTGGGACCAACGACAATTTCTAGTATAGTTTCCGGCGCCGGTGTAGGTGTCTCAAATTGCTCGGCCCCTTCTTCGTGTACCGGACACATATGACGAGAAAAAAAAGATGAGAAACAGTTCTACCCAAACTACAAAGAATCAAGAACAAAGGTAAAACAATGTCTAACATTTGCATACGGTACACGGAGTTAGAGCTAGTGGGCCTTAATCACACGACGGCCATGTTGAGTCCCGAGGGATTGAAAACTTTTGTTTTGCCACGCGGGAACTCGTTCCCAAACATTTGAATTTGAGGCTCGAGGTACAAAATCTGTTGTCTATGGCCAATATGGCCGCCGTGTGATTAAGGGCCATTGTTCTAATTAAACAATAGTGTTTCTGTCAAGGAACTATCGGCTGATAGTTGCCCCGCGGAAATTTGATGTTCTTAAAACAAATATTTGCCCGATAAGCTTCGAGGGCAAATATGCTAGTTTTAAGAACATCAAATTTCCAAGGGGCAACTATCAGACCGATAGTTCCGAGTCAAACACTCTATTGTCTTTATTGTTCACCACTAAATTTTCGTCCGCGCGCACATTCACAAACTAGCATCTTGAGTTTTTTGCTGCAAGCCGAAACGTATGAATACGCGAAAATCAGGTAAGAAACCCTCGAAATACAGATAAACCAAATAGCGTTTAATTTTTTACCGAAAGACTGCTTGTTAACAAAAAAATTCACGGACGGGCACTATCCATCCGGGAATATTCCTCGGACGGGCACTATGCACTGATAGTGCCCTCCGCGGATGAACACTATCGCGTCACGTGATCAATTTAGACCAATCAGAATCGGAGAAAATTTAGTGGTGAACTATAATTGCTGATATCTGATGAGAACATGGTTTGAAATGTGTGGAATTTGTTTTATTTTTCAGACCCTTATGCACGTGTGGTGTTTGGAAGTCAAAGTCAAGTGACTGAAATCCTGACAACAACGATCTGTCCCACGTGGGATCAGACCCTGATATTTGACAATGTCCAAATTTATGGCAGTGTTGACAAAGTTGCTAGGAACCCTCCTGAGGTTATCATTGAGCTGTTTGACAAAGATCCAGTGGTAAGTATGCAAGTTGTTACACAACGCGTCAAGTTAGTGTTGCGTGGCAACCCAAATAAAGGCTATGCAGGGGTCTGGTGATAAATCAAATGTACGTTAAAATCCTGTGTCTTAGGGCTCTTACTATTAGTCAGGACTGGCTAGTTAGACCAGAATAGCATAACATTTAAGAAATAGAAAACATGTACCGTGTTTCTATCGAGTTATAGAAACACGAGTGGAAGTTTGGGAGAACGAGAAATGCTGTGGGAACACGAGCCGTAGGCGAGTGTTTCCACAGCTTTTTCGAGTTCTCCCAAACTTTCACGAGTGTTTCTATAACTCGATAGAAACACGAAGTACATGTTTTCTATTTCTTTTAGAAAACACCGCGACGAGAAGAAGGAAAACAACTTGTTAAATTTGATTATCAAAATGTAAATTCTCTTTGCTCGCGCCATCATTACGTCAACAGCTCGTTCCAGCTCGTGTCTCCATCGAGTTATAGAAACACGCTTCTTAACCAATCAGCGTGCAAGTAACGGCTCCATTGGCAGGTACTGGTCTTCTTTGGAAGGCTTATTTTACTCCATTCGTTACCAAGGACAGCAAAGCCAGAAAGCTAAGCTATACCGTTTGTGTTGGACACTTCATCCAAACATGAGAGAACTACTTTGATTGGCCAAACACTTAAATATTTCCAGAGAAAACTACTCTTTTGTAAAGCAACCAAAAATTGTTTATGGCTTTAATGCTATAAAAATATGAATATGGAAGACCTCAAGGCCTAGACTTGCTTCAATTTAAGGAAAAACAAGCCGTTCTAATATTTGAGTAGTTTTGTCTTGAATACGTGAACTATTCGTTTTTAACTTGTAGGGCCAAGATGAGTTCATGGGCCGTTGCGTGGTTACTCCGCTGGTAAAGCTGAATGGGCAGGAACCACCAGCTCCCAGGCTGTTATGGTATGACGTCACACGAGCCGGCGAGGAGGCTGGAGAGATTCTTGCGGCCTTTGAACTCTTTCTGGTGTGTAAAACTAAAACTGCTACAACCACTTTGTCTGCTCTAATTAACGTTATACTCAAACCATGTATTGATAGGGCTATTTCGCCTTTACCTTTCGCAAATGAAACAGGAGTTGAATGTTTTACTTCCAAATTTACTTAGCGTGGTAACCCTGAAATAAAAAAGACCGTTGTCTTCTGGTGCAGCATTACTCAAGCCGACGCAAAAAGGAATTTCCTGCCTTGTGGCTCTCCCAGGGAATGGTTATCACAAAGCATCCTCTTTTAGTGTGAAGCTCGATTGATCACTTTTGACTAGAATGTTTTCTCTCGATGCTACTGTCATGGCGATGTATGAAGGAAGTTAATCTTTGTTTACGCCGGTTCTCATGTCCTCTGTTCTCTGTCTTAGGACGAAGGTGCAGATCTTCCATTTGCTCCACCGATGAAGGGAAATCTGTTTCTGGTACCGAATGGAATCAGGCCAGTTATGCAGCGTACGGCTGTAGAGGTAGGCAAACACCATTGGTTGCTTCTCCTACTAATTTGAATAAAGATGGGAACAAGTTAAACGTTTACCAGAACTGAAGAACGCAACAAATGGATTGGGATAAAGGATAGGATAAAGGTTTCTTAAAATTCCTGAATCCTGGTGAATTATGTACCTTCCAACCATTGATGCAAATTTGAATTTCGTTTTAAATTTTAATTTGAAATGTTGTGTTAACTTACTTATCTCGTTCTAAGCAGGAAGAAACCTAAGGCGCTGTTGTTGTCGCAGTGTTACGAAGGATTGCTGTTCCCTTGCAGGTTCTGTGCTGGGGTGTAAGGAACATGAAGAGATTCCAGCTGGCAAGTGTAGCATCGCCTAGCATTGAGTTTGAATGTGGTGGACATGTTGTTCATTCAACAGTCATCAAGAACACACAGAAGAACCCTAACTTTGATCAGCCACTTTTCTTCTTTGATGTGGTGAGTGTTTTATTCAGAGTCATTCTTGGAAATGCTGAAAACTGTCTTGCACACGCTTATGTTATCGTCCGTGAGAATGTCGTCTGAGATTTGAACGAAACTTCCCTTCGAATGACGTAACACAATAAAAATCCATGTGTGTATGTGATTAGTTGATATTCGTGGGAGTCACAGCCAATCAGATCAACGGCTGGAATAATACGCTTTCTAAGCATAGTCGTTATTATCAATACAAAGAGGCAACCTTATTTAGGGATGGGGTCTTTGAAACCGTCTGACCCTGTGCTTGACAGTTCTTTAGAGTTTAGGTAGTTTCCAGCTCAGTTTAGTTTGGTGTACTTCAGCCTCGTGGATCTTGACTTTGTTTTGGGCCATTTTAAGATGTTTTCATTTTTTTGCGATCAGTTGTCGCTAATTTGCAAATGATAACGCTTTGAACATTAGAACAAGTTGTGTGAAGGAAAGTTGACCCCAATATTGCGTGGCAAGTGTCCTAATCTGTTCAATTTTGCACCCCACAGTATCTCCCTAAGGAAGAGTTGTACACGCCGCCAATGAACATCAAAGTTCACGATAATCGCTCATTTGGTCGCAAACCTGTTGTTGGCATTCACTCTATGAAGTCCATGAAGAAATTCCGTTGTGAGCCTGCCAGTGCTGATGAACCACTTGACCTACCTGTAGGTTAGTTGATAAAGTATTGCCAGTACAATGTTTTTTACAGACGTTAAGGTATCAGTATGCCTCAATTTCGTTCAAAAAAGTAAATTTCCTTTTTTCGGATGCCTTGTTGGGAAATTTGCGGTCTTTTCCAAAAAAGTCGAAAAGAAACGCTATTTTTGTACCGAGATAGAAATAAAAAAACAATTTTTAATTGCTAATTACCGCCAGCTGAGCATCGACATGTGCCTGTCATCGCTTACTGTCAATTCACCGCCAAATCTCACATAAGCGTCAAATTTCACAACAAAATTTCTTTCACGCGTTATGCATTATCTTTAATACTCCAACAAACATTATTTTGGAAAACGCGAGTTGTATAATACATTGAAAAGCTTTCTAACATCCTCTTCATAGTGTGCTAATAGCCATCATTGCCTCCAACAGGGGAGTACGAAGTCGACGCTACAGAATGTTAGTAGCTATAAAACGAACGATTTTTGCACTGTGTTTGGGATTATCAATATCTGCACTGCTATTAGCATTATTCAACAAATTGCCACGATATCCATATATGGTCATGAAGCGATTATTATCCTTCATCTGACTTGACAGATGACCTGCGATATACGCCAAGTAACGATAATGAGGCCGAAGTCTCGCAAAGCCCCGCAATCTTGCGGAATATCGTCTCATTTTAGCCAACTCGGCCTCGTTGGCTAAGTATCAGGCGATATTTCGCGCGATTTATGTGCTTCTGATGCGTGTGGTATCGCAATTATTTTTCAGCGGAGAGTGAGGCCAGTCGGCAGGGTTCTTCTCACATTATGGACATCAAGGAGGAGCAGAAAAAAGGAAGCGTAAGTGCAACAGTTATCAACTTACAACTTCTCCTTACAATATCTAAACACTTACAAACAAGCAGGTAGGGAGATTATCAACAAGGGAAGCATCCATTTGATCTATTACTGAATTCTCCGAACTAACATTTAAAGAAATGTGGGACAGTCATGAAGGATAATTTATTGTTCTACCTTGGAACGGAAAAAGTCCGGAAAGGGTTACCTCTCACCACGCTCTCCGGTACACAGAAATGTACTATTAAGCTTGTAATTCTACTGGTCCTATTGTGTAGCAGTTGTGCCCGTTTTTCAGGCTTAGGGCATTGTTCTTGTTGTTCGCTTAATTCTTTTGAAAGGTAGCGAGCCATTCATGTAAGATCTTCCGAGAACTGCTTCTCGACCCTCCAATACTTATAACCTTCAGTCGCGATTTGAAGCATAAGTTTGTAAACCGTTATTAAAGTGTCTCTATTGATGACCAATTAGAGACAGACTATTGCCTGTTTTTATTAGGAACAAAAAGACGAAGACATTGATTGGTGGTCCAAGTTCTATGCCTCTGTTGGTGACATCGACAAGGCTGGAGTGTACTTGGAAAAGGGATATGACAAGATCATGGTAAGAGATCGTCATCGTTTTCAGTCCTAGATATTCTAACATAACACTTCGCAGAAATGTAACACCTCAAAAAGAAAGATCTTTAGTGTATGGCCTGCAAGCAGGGTGTGCGTTCGGGTATTGGATAAGGGTCGGAAATACGCCTCCCACCCTCTTCCCCTCTCTCTACTTATTCCCTCAGGGGAGAACATACTCGAGGGCTATTATTCTAGAGTAAGCAGTTTCCTTTTAAAGCCAGTTTCCTTTTAAAGAAACCCTGTGCTTTTTTTTCTCAACATTGTAGGGCAAGATTCCTTCATTTCTATAAGCTAAATTGTTTTAGGTTTTGTCTTGACTGTTGAGTTGTTTTTCGTCTCGAAGTGTCCACGGGATTGTTCCTCGTAATCTACGCGCGAGCGCCTCGTGAGAGATCAAATTGTTATTATAAATAATCTCATAGCTCGTTGATTTGTTTAATTCACTGCAACACCCTTCAGGACCTTTGAAGAATACTCCTAAACATGTTTTTCCCAGTGCTTCATGTAAATGATTTTATTCTTTTATCACTCCAAGGTGTATGGAACAGAACTGGAGAAGGTTGAGGTATTCAATGGCTTCCAAGACTTTGTAGAAACGTTTTACATTCACCGCGGGAAAGTGAAGTCCAAATCAGAGGAGGAGGAGACTATTGTAGGGGAGTTCAAGGTAGGAAAACTCGTATGGGCTGTTTTGATATAGATCAAAAGAAATATGACAATCAGTTCGGAGAATTGATATTTTAATATTCTTTCCTTTCAGGGGTCTTTTCGGATATATCCTCTCCCAAGTGACCCCAATGCGCCTCTCCCACTTAAGATTCTACGAAAACTTCCTCCGAGTCAACCGGTGGAATGTATCATCAGAGTGTACATCGTGAGGGTAAGCCTTGTTTTTCTGTTCCTTTAACCCATAGGCCGTATTACGGATGTAACGCAAAAATGCAATTTTTACTGCTTTTCATTAAAACAAAAATTCATCTCCATAAAACGATTTATCGTACCGATTTTAGTAAACCTGCGAAGTTTGACAACAATCGGTTAAAAACTCTCGGAAATATGAGAATGCGAAAACGTCAAAATTTACAAAGAAATGTACGAAAGGGGCAAGGCTTGCCCCTTTTCATACATTTCTTTGTAAATTTTGGCATTTTCGGGCTCTCGTACTTCCGAGAGTTTGTAACCGATTGTTGTCAAACTTCGCAGGTTTACTAAAATCGATACGATAAATCGTATCATGGAGATGAATTTTCGTTTTAATGAAAAGCAGTAAAAATTGCATTTTTGCGTGACATCCGGCCATTTTGAGTCCTGAGGGATTGAAAACTTTTTTTTTGCCACGCGGGAACTCGTTCCCAAACATTTGAACTCGAGGCTCGGGGTACAAAATCTATCGTCTATGGCCAATATGGCTGTCGTGTGATTAAGGCCCATTGACTCCTAAACTGGCCGTGACAGACGTTTACCTTTGTTCCGCTTCTTACGTCATCAGCTTTCACCAAAAATAGGAATCCCATTTACCCCAGTTCTGCAGGAGGGAACGAGCTTTCCAATGATACGCAGATGATATTGATTGGGTTAATGGAGCTTGAAATATGCACGAAAACGCTTAGAAATTTCCGCCAAAAACTAGGATGAAAATTTCCCTCACTTTCCCTTGGCTACTTCATGTTAAGTACCGGTATTTCCTGTTGCATTGATGCTTTCTTGGCAATTCCTGAACCAAAGTAAGACCAGTAAATGGCCCACGAAAGCATGACAAGATACGAGAAAAGGAGAAAGGAAAAGTGAAAAAAAAAGACGACGAAAGGCCTAAAGAGGTGGTTCACATTTTAATTTGTGCGCATGCCCGAGCTAAAATGTCGTTAAGTGCGATGCTGGTGAAAATCTTGGCATGTCTATTTTGCAAATGCATTTTGGAGAGGTTTGGAGCAGATTTAGCCTATAACTGACTAGGAAATGTTCACAATGTCTAAAAAACGCGTTTTCTGCAAAAATCTCCAGGAGTCAATGGGTTAAAGAAGTATCCGTGTCAAATATACACGGCGTGTTGTCTTCTTGGCATCCGTTATTGTGGTCGTCGTGGTGAGAGGCGTTGTGTTACTCAAATATCGGCTGTATGGTCCATTCAACTGCTTAACTTTCGTGACATATATGCAAAAGATATCAAAATAAGATCTAATGCAAAATGGTCGTCACGCAACATTTTTCCTCACTTTAGTAATATTAGAATGTAGATGCGAGTAAAAGTCAGTTTGGCGCTGAGCACCAAGTGAAATGGAGCAAGAGACCTAATGAAAATACCAATGTAAGAACGCAAGCGATACCTCGCCAATTGTACGTGTGTGTAAGTAACTTGGTTTCCCTGTTTAATTTCAACAGGCTTTGGAACTTCAGCCACAGGACACCAGCGGCCTGGCAGATCCATATCTCGTCGTTCAACTGGGGAAAACCAAGATTTCGGACAAGGACAACTACGTGCCGAACAATTTGAATCCAATATTTGGAAAGTAAGAGAGCGTAGTATTAAGACATTTTACAGGGCACCATCGACCGCGCATCGTGAAAATTATAAGTTTTTCACCCGTTGTCTATCTGAATCTCTGTCAAATTTGGCCATCCTTCTCCCGTTTTGGCTTATTATTAGTCCTTTGTTTCCCCCTACCTTACTAAACTGTTTCCTGAGATTCAAAAGGACATCGCTAAAAGACACTCCAGGAATCGTATTACTTCTCTCACTGATATGTTGAACTACGCCATAGCGTATCCTGAAATACTTGCCGAGATCTCTCTCGCGAATGACGCATGGGAACGTTTTGCCCAAAGTTTTCTTCTCAATCTTCCCCATTCGAAGTCCTCCTTGTTTCAACTCAGCTTATTGTTACCTCTTTCGGTGTTTTTGTACCAGGGACACTGTCACGCATTGATTTCTGGGCATCCTGTCCAGAAATCAACTTTGATGAATTGCAATCCACTTCCATCCTTGTAATCCTGTACTGCTTCCCCAAAATACTTGTTCTGCGGAATCTTTTTTTCAAATTTATTCGTCTATTTGGAATAATATGGAAATTAGAATATAAAAATGTCTACAATCAGGCGTGACAGTGTCCCTTTGATATTTCGATTTAAAAGCAATTTTGTGCAATACCAACGATGACTTAATTCATGGTGACTTCGCTAAATTTTTCATGATCCTGGTTCCAAATTTGTTTCAATCCTCGCCAATCTCGTTCCACCTTGTTCTGTTTTGATTTAACGCTACGTTTCCTACGGGAAAATCCCTTTGTATATGTCATGACACATAGCGTACATTTTGTGTTTCCTTTCTGTCAGGATGTTTGAAATAAACGCAACGATCCCCATCATCAAGGACCTGCGCATTTGCGTTATGGATTATGACGTCATTGGTAGAGATGATCTGATTGGTGAGACGACTGTGGATCTGGAGAACAGGTTTTTGTCTCGTTTCCGCTCCACTTGTGGACTGCCGCAGACTTACTGCACGTGAGTACCAACAGTCTACAAGTGCTTCATATTACATGACAGAACCCTTGTTTATGTTATGGGGAATGCGATCTTCTTTGTAATTTTTTAGCGCAACATTCTAGTTATTCCCTTAAAGTTTTATGCAATCTCAAAATCTCATCATAACTTGGTAGGGGAAGCTACCATGAATATTAATAATATAGTGATCGCAAAGATTTTATGAAGGAGGAAAAAAGACACGACAGAATAGCCACGTTTGTCGTTCGAAACTGCCTTGCAGCATTGTAAGCGTAATGTGTCACCTATGATATAAAAGGTAATCCAATCGTATACTCGTGAAATAGGAAATAATGAGAATTGTAAGAATTTTGATTGAGCGTGCGTGAAATTATTTCCTAATTTCACTCGTCACCATTTGATTACCCATACTTATTATTATTATTATTATTATTATTATTATTATTATTATTATTATTATTATTACTGTTATTATCATTATTACTACTTTGTTTTCTAGTTTAGAAAACTGTTACTTCAACGGTTCTTTCAGTTTGAAATTAGATTAATTTGTATTTCAGAAATGTGACTGATTTTTTATTGGCTTGGTTACTTTAATAGTACAGATTGATGGAGTTTTGACGCGAGTACTGTTTGGTGATATGAAATTGTGTTTGGGAAGTCTCTTTACTGTTGAAAAGTTGACACCTTCGATTCAAACCAATGGCGTGACTAACGTAACAGTCGACTCACGACATTGGTCCAAACAAAAGATGCCAAAAAACAGCGCTCCTGTGTTACATGCTTTGGCACTCCTCACTGCAAAGGAAAGCTCATACACAATGGGCCCTTTGCACTACCCAGTCGCAAGGTACAAAATAACACCTTGCTTGTGGGCAGGCTTCGCGCTGGGACGTGAAGTCACTTTGTTTTGGATTGCCCTGCGCGAAGCTCGTCCACCAGCAAGGTGTTTATTGTACCGTGTGACTGGGCTGTACAAAGGGCCTATTGTGTGACCAGCGTGACGAGTTTGATTGACAGGTCTGGTCCAAACCAATGGCGTGACTCCCAGACGCCTCGTCAGATCTTGGAGTACTGGTGTGAATTGAACAACCTGAGCAAGCCTCAATACCTCGGGAACACCCAGCTTGTACTGGATGGAAAGGTCTACAACCTGCAAGAGTACGGTAAGACGTCTGATCAATGTCTTATTTCTCAGCACTTTGTCAATAGGTTGTCAGGTTGGCAAGTGATGAGATTAAAGAAAATTGTCATAATGATACCAGTGATAAGGTGCTGATGATACTCGTTATGAGAGGCTAGAACTGTCTAATCGAGTAGCGTTGCGTAACACCCATTCACCAGTCCTGCAGTTTGAATATCTATCGTTTCTTTCTTTAAATTGGGGGTATTCTCTTGCCACCATATTTTAATATCTTGCCCTAAACGGCAGGCGTTACAAGTCGCCCTTTTATATCGAAAAAATATAAAGGTATTAAAATCTGTGCACATTTACGGCTTCTTTTCCTGACAGAGGAAGGCATGTTGTTTCATTCACACTTGGGTCCCCCTGACCAGCGGTTGGCACTGCACGTGTTGAACTCCATGCCAGTCGTGCCTGAACACGTGGAGACCAGAGCCTTGTATAACACACTCCAGCCTAACATTGAACAGGTACAAGTTATGAAGTATGTTGCTTTTAACGTGCTATGGGACCCATAAACCCTCCAAACACGGAAAACGTCCACTTTTTTTGTCACTGGTAACATCTCGAATTTAGAAATTCACCCAATTTAAAATGGATAGCAAAACATAGAAAGAGCGTGCAAAGTTTAGTTAGCGTCAAGCGTGAAAGGAACTTTTCAAAGTCTTCTCATGCTTGTGACCGTGATAATGTTGGTTAGCTAAGTTAATGTTGATTCACTATTGTAACATAAAATTCCAAAAACAGGATTTGACGGTACGAGGAACATTGTGAAAACCTTATAGTTGAGTGGTAGTCAATCGCAAGGTTACCCCCCATCAGTAAATTTGCCTGTACCCATTTATACACCTGGGAGAAGAGAGGCACTTTGAGAGTAAAGTGCGCAAGAACGTAACGCAGTGGCCCAGCCAGGGCTGGACTGTTCGATCCGGTGTCCAGCGCACTGACCGTTTGGCCGCCGCGCCTCCCACGTGTGTTCATGGTAGTGGTGGTAATATGTTTCCGCCAAAAGGAAAAAAAATAAGAGTTTATGTATGACTTTTGTAAAACTTACATGTAAAATAAAACCATAGTTTGCAAACGCGCGTAGTAAAAGTGGGTAAACGAAATCCTACTTGGTTTTGGTGTTGGCCTCGGTTGGTTACAGAAGCAACATCTTTGCCATATATGGTTAGAGCACATCACGATATTTGCGTCGCTCAGTAAACGCAAAGGAAATCAAAAGCACAGAAGTACTTTTGAATGTCTTTTATAAGTCTTCGTGCTAAAAAACCTTTTTACACCCTGTAGGGCAAGCTTCAAATGTGGGTTGACATCTTCCCAAAGCATCTGGGAACCGCTGGCTCGCCATTTGATATCAATCCTCGCAAACCTGGAGAGTAAGTTTAGCTAAATTATAGTTGTTACATGTCACTGAAGTCAAACCTTAAGCATTCAATTTGTTCTGGTGAAACCCTGAAATATGGCCGACCAAATGAAATATACCGGGATCGGTGTCGTGTTATCTTTGGTATCATGTAATCTTTTTCTATTAGTTTATGGTTTTAACTCTTTTTTCCTAGTTATGAATTGAGAGTAATCATTTGGAACACAAGTGATGTGATCTTAGAAGAGACCTCAATAACAGGCGAGAAAATGAGTGACATTTACGTGAAGGGGTGAGTACTATAATATACCAAAACAAAGATTGATTCCTGTGTGCTCAGATTGGCAAAATAGTGCTTGAGAGCTCTAGAAAACACTCGCCTTCGTCTCAAGCTTTCCATTGTTCTCTCGCGTTCTTCTCTGCGTGTTATGACGTTATGACAGATTATTGTCGCAGAGATTTGGCTTCTTTCTCTGTTAAAAAAACCCGTAGAATTAATCCAACAGGAGTCATTTCGTTAATCAGTACATTTGACCAAGGAATTTATGTTTTAGATAAAATTTCTATGCAGTAGAAATAACAGGCTCTATTATATCAGAGTTTTAGGCTGTCGGAGGACGTGCAGGTTCTGAGGCATTTTAAAAAAGCCAGTACATTCGGAGATTGAAAGAACAAGCAATCTTTTCGTCTGAAGTAGTTGTTGTGTATTTGATGTTTAGGTGGATTGCAGGAATTGAGGACTCGCAGAAAACCGATGTGCATTACAGGTACGGTGCCCTGGCCCTCAACAGCTCATATGTGGAAATTACAAATTTGTATAGTAGTTTTGACCCTCTAATTTTATTAACTAGTATCAGAGCCCATCAATAGTATTTGTTCAATCATTTTTTGAACACGAATTGTCTTACCCAAGGTTCCAGGCAAGTTTTTGAGCCAAGGTGCCATACAAGAAATTCCAACGGGTCAAATTCTCACTGTTCCCAACAAATCATTAAGAAGTTTCTATTAATTTGTCGGGTCAGGAAGCTGACCTAGTCGGGTTTTTGACCTGAGGTCCCCCTCTTATCTGGAACATTGCTTACCTGCCCTTGAATGCGGCACTCGCCTGTTGATTTGGGCATGTACTAAAACCAGGAACACCGGAACACCCGAAACACTGGAACACCCCGGAACACTAGAATGTTAATTTTTAATATATTTTTTTTTAGATATATATTCGCATTTGACAGTATTTCTGGTGTTCCGGGTTTTTCAGGTGTTCCGGTATTCCTGGTTTTAGTACGACTTGAAGAAAAGCCAGTATTGATCCTTGTGAACAATTTCGGCAAGTGTTGTATCTAAATTGTCTTACCTGGATTAGCTTGCCAATACAACAGCCCCTTATCGTTTACCTCCACACAGCTAGTACTCTCTCAAAGCGCTTTAGTGGCGCTGTCACCTGAGTTGGGGTTGCTGCATTGTCAGGGCCTTCCTGTAGGTGATTCATCCTTATGCCATCTGTGTTCTGTTCAGGTCTCTGGATGGCGAAGGAAACTTCAACTGGCGTTTTGTCTTCCCATTTATGTTTCTTGCTGCAGAGAAAGTTCTGGTCGTTAAAAAGAAGGTAACGAAAGAGTTTTCATTTTTAATTAGTAAATTTTTACGTGGGTTGTCTTGTCAAATCAAATTCTCAATTTCATTAATAATTTATCAAGTTATAACAATTAACAAATAAAAACAATCGTGACGGAGGTTTTCATATCCGGTCTTAATTTGGATAGATTTTACGCCTTAGTTTTTGTTTGTATTGCGAAGATAAGCCAAACAACCAGAAATATTGTCAGAAATACTCCGCTGCACGTCACATTTTCAACTATTGATATTTTGATATCCGATGATATCTCTCGTGTTTGATTATTACTTCCAGTGGATAAGTGTGATATTTTCACGAAAAGCATCTTTAGTGCCGTGTTCACGAACAAGAAATAAAAGTTCTGAATGTTAAGCAATTTCAATGTGGAAAGCAGAATTTTCCACATTGGACGAATTCTGAATATCTGAATATGAGACACTCGTAAGAGCTTAACTTCCTTTTTGAAACTGTTTGATTATTCTATCGTTCTGGCCATTTCGGACTTACCTTACGAACCTTAAGAGAAATAAATAGAACTGTTTTTTTTTTTTATAGGAGCACTTCTGGAGTTTAGATGAAACAGAAGAACGCGTCCCTCCGTGTCTGGTCATCCAAATTTGGGACAACGACAAATTCTCTGCCGACGACTTCTTAGGTACGTTAAGATTGTTCGTGTGCTAGCATTGCAGTATTCACAGCGCGTGCTTTTGTAATGCAACATTCTCCCCCCCCCCCCACTCCCCGAAAAATAGTAGTAATAGTTTCTTCTAATGACACAGTCCAGTCTCCTTAGAGACTTTCCGTGTGCCCTACATAAGGGTTGAACCCAGGCTCGATTTAAAGGAGCTATGTCACGGTTCGTGCATTTTGAAAAATGTAGCCGTAATTTTTCAAACTCGTCATTTGTAATCCATCTCAATCTTCTCCATCTTTAACCATCCTTGTTCCTTTTTGGTTTAGTAACACTTCTTTGGTGTTTCTCTTCCTTAGTAAACTGTTATTTTTAGGTTTCCTTCATTTTAATGGTAATTTGGTTCGTAGCAGAAAATAACTCAAAATGTCGTGACGTAGCTCATTGCACCGGTTGAACTATTATTCAGGGTGCGCGATAAAGAGAGTTCAGGAAATTCACTATCCCTGCAGCAGGTGAACTTCCTTTCGCTTGTCCCTCAGGGGCCCATTTCTCGAAAGCCCCCGTAACGTTTCGGACCCGAAGCCAAAATTTGAATCCAAAACCCGAAGAGTTGGACGTACAGACCAGTCCGTGTTATTTCATTAATGATAGTTTTATTCCATTGCCTTCAAAACTAGTAAACCGTCGAGCTTAAATTCAAACAGAGCTAGCTTTACGAGACCGACATTTATTGGGACGTTCGGGAAACGGGCACCAGGGGCGGGTTGTTCAAAGCTGGGTTAAGGTAACCCAGGGTTAGTGCGAAATTTGAATTCAGATATGAAAGCTTTTCTTCATTTTCAGGTCAGGTAGAACTTAATCTTAACCGCATGCCCAAGCCAGCCAAGAGTGCAAGGAGGTGCTGTTTGCAGCAGCTGCCGTCGTTTGAGGAAGGTAGAGCCAGCAGTGGTGTAGAGTCTGTGTCCCTGTTTGAGATGAAGAGAGTGTACGGTTGGTGGCCCTGTGTGGCCCAGGAGGCAGGCGAAGAGATGCAGTTAACGGTAAGATCGGCATGTGAAATCACCTTATAGATTGCTGTGCATTGTTTTAAATTCAATTCAGGGTATAACAAAACATCCCCTAGTTGCGAATTTGTAGTGGTTCCGAAGAAACTAGACTAGTGTTGACCAGGTTGTTCAACTTTCACAGCTGGCGAAATCGTTAGTCAAATAACAGTTGATTTCGCTTTTGTGATTGGGCAAGAGCACAACTTTGATCAATTTGTTTTTATAAGAGCTCGTTGTGCGACCTTTTTGAAAACCAGCCAAGAAGCAAAATGACAATTGTGCACCTGAGTTGCTCGAATTCCGTGTCCCATAACTGTTGTATTTTGTTTTGTCGCATCCTAGGGTAAAGTCGAAATGGCCATTGAGTTGTTACCCAAGGACGAAGCTGATTCGAAGCCCACTGGTAAAGGAAGAGAGGAACCAAATCAGAACCCCACACTAGAGGAACCCAAGTAAGAAGCTCCACTCGAGATTGCCTTTCATTCCTCAAATAAATATCTCAGAAAAATAGGGAAAAAAATCACAAATTCACGACAAACACAAACCTACCCATTTCGCGTACAAACAAACGCCTAAAAGCAGACGGGAACCTCGTCACCAGGGCCTTCTACGGTTTCGAAATGGGGTCATGATGGCCCTGGGGACGAGGTTAAAAAGACGGCAGAAGAAGAATTTTTGTAGTTCGTGGGAAAAACAAACGTCATATTTAATCGCTCTAATTAGTGCTGAACAGCTCTGCATTGTCGATTAACAGCGTTAACTCGGCCAACACCAACACTTGGTAGAAACGCATTTAAATCGCTACCTCGTTACAAAGTCGTTTTGTTTCCCTTCCATGTACTTTCTAGTGCTAATCTGCAATCTGGTAATCTCACTTATTACTTCCTGTATTATGGAAGGTTTTTTGGTCGCCTTGACGCCAGTAGAAAAGGAAATTTCCTATTTTGTGACCCTTCAACATGTTTTTTTTTCTCAGTCCCCTCGTGGCTCAACAAGACAGTGCTCAACTAAAGATGATGATGATTCAGTGATTGTAATTGTGCCCCTCTTGTTTCTTTCCCAGTCGCCCCGCGACCTCGTTCCGTTGGTTCACTTCCCCGTTCAAGACTCTGCGTTACATAATTTGGAGAAATTACAAGTGGATCATTATTGGAGTACTTATCACTCTTATCATTGTGGCCGCTGTTGTCATCTTCTTGTATTCCATGCCGGTGAGTAGCAATGTCAATTGAGAAGGTGTTTTGAAGATAACGCTTCATCTTCGAAGCTGTTCAATAATAGAATAGGGGAGGGGGGAGGGCGGGGGTAAGTTTCTAAAGAAACTGTGGTGCTGCGTCGGTGGGAAGTATAACAATATAATTTGGTTTTGTCAGCTGGGTTGATAATGTCAATTGGCCACCGTAAAGAGATTCAATTGCTGACGTTTCGAGCGTTAGCCCTTCGTCAGAGCGAATCAAGGAATTGTGGGTCGTGTGTTTTTTATATACAGAGAGATGGAGCTTCGCTATTGGCTGGTGCCTGGTAACGTGAAAACAACGGAATAAATTAGTTGAATGAAAAGCGTTCGTTGATACCGTGAGGATTAAGAGTGCCGATTTGAAAAATAGATTTTTGTTCTAGAGTTTTACGGCTTTCCGTGTTTCCTTGGTGAAGGGAAAGGCCGCAGACTGCCATATGTTGCTTATAATGATTTGGGAGATTGAAGTGTCTCGCGACCAGTTTCGATGCATTTTTTGTCGTCTTTCTCTACGTTACGAAGGTGTTCACGGAATCGGTCGCCAAGTCGTTAGCACTACAAACGTCACAGAGAGAAAACAACGATGGAATCCCATTCACCCTCACATTTCACCCTCACAACCACGCAGTTAAATCCATCATCCTCAATAACTTTTGATCCCGACACTGGTAGAATCTTTTCGCAACCTCCATTAATTTCATTCAAACACGACAAAAACATAGGTAACTTTTTAGTTAGAAGTGCATTCCAAACTAGTGATCAACCCACGATGCAAAACATGCCCTTTCATTCACAACGTTGACAAAATATCGGGACCCAAGCGATCTATCAAAATCACTGATCATTTCACCTGTACCTCAGCCAATGCCATCTACTGCATAGCTTGCACTCTTCAGAGTTGCAAAAAGTTGTACATCGGCGAAACAGGGAGACGACTTGGCGACCGATTCCGAGAACACCTTCGTGACGTAGAGAAAGACGACAAAAATGCATCGAAACATATGGCAGTCTGCGGCCTTTCCCTTCACCAAGGAAACACGGAAAGCCGTAAAACTCTAGAACAAAAATTTATTTTTCAAATCGGCACTCTTAATCCTCACGGTATCAACGAACGCTTTTCATTCAACTAATTTATTCCGTTGTTTTCAAGTTACCAGGCACCAGCCAATAGCGAAGCTCCATCTTTCTGTATATAAAAAACACACGACCCACAATTCCTTGATTCGCTCCGACGAAGGGCTAACGCTCGAAACGTCAGCAATTGAATCTCTTTACGATGGCCAATTGACATCATCAACCCAGTTGATAAAACCAAATTATATTGTTCAATAATAGGATTTCATGAAGATTTTCATGTATCAAGACTGCTTACCTTAGGTAAAAAGTGTTTCGAAATTTCCAACGGCTTGCCTGAGCATGGTTTTCAATGGCCGAGTCCCTTTATGAGGCTTGCATGCAGGGAATCATGGCAGTTGAATTCAACTTCGCGCGCAAAGTCTCGAAGATTTCGTGCACGTGATGAATACAACATATTAATAAATAAATAGAGAGTTTTGTAACGTGATGAAGACAACAACCACGATTCCCTGTGCGTAAGTCTCATATAGGGAATCGGGGATTGGTACAAAACCCAACCGCACACACGGACGAGACACTAAGCCCGACGCAATTTTTCACGTTGTCTTATTTTCCGGGTCTATACCCATCCTGCAATCAATTAATCCACCGCAGGTAAAAAGATGGCGACTGGTACATTTACCTATAATTCTTTGCGCGCAGAAACCCTAAAAAAGCACTTGCAAGAACCCAAAGAAAACCCCTATGTTGTTGCAGGAACGAATTTCGTTAAATTGTAACTTTTGTATACCCCGAGGACTGTGTTAGGGTAGCAAGGAATTGTGATAAAATGTAAAGCCGCCATCTCTTTTTTGATACGGTGGATTTCGTCTTGCGCTGCGTCAATCTAGATCACGTGAATTAAGAACTTTCATTACATGGACGCAATTTGTTCGACGGGAAAGCCATCATAATGCCGTTCGTGATTTTGGTCTACTCTTTTTCAAAACCCTTTTAAATTTAATAAACCCAGCCACATCTCGTGAGTTTTCCCGACTCTGTTGGCCCGATAGCGTTATTTTTGTTCAAACAAATTCTTGACAAGACGCACAGAAACACGAACCACGTGTCGTGAATGAATCTGCACCGAGGTCAAATTTCTAACGGCAGTTTTCAGTCGGGGAACAAATGTCAGTTTTGGCAAATCTTCGTTGATGATATACTCGAGGAGTTTCCGACTTTTATATCCAATCAAAAACTAGCCCGAGAATTTGCGAATACACCGAAAGCAATTACGCAAGCAAACACGTTATGTTGCTTGGCAACTTCAGGGAGAAAGTCCGTGGTCTCGGTCCAATTTCGAGGCGGGATTTTGTCATTAACTGGTACTTGTCGCTATAGTTAATTTGATAGTTCTTATAAAAAATTACGATTGCTTTTACTTTTTTGTGTACTTGCTGCCAATCGTACCTGATTTGTTGCCTCTTTCTTTCCAGGGATACTCAGTGAAAAAGATGTTCAAGGTATAAATCGTCCCCTGAGACGGAAAATCAACAAATTACAACAAAATAATATAAGAATTACAGTATTATTAATATTGATATATTGCGGTAAATGATAAAATTAATGATAAATCATTATATCGTTATTTCATAAATTGGTTATAAAAGGAAATCGAGATGATAAACCGCTGACTAACAATTGTTGAATTGTTTAATGCACCAACTCTTGTCTTGTTGTTTTGGTAGAAGATCAGTTATAGTCTAACGTTTCACTGCATGTTCATTGCTCATAAGCCAACAGATATAAAATGTCTGAAAGCAATTAACTAGGCTGAAAAGAGGGTGGTAAATGGTCTTTTCGTTAACCGTTGATTGAGGTTTTTTTTGCATGAAATGTAAAATATATGGCTGCTTATTTTTGCTCGTAAAACGAGAATTATTTTTTTTATATTGTCGTGGTAGAAGGCAATGGAGAGATTAAGCGTGATGTTTGTTTTTCCCGCGAACTCCAAAAATTTAACTTCTGGAATCTGTCGTTCGGTTTTTGTACGCGGAAATAAGTCGGTTTTTTATTGTGAACGAGTGATTTTTTCCTATTTTTCTGAGAGATTTATTTAAGAATTAGATACAATAAAGGTTGCAAAATGAAAGCCAAGCTCGCATTTCCCGTTTGCCACGAATAACGTCATGCTTGATCTCTCTAATATCCGTATAATCACGTGGAAGATCACTAAGTGAAATATCCATGAGTTTTTCGTCGTTGAAACATCATTTGACCCCCTATCCCCTCACCTCCCCCACTCCATTTACCACCCTTCAAATGTTGAGGGCAAAATGGAATTGTTTTGAACGCTTCGTCGCAGGCGATGAACTGAAATTGAATTAAAACTGGAATTCGTCTGAAAATAGTTCATTATTCTACTTGTGGGAAGCCTCGATGTAACGTCCGAAATATAGTTGTACAAATAAATCAAATTAAAAAGAATGTCTCTTTCATAATGCTAGCTCAGCATGTAACTGCTCTTCTGTTATGGAGTTGAATTCTGTGAGATGTTCTAAATAATGCCTAACATCGTCCAAGTAAAGTGTTGAAGAATTGTAAGCATTGGACAAAGAGTGACTAGTGACAAGCTTAAGGAAAACCTTATGGTAAAACCTGATTAGACTTCACACATCAAGTAGATATTTTTGTTTTGACAATTTAGGAAGTTTAGTGTTATGGCTACACGTTGCAGGGACAAGTTGCTGTAACAGTTCACTTGTGTGACATGGTGAATTTTTGGTCCGCGCGACATAATTTTGTTGCTGCGATCCGTCGCACGAAATCAAACCATGACTTGTTTTTGACGCAGTGAATACGTAGCGACTTGCCGCGTAATGTGCCCGGTCTTTACATAAATAAGCAAGAGTCCAGCATCAATAAATGGATACATCTTCTTCACACCTAGTGCTTGTTTACTTTGACTCTAACCACGGCGATCGGGATTTCAAACTTCCAGGTTGAAAGACCAAACAAGCGCAATCATTTCTCGAAAAATTGCTGAGCCGGCGTTGTTTGGTCTTGAAAACATCCGAGCCAGTTTAGGCCCACACGCACGCGCGCAGTTTCCGCTAAAAACCCTCTTAAATCTCCATTCTCGTCCCCATAGGCCGCGATCCGTTTGGTCAGCACCAAGGATCGAGACCTGGCTTGAGGCTTCTGACCGCCCCCAAATTATGAGCAAGCGCAGTGAACTTGTTCCGTTATTTTTAGTACGTTAGGTTACACGTACGGAAGGAAGACGAACGACAGAGAAAGGTAAAGAAAGGAGAGAAAAGGATCATTTCTACTTTACCCAGTGTTTCCTCGACTCGTTTTGGTCGCGACTTTTTTCTACGGAGTCGAATTCAAGCAAGGTCCGACGAATTTCCTACCGATTTCAAGAGTGGATCGCAACAATGTTGATACTATGAAATTAAAACTTTGTAAGCTTGAAGTAATACGAAACGCAAATTAGAAATCAGCTTTAACTTTTATCGGATTTTGATTCTTTGTTTCTTGCTAATTAACAAAATCGAAACAGTGATGGTCAGTGATGTAAGGCGGTCAAGAAAAATGACTTATCATGCATTGTATTGTTTAAGGTAGAAAAGCAAAACGCATAAGCTTGTTGGAAAATTTCAATCTGATGAAAACTTTCGTGTGAAGAGTCTTTAGACGGATTCATTGCAAAAAAAGTCAACATTTTCCCAAGACAAATTGATTGAATGTGGAAGCAAAAATACTAATTAAGTTAGTTTTCTCAGCCTAAGGCAAACTGCCAAACCAAATATCAGTCTTGAAAAACTCCCCCGCAAAAACAGGTCGATTTTGATATTCAAATTCACTGCATGGACACATTTCAGTTGAGAAGAATTAAAAACAAAGGTATGTATTTATACTCAATTGCGTGAAAAGTGCAATGGCAATAAAAGATCTTAACAATGAGATAACCGTTAGATATGAATAAGGTCTGAATATGGTGCATGAAACATTGGGAAATGAAGAGACGTATCTTTAGTCAGTATTTCAAGCAATGTTCTCTTGAGCCTTGCGGTTCTGTAGGCTTCTTCTTCACCATCTTACACCGAAAATACCTTCTTAAACGATGCTATTTTATTTATGCTTTGTGTGGTGAAAAAGCAATTATGCAAATGAATGTAAATTGTAATTTCTCACCAACATGAATAAGAAAGAAGTTATTTAGATACAATTATTCTGTCGACCAGCGTATTTGTTTTATCTTAACGTCAATTTGTAAGCCTTTTTAAAAAATTTGGGAGTAATTGTAGACTACGAGCAGTCCCCTTTTTTCTCAGTCCGTCGAGTGCAAAGCGAAAAGATGTCCACGGGAAACCTGGGAGACGCACCCACGCGGCGAGGAACGAAAAAAAGGGACTACCGATTAAGGCACGCCTCGTGGGCGCGTCTCCCAGGTTTCGTGCGGCCATTTTTTCGCTTCGCGCTCAACGGGCTAAGAAAAAAGGGACTGCTCGTAGTCTAGAGTAATTGTTAAGTTGGGAACCTGTTCCTATATTGATTGTAAGAATAGTTATGCTTAAGTAGCCCTTTGTCTTCCCGTGAAGGTTTGCTTTGTGGCATCGCTGCAATTATTCCATTTAACATTGCAGGATTCGTTTAATGGTGAAAATCATAAAATGAGATATCCTCAGCCCGTTTTTTACTGATAAAACTCACACAAGCATCGCTCTGCCAGTTTAATTCGGTGTATGTTCTTTTCACACTTTTCACTATAAATGATCGGTTCTTTTCGGGCAAAGTTCGGTTGCCTTCGGTATGGACGTCGCCAAATGTTTCTTCACAATTTTAACTTGTAATTTTCATTTCAGTTTTAGGACCAAAATTCCTTATTTGTGGCGGGGGTACTTCCTATTGGCAAATACAACACATTTAACGCAGTACTATAAAACTACCAATGCTTTAAACTGACCATTTTAGTTTTTCTTAAAAGTAAAACAAGTTTCACAATGTTCCACGCGAGTTACTCAGTAATTATATATGAATAAAAACATTGAATGATGTTAAAGAAACCAGAAATTACTTTGTCTGCCCTGGCGTTTTAGTTGGCTGTTAATCAAACACCAAGTTTTCTTCTATTATCAAAAGGAGAACAAAGGAAATGGAATACCTGTAGTCGGTAAAGTGAAAATGAGACGGACTGCACTCTACTCTTTTTGCTCGCGAGAATAATGACCATTCAGTTACTACAAGTGATCGCCGTTAAACTTAATATGACGAAACAATCGAGATGTCAAACATTTAAATGCCACCAGCCTTGAACAAACGTCACAATAAGTAATAAATACATTTTCAATCGACGAGTTCCTGAAAGAGTCGCGATCTACCATTCCCTCGGCAGGAAATGTTCAACCAAATTAATTAACGCGAATCAGTTACTTACACGGTCAATTCTACAGCTGTAATCCCAAAAGCCATGCTCTTTCTTAACAAAACATGGTTTCAGACACGTTTTTGTTTTCATCAAAATATTTTTGTGTTTTGATCAAAACAATACAACTCAAAAACGCCCATTTCTTTTTCGCGGAAGTTTTCGCGAGAGTTCGTGTGTATCTAAACTCCCCAGATTGGTTTTGTTTTAGTTTTACTAAAAACGAATAAATTCTATTACCCCTCACCACATCCAGTTAGTCAAAATGCTGCTCTCAGTGTAAATTTTATTCGCGAAGTAAATCGTTAACATGACAACGAAATCACTCAGAGAATATTGTCAAAATGCCTTTATCTTTGCCGTTTAATTATTCCTCTAGTTCAAACTTCCTTTACAACCACTTTCGGAGTTAATATGAATATAGAGGCAATGGAATTGCTGGAGTGCCTATCCGGCAATGATTTTTGACGGCCATTTGAAAGAATTTTCTTCATACTGAACCATCCCGGATTGTCACTTTAAGGTAAGACAAATTAAAATGATACGATATTTAAATGTATCTCACGTGGGTGCTGAAATTTCAAGCACTGAACATTTTGCCGTGCAGTGAATCGAAATTCAAAGCGCGTTCTTCGTGTTTTTGATAATTCAGAATCTAGGGGAAGCAGCTGTATGTGCAGTTGATTCATTGTCTACAATTGCGTCTATACTTCTAAATATCCCGGTAGTTGTCTTTCTTCAATTTCACTCTATACATGATAAACACCCGCGGAGCAAAGAATTATCGAGATGTAATTGGATGGTTAACTGTAGTTATAACCGAGCCTGTTATTTGGCTCGATTAAATATTTGGTGTTGTATCTAAATTTAGAGAGATCAGAGTTTGCTTGTTCCGCCTTCGAATAGCCAAAATAATTTTCATTCAAGTTCTTATTCGTTCGTGATGTTCATTCAATTGGGCAGGCGCCAGAAATTCGATAATGGATACAATTCAAAGACATAGCATTAGCAGAAATAGTATCTTTTACTTGACTGCCGCTTTTGCCTTGGTAAAAAAAGCTCTCAACGTTCTCAACAATTTTCTACGTTATGACCACCTGCGGACATTCATCGCTCTCCTTCCCCGTCCAAATTGATTTAATTTGTTTTCTCCTAATTATTCACGTGCACCTGTTTAAGACAGTCCTACAATAAATTGTACATAATTGTATATAGTTTTTTACTCTTAAATTTTTTGTTCTGAATTGTATCTCACTTTTAATCTCACATTTGCACCTAAACAAGCCTCGGTTCATCTGCGATATGTGGATAAATAAAGTCGGTTTACCTTTACTTACCTTTCACCTTTATCTTTGCGGCATAGAAGTGCTAGCTACACACGACCGAGGGACATGTCGCAGCGGCATGCCTTGTTCACACGAAAAGCAAGGACGCGTAGCGGGGATATGTAATCATAATACGCAGAGGCGGTATGTCCCCTCGTGTGTCCTGATAAGGGGCCCACCTTTTAACTTTTGAGGGGAGGGGGGAGGGGGGTGATTTTGAAAAAATAAATTACTGCGAGCGCTTGTCAGAAGAAAAAAATCGCGTGCAGCAAAAATGGAGGAAAAAATTCTTGCATGACTCCAAGAAAGGAAGAAAATTATTGCTGACCTGAAATGCCCCTCCCCCATCCCGTCCCCCTCAAAAGTTAAATGGTCAGCCCCAAATTTTAAGTCCGTGCATCACTGCGGCATGTCTCACGGAGTTCAACTCGTTGAACTTCGTGGGGAATATCTAAGGGATGCGATGTCCCCTTGTGTGAACAACATAAACACATTATTTTGTTGCTTCGACATGTCCTTGGTTCCAGTCTCCTCGAAACACGAAATATCCTTGCACAGCAAGAAATTATTTTGTTCACCAGGCTTAAGTGATCATTTTTGGTGGTTTAGCTGCTGACTTCTTGCAGCGGGTACAGTATAGGTTGATTGCATCCAGAGTGGAGCAGAAGTAAAACTGTAGTATCCGGATATCAATTGCATTGAGAAATTTCTAGCAATTTGCCTATGGGGATGTTATACCCGATTCACACCAAAGCTTAAACACGTTTAAAAGCTGTTTAGTTAAACACGGTTTAAAATTGTTTTGTTGATAAAAGTTACTAACTGATGATTGTTGACTTCAAATTTGGCACAGTGAAAGAACGCATTAGAATCCTATGTAAAATTCAGTCTTTCAGTCTTCTGTTGCTTATTTTCATTTTGTCTCACCTGGTTTAACTAAACAAGTTTTGTTGGTGTAAATGGGGTATAAGATTTATAAGCTTTGCTGTGAAGCAAGTCGACTAAGTCGTGGGTGGCCAAGGGGAGTCACATGAAACTTTAGTTTTGAAAATTTTATCAAGAAATTATTGTGCTCTTACACTGAAACCTACTGTTAGTTTGTATTGACAACGATGGAATAACAAAGTTGACTTCAAGCGGAAGTGTAGCAGAGCCAATTCCCGTCCCCAGAGCCGCTTGCCCCTCTTTGCCGGCTGGGCCTGTACACGAGGAACAAGTGGCTCTGCATTCTCGTCCCCAGAGCCGCTTGCCCCTCTTTGCCGGCTGGGCCTGTGCACGAGGAACAAGTGGCTCTGCATTCCCGTCCCCAGAGCCGCTTGTCCCTCTTAGCCGGCTTGGCCTGTGCACGAGGAACAAGTGGCTCTGCATTCCCGTCCCCAGAGCCGCTTGTCCCTCTTAGCTGGCTGGGCCTGTGCACGAGGAACAAGTGGCTCTGCATTCTCGTCCCCAGAGCCGCTTGTCCCTCTTAGCCGGCTGGGCCTGTGCACGAGGAACAAGTGGCTCTGGGGACGAGAATGAGCAGAGCCAAGTTCTCAGCGAGCAAAGGACTGGGCCTAGAGTTAAAATGTGAATCCTGTCACACGAAAGAGCATCAAGGTCTTAGTCAGATTGTAAAAATAGTATTTTTAAAACTTTGTACAAGGTCTCTGTCTTTGAGAGATTCAAACATGACGCACGGAGGCGAATTGTAATATAAAACGTTTTTGAATATTTATCTCAGGAATTTACTCCGTTAACAAAAGAGACTGGAAACTAATTTTTCAATCACACAATGCTGTTCGCGCGTTATTTCGAATATCCTGGGATAGGCTCGATTTCCAGCCGTTTTGGGATTCCGGTGGTCATCCTCCTCCCAACGGTGGTGTGGGGCAAGGAACGCGGGCTCACAAAACGGCTGGAAATCGAGCCCAGTCGGGGGAAAAGTCGGGGGATGTCGTGGTAAATATGTGGAGGTTTCGTGCCGAAAACGAGAGGAAATTTATCAATATGGAGCATCAGAACAAATTTTGAAGTTTTCGAAAGTGCCCCAATCAAATTGAAGAAACTTCGATAGCCTCAAGGAGACACACAGATTGTGTACACATCTGCCATTATTGGGTGACATGGGTAAAGGTACGTTTGCCGACCCTTATCCGACAGGTCCAGTCGGATAAAAAACGAATTTAAAAATCAAGGTATTCCCCTGTATTACTGGAAAGTCCGTCTTGACACATTCTTGCTTGCTTGACACATACGATGGCCAGATTTTATAGAACAAGTAATGAATGGTATGGTTCGTATCTCAGGTCATTTTGTGGCACTGGTGAGTTTGTTGGTGAGGAAACTCCTTGGTGGCAAGGTGACTGGGTACGCACCTATCAATGATAAGCCGGAGGGTGAGGAGACTGCACAGTGGGGGATTTGACAGAAATTATTAATAGTACCATAGTGGGAACTTTTGGCCACTTAAATGGACTTTCTGGCAACATTTTGGTGATGTTTAGTGACTCTTGACCATCCACAAATGCCCCGGGGCAGGTTATTTGAACAGAAATGTTTAGTTCAGTTCAAATGTCGGCTGCCTATATCTGGCCTCCCCTCCTGTGGCTTAACATTGACAGGTGCATTACATGAAAGGAACTGTATGCATAATCTAGTATGGGGCTATATGAAAATTTCTCCAGTAGATGTCTTCTGAGGAACAAGATGATCAGAGAGGACTTGATTTTAGTGAAGTTCATATCCTTGCTGCTTTGAGTTTTGACTTTTCCCTTGTATGTACAGAGTATTGTCAGTACATTTGTTTCCACTTCAAATTATTTCTGTTGCATATCCTTGAAACATACCGGTAGCCCTTTGTGTGCCACGACCCTTACGTCCGGTGAATGCTTATGAAAATTTAAATTATAGATCAGTGAATTACAGGTAATTTGATAGAGAGTTAAGTTACTTTTTGGGGAATCCCCTTTATGGGCAGTTGGTTCATACGCTTGGTAGTGCTACAACTCAAGGAAAATAGAAATCAGAGCTCCAGCTGTTGTTGCTAGACAGTATGTGTATATTAATTAACTGCTTTTAACAACAGGTAAGTGGCATGTTATCCACAGTGGACAAATCGCATGTAATTTTCTTGTTTGTGCAATCAAGTTAAGGAATCCAGTAACTGGAAATTATGGTATTTAAAAAATACCATATTATATATATTTATTAAATAATAATATGTGTGCAAAAGGGACATGAAATCCACCGGCTTGAATGTACAGATGTCGGAGGCACTAGACAATGACAGAAAGATCTGGAGAACAGAGATGTGCAAAGCACTCATATCTGAAGAACATCATATCACCCTAGCCGCAGAGGAAAAAAGAGCGAAGAGGAAGGCCAGTTGTGAACCTTCAGTTCATCTGCCAAAACTGCAGTTCTATCTGTAAATCATGTATCAGACTGTTAAGCCATAGCAAACAGTACACTAATCCATGGACCTTAAGTCCGAAGGATGCCTGCTACTACTAGTAATGGTTAAGATTGATTGAAACGTGATGGCTGTCATGCATGTGAGGTGTTTTCACAGCCATGTTCAAGATGTCTCAAATTTATTGTCTCTTGAGTTGCAGAGTTGTATGATTTTGAGACATTTCTTGGAACTTTAAATTATGTGCTCTGGTGCTCTAGTACATATTAGTTTAAGTTACCCAATGTGGATTTAACTTTCAGATTTGATTGACAAGCTGTTATGGAAGGTGCCGGAGAAGCCCCACCCCCTCCCCTTCCACCTCCACCTGCCCCACCACCTGCAACGCTGGCACCAACCCCACCACCAGCACATCCAGCTGAGTCAGTTCCACAACCTGCTGAGAGAGCAGTCACCCCAGAACCCGAACGTGAACGAGAGACTCCTTCTAAAGTTCAGCCATCTAAGGATGAGATGCCAGAGAGTGCAGAGCCACCAGCAATTCCTGAAAAGTAAGTGTTAATTTAAGTGCACCTAACCCTAGCCTCCCACGCAGGCATTATTAGGCGATTGCGTTACACTTGTCGCCACTAACGCCTGCTTAACCGCAACCAACATTCATTTCCCATTTCCTCTCGCCAGACAAACTAACCAATCAGCATTGTCTGGAAGCATTCAAAATGATCGTTACAAAAATTCCCGCGAATCCGTTCTTCGGGATGCCGGCGCTGTTGGATACAATACTCTGGTGTATTTTGATGGTTGAAACTCCAAATAAAATATTATTTATTGTGAATACAAGAGGTAAGCGTGCGAGTCTGATTCGGTCATAAGTTGGAAGGGTTAATATTTTGGGAAAGATGATCTCTCTCCCATGAACACAACAGTGGATCAGAAATATTTATTTCAACGCTATAAAATGCTACAAAAGACTTCGCCAACTCGAAAACGCAAAGCGGAATTAATTTAGAAATCATCAAAGAGTTCCACATCCGTGGTATTTACAAGCGAACAAATTGAAGGGTAAAATTGGAAAGAGCCAGTCAAGGCGAATACAACTTCAACGCTCTGAATGATTCATTCAACAAACTTGCCACAGAACGATTTAAAACGTCCAGTGCTGCTGGGTTAAAAGGCTGGCTTGAAAATATGTTCAACTTCTCCTTTCGATAGTTTATTGGCCCTTTGATTTGAGGCCTCCATTTGCTTAAAATTGGGTTTGAACAACCGACGATTAATAATATTTTTCTGAACACCAAAATCGCTCCGCAGTCATTTAGAGTCTGAAACGTGGAAACTTTGACCCATCGGCTAGCTTTTCATTTGGCTGAACTTCAGTAATTCGTTGCTGGATTGTACGTCTTTTTGCGGAGCTGTGGGGAAAAATATGAAAACTGAAAATCAATGAGCCGGACTGTCGGAACCACTGAAGGCAAAACTTGATAACAAACGACTTACCGTAGCCAGTTGATAAATTAAGGAGTAAATAAGTTTCCCTTCACAAATTCAGAACTTGCTTTCATCTAAACTGAATTTACCAGAGAAATCTCTGACTTGGTGTAAAATCAATCGTCCCTGGCAGGTTTCATCTCATCGCATGTCTCGCGGTGGGAGAGGTGTCGTGGGGATTTTAGTTGATAAAATCTGATTGGCTAAGCGGCGGTCAAGGTGAAGGTCGGCTTTCCGGATTTTAGTAGGTAAAATCTAATTGGCGAGGTGGCGGAAAGGAATGTTGGCATTGGTTAAGCAGACGTTAGTGGGACAAGTGTAACGCAATCCCCTAATAAAGTCTGCGTAGGAGACTAACCTAACCCCCAAATATTTTTTTTTGCTAAAATATACCTTTGCACCAGTTTGAAACGAATTGCACCTTTCTTTTCTCCTTTTTACCAAATTCTGGTTATTTATAGTATTCAACCGTTATGAAAAACTGTGCATCATTTGTTCCACGACCGAGTCAGAAGGGGTGTGGGTCTATTCCTGATTTGACGTCACAAAATGATTTGCATCACATCAAGTCTTTGTAAACATGCATGCAAATCAGTTTGTGACGTCAAATCAGGAATAGACCCACGCCCCTTCTGACTCGTGGAACAAATGATGCACTGTTTATCGTAACTTTTGAATGCTATAAAAGGTTGTCAATAAGCGCCGGCAACCGGTGATATCGCCGGCTACTTGAACGTTTTCGCCGGCTACAATTTGGCAGAGATAAGGAGGAAAAAGTGGTCATTACAAAAGCACTTAAAAAAGGGCCCCCAGTGTCGTCTACTTTCAAAATATATCCGCATACTTCAAATATTATTGACAACCCTGCTATAAATAGCCAGAATTTGGTAAAAAGGTGCAATGCGTTTCAAATTGGTGCAAAGGTTTATTCTAGCGAAAAAAATATTTTGGGGCTAGGTGCACTTTAAAAAACCCATAAGTCTATGAATTGTTAGTTAGTGGGTTAATTTGTTGGATCAGTCTGTGGATTAGGGTCAGTCACCAAGGGGGAGGGGGGGGGGCAATTAGAAGGGAAGCAGCCTTCTGCATAGAATGGGGTATAAATAGAGATACTACAGCAAGAACTAATTGTTGATTTTAAAATAAATTTAAGAACACAGGAAAAACCATCGGGCACTGAAGATTTCTTAGCAAGAAGTGAAGCCAGAAAGAAGCTACCTGATAAAAATCTTGATTTCCAGGTTTGTCTCTAATCCTTTTTCCTTTACGTTTATTTATCCATGAAAAGCTTGTCTCAGCTTGCATTCTAATTTATGTTGTTATAATTGTTACAGACCAATTCGGTTATATTAAAATTCTAACATGGCGCCGAGGCTTGGGGGAATAAAACAAAAGAAATTATTTATTTATCCCTAAGCCTTGATGCAAAATCTTTTGTTGTATTCCCCCAAGCTTCGGCGACATGTTAGAATATTAATATATCGGAATTGGTCTATTAAACTAGCTATATGATGAGATACGACACACCAACCCCCTCTGCCATATTTTTTTTCATGTCGTTTCAGATCTAGATGACAATAGCCCAATTTCGATATTTTAAAATTCAGCCCAAAGCAATAGACCTAGCTATGAGGCTCTAGGGAATAAACCCCACAAACTGTAATAGTTTATTCTTCAGAGCCTTGTGCTGATTTAGGCTGAATTTTAAAATATCGTAATTGTCTATTTGTGGTGCCATCAATTTAATTTATGACTGGATTCTAGAATGTTACCTCCAGGTAACCATTATTGTGGACAGCCATAATCTACTGCAGTATAATCTACTGCAGTATAATATACATATAATGGAATTGCCATGATTTAAAGTGGTACTACGATGAAAACATTTTGTTCTTGTTCTCTTTCGATTCCGATTTTATATTTGGCAAGAATGCACCATGCTAATTATTGCACTTCAATTTTCGAAATAAGTCTGCTATATTTTGAACGACAAATTCTTTTTTAAACAGATTCAACTTCAGTCGAGTTGCATTGAAAGAGCTGGATCGAGAGAGAAAATGATGTCATATACTCACTAGTTTAATTTTTTACTGTGTGAACCCAGCTAATTTGGTATGCAGAACAGCAACTTGCTTCTAAAAGCTCGTGCTGCATACTAATCAGCTGGGTTCACACATTGCAAATATAAAATAGTGAGTAGCTCTCTTGATGCAACTCGACTGAAGTCGAATCTGGTAATGGCAGACCGTTTAAATAAGAAATTGTCGTTGAAAAAATGGACTTGTTTCGAAAATTGAGGCACAATAATTGGCATGGTGCATTCTTGCCAAACATAAAATCGGAATCGAAAGAGAACAAGAACAACATTTTTTCATCGTATTACCACTTTAATAATTTTTTAGAGAGTAAATGCTGCATTTAACCCATTGACACCTGGAATGCCCTGAACTGCCTGTGTTGAGTATTAGACTTTGATAAAAATAGGGATTTGCCATATTCAAGATAATAATATGTATAATATGCAGGAGGAAATGATCTCTCCAATGATACCCAGATCAGAGTGATCATGGAATCAGAGTGATCATGATCATGCACATAAAAAGTTGCTTTGAAATATGAGCATTAGGCGTATGGGCGCCTTTGGAGTGGGGGAGGGTTGTACCCTCCCTGCCCGAAAAAAATACACAATTTCCGAATGTGTTAGCATGAAACTGGGGGGGAGGGGCGGGTTGCAACCCCTAGACCCCCAGCTCATACGCCTCATAATGTGTGTCCAGTCTTCTGAAATCTCTTCAGCTATTCAGATAGTATTGAACAGATCATGTAGTATATCGAAGGACGTCTGACCGCCTGCCTATAAGACTTCTGGTGTAATGTTACCTGAACCGCTTTTCCACTCTTTAATCTTGTCAGTGCCTGTTTAATCTCTTCCCTATCTTTCTCAGAATGTTCTCTTTGGGTTTGTCTCGTTTGCTGTCTGGTCACAGCTTGATTGAGTTTCTATCGGATGAATTCCAGTTCTTTCTTTTGAAACTTGTTTTACCCAAGACTTAAAGTCACATGTTTCTACATATTCTTGTTTAATCATCTTCCATTTCCTGTTTGTTGCTCCGCTAGTTTGTTGTTCTTCCTGGTCTGCTTGGGAACTTGATGTTGATCTTCCTCATCTTTCTGTTGGTCTTGCAGCACTTCGTAGAGTGCCTCAATCAAATCTATTTTGCAGGGCTAGATGGAAAATACCCGGATGGATAGTGCCCTCCGTGAATTTCTTTTGTAAACAAGTAGCTATTTAGTGCATTTCTTGTCTGGTTTTGATTAAGTTGGTTTCTTGTCTAGTTTTACAGTCTTTCCCGTAAAACCGTGAACACCAGAAAAAATTTCTGGAATGTTTATTGTGTAGTGACCAATCGCAGCAAAGTTCAGGACACGTGAACAAACATCAAGACCACAAACTAATGACCATTGCTGTTTGCGGTTTAGTTTTCTCACACCTGATTGGCTTTTTCTTTGTAACACAATAACATTCCATAAACATTACTGGTGTTCACGGTTTTACAGGAAAGACTGTAATTCGTTTGCTTCAAGTCTTTCGTCCTAATAAGTGATAAAACAAAATCATTCAAAAGGCTCGCTTTTTCAGTTAATGGGCGCGTGCGGTAGAAAATTTAGTGGTAAACAATAAAGACAATAGAGTGTTTTTGACTCGGAACTATCAGTCTGGTAGTTGCCCCTTGGAAATTTGATGTTCTTAAAACTAGCATATTTGCCCTGGAAGCTTTGCTTCTCGGGCAAATATTTGTTTTAAGAACATCAAATTTTTGCAGGGCAACTATCAGCCGATAGTTCCTCGACAGAAACAGTCTATTGTTTAGCCAGCAGGTTGATGCCATTGTCCGGAGTGTGGCTGCCACCATGTCCAGGATAACTACTTGGAGCCATACGTGGGGTGCATGTATGGACCAGGTGCCTGGCAGATGCAACTGCCTTGCTGTAAAGGTGCCACCACTTTACACTCTACTGTATGTGTCAATGGATTGCTTATTTGTTCTCAGGTCAGAGTGAGGATTATAGAGGGTCGTCAACTGGCAGGAGCTAACATCAGCCCTGTGGTGCGGGTTACCATTGAACACCAGACTAGACAAACTAAGGTTATTAAGTCAACTAACAAACCATTTTATGATGAGGTATGTAAAACAGGGATATTTAATAAATGTACTGCACCACACTAAATAAATGGCATCTTGGCTTATGTACAGCTACAAACCTGCTGGTTATTCCCAATAATATTGAGTGCTGTTAAAAGCTGTTGATTTTGCACCTTCAGAATTATTCCTGATATTTTTGCCAATCTCTCTTTATGGTTAGCCAATGTACACAGTGCAAATTTTAAACTGACAAAAATTGCTAATAATTTACAAATGCCTTAAATACAACACTACGCACTGCCATATATATACTTTGTGTTATTTTAGTACACTACATAATTATAGACATAACTATGATACCTGTCATTGCTATCATCATCATCATCATCGGCTGAGGCATGCAATCAATGTAAGGACAGCCCTTTGCTTACATAACATTATATATCATTCCTTGGATGCAAAGCTCTTTAGAAAATGATTTTTGTTTTGTCTCCACAGGTGTTTTTCTTCAACTTCAATCTAACACCACATAAACTGTTTGACGCTCAAGCATTGTTTGAGGTAGACTGGTAAAGTTCAATACTTAAGAGACAGTGGAATAAATGCATTTTATCACAGTTGTCGCTGGCCACAGAATGATATTTGCTTTGTTTTCTCATTGGTTGATTGTGATCTGTGATTGGCATTGCATTTGCTCTGGTTTTGGTTTTGTGATACTCAATGAAAGCACTTTAATATGAAATGTCACATGCTCTAACAATGTTAGAATCAATTTATTATGAAGTCTTATTGTATTGAGGAATAATTGGATCATGTTTACTATAGGAAGTTTCGGCCGATGTATCAGTCGACACACCGGTAGATATATCTGTTGATAGTCTGTCGATGCTCGGTTGATAGTTTGTTGATTCATTGACTGACTCTTCAACTGATACTCGGTCGAGAGTGTACAGACTATCGCCCGATATAGCAATCAACTGTTGGTCGATATTTCGTTGGCGCTTCTCGATCAAGTATCGGTCATACGTTGGTGGTATATTGGTCAAGTGTCGGTGATATATTGGTAAACTGTCGGTGATATATCAGCCAACTGTTGGTCGTGTATTGGTCATGTGTTGACCTTAGTGTATTTGAAGTCTGAATTAATTCGCGTGGCTGACTGGTGCCTGGTTTGAAAATGAGCCCCATTTCTTGGCGTTTTGTTGTTTGTTTCTGTCGCAGAGCATGATCCCTCGAACTTGTGCACACAGCAGAGAGTGGCAGTTTGTATAGAAATAATCTGTGACAGGAAAGCCAGGCAGGTTCTTCTCAATGCTGCAGAGATTGATGTTCACCGAAGCACTGCCTTAGTGTGCGGCCAGTCTCGCCAATGTAGATAGCAGTGATGGCATATTAGACCAGTTGATTTGCAAGTAAATGCATCCTAGATGGATATGGAGATATTGAGTACCGGCGAAGTATCGGTAGACTAAAAGCTATATCAGGCGACATACATCTCAACCGATATATTTTGACAAACTATCAACTGAGCTGATCGACCGAGTGTCCACCAAGTATTGACAGATATATCAACAAACTATCATCCGAGTATTGACCGAGTGTCCACCAAGTGTCGACCGAGTGTCCACGAGTATCGACCGACCCTCGACCGATATGTCAACTGACATATCGGTCATGACCACCCACAGTAAACACGATTGGAAAAAGTTAACTTGTAAATGATAAAAATTAATTAATATTAATCTATCTTTGATAGGTATTTAATTCTAAGAAATTAAGAGCAAATGCAATGGTGGGGAGTTTTGAGGTGAGTTTTTTCAGTTGTTAGACTTATTTTTGTTGATTGAAACTGTTACTTATAGAAAATTTGTAATTATTAAACTGATGGCAAGTACCAGCAGTATAGAATAATTATTTATATTGTATCAAGCCTCAAAGTAACCAACATAGCCCCCATCAACACTCGTGGGAGGCGCGGCGGCCTAATGGTAAGCACTAGACACTGGATCAGACGATCTGAGTTCAAGTCCTGGCTGGGGCACTGTATTGCATTCTTGGGCAAGACAATTAAACTCTCACAGTGCCTCTCTTCACCCAGGTGTATAAATGGGTTCCCAGCTACAGGCTGTGGCATCCCATCCAGGGGGAAGTAGAAATACTGCTAGTCGTTTCATGCTACAGAAACCAGGACAAGCCCTAGCCCTATGGGCCACTAGACACGTATGCAGACTTTACCTTACCTATTTAACAGCACGACACAAATTGCTCTTTTGTTTGTAACAATTATTTTACTTTCATGAAAGGCCAGATAAAATAAGTGGACTAAATACCAGAAATCCAAGCCATTAAAAATATCAGATCATATCATGTCTTATTAAGTAATAATTTTGTTTATTTATCTCGCAGTGTGATGTTGGATTCTTCTATGATGAACCTTGTAAGTTAATGATATCTTATGATAATTATCAATTATTCCATGATGAGTGCACATTGGATATAACATGGTAGATAGCCAGTGAGGTGCGTGGTGTTGAGATGGTTATACCTATAACTATCTTCTATCCAACAAGCGCAGGTGGAATAAGATTGTTTTATTAAAAACACCCCTAAAATTGCAATAGAACAACAGAGAACAACACATGCAGCATTGCCCCTAGCCAACAGCCAAACAATAACAACAACTAACATACAGGACAAGTATAATTTTTTTAACTTTTTATTGTTAAGAGCAATAATACAAAACATAGAAAATTACACCAATGCTTACGGTACCCTCCCCCCCTAACACTAATTACAAATTTACATTACATCACATTCATAGTCTGTTAGATCCAATTAAGAGTATAGTTGATAATGCAGACCCATAATAATGTGTACATTATTATTATTTTATATATCAGAATGTGAATATATAAGGTATATCTGCTACTTAACTATTGAAAAAAAAGTATTTATGGCAACATGTTTTTCCATTTTTTATAATGAATAGATTCTCTCTTATTCTTTTTTGCAATCAAAAGTTCTAGTTTTTGAATTTCTGTTATTTTGGCCTTCAATAAGGGTAAAAACGGCTTAATATGTTTACAACGGCATACATAGATGGTATATTTCCCGAGAATGATTATGTGATTTAACAAACAATTCCCTGGAATATCATCAATAATGCGAAAAAGGCTCATTATTTTATCAAACTTGTCAATTTCCATATAATAATTATTCAACCAAGAACTTACAGAAAGCCAAAATTTTTTAGTGTAGGTACAGTTGATCAGTATAATATATTATATATCAGTATAATTGCATGCAAGCGTACAACAGCTGCTTCACTTCTGGAAAACATGCAGCATTCAATAATATTATTACTGTAAATAATAATTAAATATAAGTTCAAAGATTACTTCATAGAAAGTGCGACGTACGGATTTTTATTCACGAGTTGCAAAACTTTGGAAAACGAACGAGTGAGCGCAGCAAACGAGTGAGTTTTCCAAAGTTTTGCGACGAGTGAATAATAATCCGTACAAAGCACTTTCTATGCTGTAATTTGTTTATTATATATAACGAGTACTCAACCATTGTAAACTTAAAGCGATTTTTTCTAGTCTATAATTAAAGAGTTAAACGCAGCGCTACGAGGAAAGCAAAGCTGCAAATGCATTCTGATGGCTTTCCAAGCGAGATCTCTTTTAAATTGAAAAGAAAAATTACGGCGACGACAAGCTATAGTAAACAAGAACTTTATTTGAATAGCGGTGTAAAACACACTGTGTTAATACTTTTTAAAAGTAAAGCTTTTGCTATCACATTGAGAAACGTCGCCATAAGTGAATCAACTACTGCGCACAAATCAACTGGCGAAGTTTTGAACAAAAGTTGTTATAACACAAGGAGTCGGTTCATTAAATAATAATTACGACGTAAATCCATATTCAAAAGTGAAATATTTACTTTACCCTGGTGTCCCCAAGGGTGCTTGAATTTTCTTAGAACGTCCACGGCTGCGTTGTATCAAAGCTACAATGAAAGTCTTTCATTTCTTGGCTTTCCCTTATCGACATTTAGTTTGTCTTCGCTCCGCCTGTGGAATGATTTTAGCATTTCCATATCATAACTGAGTTCTTAAGGTTTTGCTTGGCGTGTTTCTGATGGCTTTCCTTTCCATAAAGTTCTCAAAAGTACAAAATTTGTAGCCAAAACATAAACTGTCTTCGAGAGCTTGCAAACTTGCAGCGCGTTGTTTTCACAGCCTCCTTGGAAACCATTTGAATTCCCGCGCTCTGATTGGTTAGGTCGTTCTACTCTTGATGCTGATTGGTTATATTTTTCACATGTGAAGAAAGCTATACGCGAAGCTGATTGGACGTATCGCTTTTCTCACATGTGAAAATATAGCAGATATAGAATTCTATCTGCAAGGTTTATTACCTAAAATTGTCGCTATATATATAATAAAGTATATTATATGTACCAAGTGTCAAGTGAAATCATTTTGTCTTTGTTGTACCCAATCCCGGAGGGAGTTAAGGTACTTGACCCATGTTTGGGTATGGAGGTGGTGCTGGAGGTTCGAAACCCTGACCCTGTTTAGGACCAAAATAACCCCAAACACATACCCTGTTTAGGACAAAGGAAAACATTTTTTTATACTATAGCACTAATATCTAGTCCTGAAAATGATCTAATGTTGACTGATACCTGGCTAAGTAAATTATACTGATCAATATTTCTGATTCTGGATGTGCTTAAATCTCGTCAAACGTCTTGAAGCCCATACCCTGTCTTGACTACTCCTTAATATCCATAGGACAGACTGGCTTGAATTATACACCCTGTTTAGGACTGAGAAGTCAAAAACCATACCTTTTCCAGCAACACGCCCCCTTAGACAGACAGACATGGCCCATTTAAGGGAGTACCCCCCCAGGTATCCAATGGAGCTAACTGTCTTGACTCTTTTCAGCTCATGCTGTTATAAGGAAGTGGATTCTGTTATCTGATCCCGAGGATAAAATGGCTGGAGCAAAGGTGATTAATTAATTATTAATTAATCAAATTTGCTTTATGGCAAGACATGACTTAGTACAGTACTAGGTAACATTGTAAAACAGTTTAGTAGCCATCTTAACATCTTGCTTTTTGTAACATGAGGTGGAGTATATTACTAGCTATTTGCAGGAGTGTTGTTTTTTCTGAAACCTGAAAAATATAAAATTAGATTGAAATAAAAAATGACTTACCTTGCTAAGAGATATTCTGTAAAATACCTAAAATAGTGTGTTTGCATCTTTTTTTCCAGGGTTATTTGAAAGTGACAGTTATGGTCCTTGGACCTGGTGATGAGGCCCCAGTAAGTCAGTTATAACAAGCAATAAACTTTTCTGGTCTATTTAAAACCCACTAGAACTTTAAACATTTAGTTACACTGAGCTGGATGAAATACTTTTTTGACTTCTGTAAAGCTAAAGGCATCTTAGTTTTTGCCAGAATACACTATAAAAAACTATTGTCACATTATCCGATGTTTGTTAATGCAATTGGCCAGTTTTGTCATAAAAAAACAGACCAATCAGGTCAATCATGCATTCTCTAACAACTAAGGCTATGTTCTCGAGAAGTTTTGGTCTTGTGACCCAGAGGGTCACACACAGGACCACATACATGCTGATCTGGCATTAAGTAAATGTGATTGTGTGCACCAATGATTCTATTCAGTTTGGAACATTTTCACATTAACTGCCTGTACATTGTCTAGAAATAATATGGAGAGCAGGGATGACGCAGTGTTCAATTCCGTGAACCAATGTCATATATAGGTTGCATTTGTTTTTGTTCTGAGCGTTTTCTTCAGCTTCTCTGGCTTTATGCCCTCTAATGCCCCTGAAAATTTCGTTATTATCCTTATCATTATTACTATCAGTATCATTATCACTAATTTTTCTCCTAATTCATATTCCCATTTATGCCATTATTACTATTACAGTCTATAATTACTATAATTGCTATTATTAATATTATAATTATTTAGATCACATGTCCCATAAAGCAGTTATTCAGTTTAAATAAAGTTACCTTGTTTAGGTTGTGACTGTCAGCGAAGATCAAGATGACCTTGATGACATTGAGGAGTAAGTCAATATAAATAATGTGTTCATTAAAAGCACTGTGCAAAGCAAAATATTATTATAATTCCTGTTGAGTGTCAGATTTCAGGAAAGAAACCATCTGCTTGAAGTCTACACTACCTACAATTCGGTGATAGTAATTTGGCAATAATATGGAGATATTTCAATATTGATTTTGGTGCATTGTCCTCTATGACTGGTTTAAAAGTTTACACTCCTTATAATAATTCAACCAATTAAATGATAAACCAAAACCAGGACTAATCATGATCATGAAATGGTTACATGGCTGTCAGTTACTTACATAATTGCTTTGATTTCTTATTGGTTCACTGCTTGTGTTGCTTGCTTTTGCTGTGAGAAAATCTTACCCTACAAATTGTAGCTGGTTTTGCTTTAATCAACGATGTGGCAAGGGGCAGATCCAGGGGAGAGGTGCAGTGGGTGGGCACCCCTCCCCTTCCCTGAGATGACCTGTGGCTTTCTAATATAATATAACTAGCATTCTACAAAAAAATTGTTTATGTCCTGGTCAGGTACGTCATTGATTCCTTATTGATGCACCCGCTACTAAGAAAAATCCTGGATCTGTCCTTGCTTGGCTGCTATAACTGGGACATGTTACGTGGGTTCATTTGAATCTCTTAACAGGACTTTTAATTTCAAGCTAACTCTCTCCTAATGCACACCTCTGTAAAATGAACACCTCTATAAGATGGACAGCTTGTATTGGTCCCTACAAGCCATTTCTCAGTCATTCAATGTTATCTTACTCTCCATAAATCAGACAGCTCACTAAGATGTACAGCTGGTGTCAGTCTCGATGGTGTCTGTCTCAGCATGAGTGAACTGTATACTCTTTTTGTGAACAGGCAAATTAGTTCTAACAAGTGTTTGTGCTTCCTCAGTAACTTGATCCAGCCTCCGGGGATGATGCTTAGACCAGCAGTTTTTGACCTGAGAGTATTTAGAGCTGAAGATATTCCACAGAGTATGTTTTTAAATTTGATTCAATTATAATGTCATGCAGATAGTTTACCAAGCCAGAGAATTCACACAGGTCTGTGATATCTGTCTCCTTGACTTATTTCTTGCAGTGGACTCAGCTGCTACTGAGGCAATTAAAAAATCCTTAATGGGTGGTGAGATGAAAGAGTTGGTTGATCCATATTTCCTGTTTTCATTTGCTGGTAAAGAAGTGAGTATCAAGCACAATATATAACAATTATTCCATGAGCCCGCATTGGGTATGAAGTGATAAAATAACCAACGAGCGTGTAGCGCGAGTTGGTTATAATCACTTCATATCCAACAAGGGCGAATGGAATAATTGTTTTAGTTAATTCTCCAACCGGGTTTTGCCGCTGATTTTTATTTCCACAATTTTACAAAGCGTCCGGAAAGAGCATACAACTTCCGGTCACACGCGTCCCGACTCCCGACTTTCCATATGATGTAAAACTCCGACTATTGGCTCATAGTCAGAGTTTTTTAGCCAATCAAAAAGCTAGAAATGCAATAGTCGGAGCTGAGAATATACTAAATAGATTTAGCCCAGCCTAAAAACGGAGAACCAATATTATTCCAAGGAAAAAATTCGGACTTGAGCCTGCAATCCAGTGATATACCTTTCCAGCCTGAGCCTGTGGTCCAATGATATACCATACCTGATCTACCTAAGATTGTTTATCCATAAATGAATGGGAAATCTTATTTTTTAATCACAAACTCCAGATTTAGTTTTTCTGGGTTTTGTTGAACCAGGATGTATATATGGGTAATCAAATGTTGACGAGTGAAATTAGGAAGTAATTTCAAGAGCGTTTTGTCAAAATTCTTTTGGGGAAATTATTAGTCGAATTTTGACAAAACACAAGTGAAATTATTTCTTAATTTCACGAGTATACAATTTGGTTACCTTTTAATATCATAGGTGACGAATTAAGGTTACAATCATGGGTTTTTACTTGTTTATTGTATCAAGAAAATTCACACCAAACGTTGCCATGGATGGCAATTTTATAATTTCTCATGTGAAATTACGAGTTAAACGCTGAAATTTCGTGCCAAAACTGAGGAGTAAATTGTCAGTCATGGAATTACCATGGTAATTTGTGATGGATAAGCCTCTCATCCATGGGGGAGTGGTGGTACCCCCACTTCTGTGTGTGCCTGCAACTATACATTTTCTTAAAATAATGCCATACCTGAGTGGACTGCAAGTTTTGTAAAATTGCTATCAGTTGTTGTGAAATTCCTGACTGATTAATTAATCAATTCTTTTTAAGGTCAAAACAGAGATTCATAAAAACTGTGACCATCCTGAATTCAAACAAGAGCTTCACGTTTCATTTCAGGTATGATGGGCTGGAATTTCTGCTGTTTTAAATTACGTACTAAAGTATTATCTAAGCTAGCTTATATCCTTTGTAAATGAAATTTGTGATCAATAATTTGAGACATGAATGTTATAAGATGGCAAATGAATAATTATAATGACATATTACGAATTGAAAGTTGATGCAAGAAAGAGTGGCGACAGTGTCACGTGATTTCTGTATGTATAGAAATGAGTATGTGACCATTCTATTACAAGGTTTTAGAAGATTATGATGTGAAAGGTGAATGAAGAAAGTATTCCTTCATACAATGGGATCATAATCCCAAGGCCTCCCTTCGCTGCAGTTTACCAGGAATTCAGTGTTAGAGTAGTTTTTCAGTGGAATGGTTTTTGCAAAGGAGGAATATACATCCAGGAACTTTCAATATTTATATTAAAAGGTTAAAAGATGTTGAAAAAAATGTCACTGAACGTTTTCGATCTATTTGATCATCATCAGAGTAAAAATCTGCATGAAGCTGGGTGTTTTTATAGTTTAGGCTTCCGCTCATTCATGGATGCACAGGAGAATAAAATAAGCATTCTATATCGCTCGTTTCCATCCAGAACTTCACAAACAAGTCCAATCATTTGACCTAACCTTGTTCCCCATGGGAACCGGTATTACGTAACGGAAGCCTAAACTATAAAAATACCCAGCTTCATGCAGATTTTTACTCTGATGATGATCAAATAGATCGAAAACATTCAGTGACATTTTTTTAACATCTTTTAACCTTAATTTTTAATATATATTTAGTGGCGAAATGTACATACATTCAGTATTTATGTTTGTGGTCAAAAGGAAATGGGACAAGAAGTATGTTTTTTATATTATGAACAAAGTCATTTCAATATTAACCAAATCTAAGAACTGTGATTTTCTTCTAGTTTCCGACAATGGCTGAAAAGTTGAAGCTTCAGTTATGGGACTGGTAAGTGAAATATTTTACATTGTTATTTGTTTTCAATAACAAGCTTTTCTGATTTATTTCAATGTGAAGCAGGGGCAGATCTAGGGGGAGGGTGCAGAGGGTGCACACCCCTCCCTGGGATGACATGTGCCCTTCTAATATAACTAATATTCTGCCTAAGTCACCCGTAAATTACGTCATTCCTTAGTGGTGCACCCCCTACTGAGAAAAATCTTGGATCCGCCCCTGTGAAGTATTATTAGCAAATGATGTTTACCAACATTGAGTTTAATTTCTGCTTCAATTTACAACCCTATGCTTTGTAGATAAGGTTGCAATCATGATTATATTTAATTATGCTCATTGGTGAAACATTTATTAAGACTGCGTAGACCAATTAAACATGGAAAAATAATATGCTTGAGATGAAGAGTAGAAACTATGTTGGTTGTTCAGATTGGGTAGGGATGGCGGAAAACTGCAGGAAATGTTGTCAAAAGGGATCGTCGAGTTATTTAATTACATTCCAATTATAATGAAATCGTTGCGTGGTGTTGTTGAGCAAGTGAAAAACTTAGTGGATAATATAAACTGCAGTAATGAATTTTGAATAGCTTATCTTTTGAGTGTTGGCCCTTCAACGTTGCTCTGATTAAGGGCTAATTAATGCTTGCTTGAATTGACGGCCTTAGAAATTTGTCATGGTGTTTATTTACCTCGCAACTTTCATTTGATAATCAGCTGTCTTTATAAGTGTTTCAGGGTGGGGGAGGGTTACAGTGAACTACTAATGTAAAACTTCAATTGAGTAACACACACGATCAAAACTATAACAAAATTCTCGATTGGTTCTTAGCACGCCCTATTTTTGACCAAATTGGGGGCACAATAACAAGGTTTGCTTGCTGCACATGCGCGCGCGTTTTCTATGGTTCCTTAATACGGCTGAAACTCCTTGATATTCCTAGAATTTGTATTGTCAAACATCGCTTTTTTATCACAGTAATGATAAATCGTCGGCAGGTTTCGCCTTGCGGAAGTTTTTCTCGAATTTTGTTATAGTTATGATAAATTGGTAATAGGATTTCATGTCGCCCAATTCTGTCTGTAATCATACTTGTGATTGATCGAATCGGACTTCCGCTACGCGGTCGTCCGATTTTGTTAATCACTCGTACATGTATGATAACAGACCGAATTGGACTCCACTCAGTCCTATTATCATTACATACACGTGTCTCCTAGCTTAATAAAAACAACGTTAATGTCTTGTTAGGGATAAACTAAGTAGCGATGATTGCATCGGCACCTATTATCTACCGATGTCTGAGATATCAGGGCAAGGAGAAGAAGGTTGGTGCAGCTTTGCATGTAATATATTTTAATAATATTGAATCATCGGCAGCTTTGGACACAAGAACAACAAACGTTTATGTAGGAAAAGAACAACAACATGAAACAGCAGGAAAAACAACAATAACTTACAATAAAAACAGCAACGACAAGGAAACAACACACCACACACGGTAGCCAAGAAATAAAACCTCACAATAACAAAAACTAGTGAGACAATCTCAGATAGTGCAGAGTGTTATCTACAACTGAACATGTACAACACAAACGTGGACACATTGTTGCCCCTTTCGAGCAAACTGGAAACATTTTTTGCAAACACAAAATGTTTCGAAAACAAAAAAACAGAAACATTTTTTGTATTCTCGGGCAAACAGGGAAACAATTTTGCCCGAAAAACGTTTCTTCACTTGCCACGGCCTTTAGGATGGTCATATATACCTTGCGATATTCAAGAAGCAGTAGTGCAGATGTACACGTTTTACATGGTACAGTGCACACAGGTTCCTACCAACCCTACACCCCCTCCGCAAGACTAATTAATTTATTGATACTAATTAATTAAACAAACATTAAAGTTTACGCATTAGCGCCTGATCGCCTTAGCGGATTAGAAGAGGACACTCCACAACACATCATCCCAATAGTGCACTTTGCACTAACAACACCCTTAATTTGGTTCAGAAAAATTTGTTTTCATTGTTGTTTTTTTGTAGATAATAGTTTCGTCTCTTCCTTCACATTCTTATTACAGTTTTACCTGTTCTTCATATCCTGGTTAACTACAAAACCCTAAACCGCTGTATTTTGTATTTTTTCTCTGTTTTGTGTCATGTTAGGTTTTCTGCCAAGGTTTGGACCATGCTTTATAAACTTTTATGGCTCCACAAGAGAATATTCTGACCTACCTGATGAATACGAGGACCTCAATCTTGGCATTGTAAGTTCTAGTCAATATGTATTTTAGTTGAACAGTTTTAGATCTTTAAAGATTGACCTATAAGGTTTATAGTAATGACTTTTAAAAGCATTCATTATGAATAGTGAGAGACGTTTGAACATCTGATCTTTCTAACAATCACTCAAACAAAGTATTTTATTGGAAAACGAAGCTTTTCGGGCGTTTTTGCACATAAAAATCATATGCGATAGGTAATCAGTATGTGCACATTTGGAACTTTCCGAGCCATTTTTCAGAGGCAGTTTAATTTCCCTTTGTGGGTAGGGGTATAGCCATGAAAATGTGGCAATTGACATTTAGAAGTTTGTAATATCTTGCGTTAGTTTCATTTAATATGACGTGCAGGCGATGGATGAAGGAGTAGGTGTATCCCTGGAGAGTAATTCTCGTTTTAAGATTCACATTGTATGCTTTACAGGGTGAGGGTGTTGCATACCGTGGTCGAGTTTTGATTGAACTCGAGACTAAGCTGGACACACAACCAACAAAGCTGGTAGAAGATGTTCTTAGTGATGACATCATACGAGTCCAGGTATATGCTAAAAGAAACTGCATGATCTGTTCGGTTCGAAATAGTGGGTGCTGTTCATTCTACTAAAAACTTCAGAATTTTGATATGGGAGTGATTGGTGCGGGCATTTCCAGGGAAAATTTTAAGAAAATCCAAAAACAGTACTGTTGAATTTTCGAAATGTGGACTAATCAAATGAAAATTCAGATAAATTATTTGGGAGCAAAATTAAATAGAACCAATAAATCATGTTCCATTTTGTGGAATTCAAACTACAACGTTCAGGCAAATGGATTGGAAAGCACATTGTGTTGATATTTAGTGGCTACCCAAGCGGTCGAGATGGAGCCATCTCGCAATCGACGGCCCGTGATCCCGAGAAATCATTTGCTGTGTTTGACGTGCTACAGGTCATATAATAAATGCAAATTATTGACCAACCTTGTTTGGTCAATATGGTGGGATATCGGCCTCGTTCTTTTTTTGCGTGTTTATGGGCATCGACGTCGTCTCGGTCCATAAACACGCCAAAAAAGAACTTGGCCAATATCCCGCCATCTTGACCTCACGTTTGGCCAATAATCCATACAAACTGTTGTTTTATCAGGGTTCAGAACAAAGCAAGTTTGTCTCCCATTTTTTTTAAATACGTTACCTTACATTTATGTCATGTCATTTGTTTCTTCACAGACATACCTCCGTCGGCGTAAATACAAGTTGTTTGCTTGTTTCCTGGAAGCCACAATGGTTGCTTGCACTGACGGACCAGTTACTTTTGAAATTAGCATAGGTACATTTATTTAAAATGTTCTCCAGCAGGTCTGAGCCTGGTTAACCAATAGGTTAACAGCCCATATCCCTGGAGCTTATTCTGGTTTCTGAAGCATTAAGTGACTTGGAGTATATCTCCCCCCTGGATGGGTTACCCCCCAGCATTAAACTCGCCGGTACCAATTTATTCTCCTGGGTGAAGAGAGGCACCGTGAGAGTAAAGTAATTTGCCCAAGAACACAACGCAGTGCCCCGGCCAAGGCTCGAATACCAGACTGCGCGATGCGGAATACAGAGCACTAACCATTAGGCCACTGCGCCTCTCATGATTAAAAATAGCCTCAACTGTTACCCATTCGATTGTTCTAAGGATGGATAACACTACTCACGGAGTAGCATAGTTTGTTTTGTCAATAGTTATCCGCTGGCAAGCGTTTTATCCGGTGGATAGCGTTATCCCAATGGCATTGAATTACTGAGGCCTGGCAGATATAATTTTAATAGTATTATCCATTCGTTGAACTACTGGGACCTGAGAGAACAGCAAAAAAGGATTCTGTTTCGTTTTTTGTGAATCGCCACAGAAAGTCAAATATTTTTCCTGCTTGATCGGGTTTAACCTTGGAAAGTTAACAATTTTCCAGAAGGAACATGTACAAAATTTCCGTTCTTATCATGTGCTGTTTTTCAGGTAACTATGGAAACCAACTTGACCAGTCAGTGCCACCCTCATCATCTTCCACCTCACCAACAAATGCCATATTTGACGGTAGCTATTATTATTTTCTGCCATGGAATGATATTAAACCGTGCTGTAATGTCGACAGCCACTGGGAGGACATTGCCTTCAGACTTGAACCACTGAACATTCTCACTCGAATTTGTGAACGACTTGTGAGTATTTGAAGAAGAAAGATTAAAATATATAATTGTGTCAGGTGTCACAAAAGTGGTCTGGTTTCCCCTTGTAGGAGACAATTTATATTTGAGACCCTGTTTAGTTGATACAGTTGGATAAGAACAACTGAAGAATACAAATGCATAATTGTGTACCTATTTATTGATCCTTACCCGTTGTTTACTTGCATTAAATCACACCCCTGATGAAATACAACTTCCATGTTTTACCGGTAATTTGATAAGCAACTGCAGCGGTTTTCGTAAGGCCAAAACCAATGAAGTAACTCAAGGGCATAGAAAATCCAGTGAAGCAATCAAAACTCGAAGCAAACACACGTGGTTGACACAAAGCGCAAGAAAACTTGTTTGAGTGGGTCACGATTGGTTTTACTTCTCACTGGTTGAGAAAGTAAAGTGATATTTTTAAACCAGTCACCCTACTTAGTGAAGCAAAAGAGAAATACATTTTGGATTACTTACATTATGTACCAATGTATTGTTGTGATATAATTGTACTTAATTAAGCTTCCATTTCATGCAATTCAAATCACTCAGCCTCACTAGGGAAATGTATGCATTGCGGTCCTATAAATAGTCTCTTACGTTTTACGTTGTGTACTTTGTTGTACCTATACAAAACTTGTGTAAGAACACAAGTTAACTATGAGGAGTTATGCTACTGACAATGCACTCCAAGTGCTATTCACAAGCAAAACATCTTAATACTTTTTTTAATATTAGGAAGCCGACTTGGAAAATGTTCAACTGGCGATAATCGAAAATGCTTCGCTGACCAGTGTCGCAGTTCAAATCATGAAAATACTGGACACGTTGATAGAAAGCTGTAGGTTCGTAGACTTGATGTTCCTTCTGATTTGATCTGTGCCAGAAAGCCTGTGCTATACCGGCACTACGAATATGCTAGCCAACGTGCAGAGAAGACTGCACGCAGACAAGGAATGCACTTGGAGCGTATCTTTGTAACTGGTGCCAAGTGTGGGAAAGCCAACTTCGTTCCCAGGACTCTCCCTTAGGGATGCAAGATTAGAAATGTGAAGGGGGAGCCGGGAGGGGTGGGGGGAGAAGTCGAAAAACAAACAAACAAACAAACAAAACACTGCAAAACAAAAATTTAAGAAAAGAAAATCCTGCATTGCAAAGGAACCAGAATGAAAACCCTGTGTGGGTTGAAAACAAATTTGCACTCTTACTGGTTGTGAAGAGAAGCCATGCCTTTCTAGAAAGATCTAGCTCCCTCCCCGTTCACATTTGTGATAGTGCACCCCTTAGTAATCTGCAAGGGGCAAAGCCTTGAGAATTTACTGTGGCGAGTCTGAGGCGTACAGGTACCCATTGCAACTGCTTCTGATGACACATGCTTTTTTTGTGGGGGGGGGGGGGTGAGGAGGAGGGCAGGGTGGTGTTGGGGGACTTAATGCAGTGTGTAGTACAGTAAGTAATGGAAATTATTAGTTAAGCCAAATTTGATAAATCGGGACTTGCTATTTTTGATTGTGCGACCGCACTTACTTTTTTTTTAGTGTCTCAGATTTATATCCATTTTTTAAAATGTTTTCTTGCTCTGTTTTAGAAAACCTCTTCCTCATGCAACAGCCCAAACTCCCGGAGTTAATGATCTTGATCTCAAAATAAAGGAGACAAGGGAAAGCGAGTTGGTGAGTTATTTTCAATGCACAGCCTTACCAGCGACTCTACACAAGCATTCATTGACTCAACACAGGTATACCAACGACTGCACAGGCTTGCCATGGTGTCAGTAAATTTTCCGATTTTTTAACTCTTTCAATCCCATGTTTAAGTTAGAATGTGAATTCTTCTTCCTGACTACTACATGTATACATTTATATAACCGTTATCACGAATGTGGCTATGTTGGATGGCTGAAACAAAAGAAGATGTTTGCATAAGAAATTAAATCCAATTCCAGAGGATTTGTTTGGGGCACCAACATGGCCACCGTTTCTTTGTTTTGGGACACGAACATTGTTTCCGTAACTTCATTTGAAAACGCGGGCCGCCAAGAAGCTCTTCGGGACGTCTCATAGGATTGGCTGGGAAAATTATGTACAAACAGGAACAATGGAGCTGGGCCTAAAACAATACAGCTTCGTAGTATCAGGGACCGCGCAGGGGGTGGGGCTGGGGGGGCTAAAGCCCCCCCCCCCCCCACTTTTTGCCTGATTAAATCACTATTTCTTTTCTTTTTACTTTAGTAAACCAGGTCTTTCTTTTACAAAAAAAGTACATTACATCATGGGAACAGCAAACTTTGTCTTATAGATGTTGCCAATGACTTTGCAGCTCTCAATGACAATCGAAGAAGCAAATTTGGCACCTTCAAAGAATCCGACTTAAATATTTCCGGGTGACACTCAACCGTTGCGTCTGTTGGGTTTAGCTTAGAAGTTAGTCTATTCATTTAAATTTGGTCAAACGTGAAGGCCAGTTTGTTACTCGTTGTTTTATAAGAATTAAAATTTAAGACTTTAATTTCAAATTTACTGATGTTTTCAAACTGTAGAAAGTTATTCTTGAGGAAGCCTTAAAACTTCGTGCAAGTGCAACAGACGTGGAAGAAACCATTGGTGCTATTGAGGACTTTTTGAAGAAGCTGCGTTTACTTGCAGTTGAGGTAAAATATTATAAAAGAAATAAGATATGTTAAAAGATATCTTGGATGTGTTTCGGTTTATGCTCTTTTCGTATTTATCTTTGTTACCTCTGTATTGCAAACAGTGCAATTGTTTTGTAAATCCGCTTAATCCTAAAGATTGGAGGATCGAACGTGGCTTCTCGTTAATTTTGTGTGAGCATAAAAATGACTACGTCCCCCTGAGTTGGAGGCTACTCAATCGACAATTATCTAACACATTGTTTTCATTTCGTATCGGCAAACGTCGATTGATTAATATGATACCCACTCTTTTATTTCTTGCCAGCCTCAGAACAGTATGCCTGATGTTGTAATCTGGATGATGAGTGGAGAAAAGAGAATAGCGTATCACCGAATCCCTGCCTATGATCTTTTGTACTCAACACACGCGGATGCGCGGGGAATACATTGCGGTAAAACAGTGGATCTGTATATGCAGGTAATGGACCTCATGAAAAATACCGTTAACTGTCGGTTATAAGCCCCCACCCCCCCCCCCCCCCCACCCCCCTCTGATATATGCTCACCTGTCTACTAACGAAAACATATCCCAGTTATAACTTTTTATAACGACATAACAGCAAGTCACGCATGTGCAAAAAACACCTCACGTTGATCATGTATTTTATATCATCAGTGTGAACAACGACATAGTAGGAACATAATGTCAAAAGCTATGCAAAACATAACGAGATAAGGAAAAATTATACTGATTTCTTTTTTATGTCGTTCGTTATGTCCATCTCGTTATGTCGTTAGTGTGAACCAGGCTTTAAGGCTGGTTTTGACTAGCGCACAAGCATAGTCCTGACGAGGCAAGCGCGAGCATAAGAAGAACACTGAAACACACTTGTTTTTCGTTATGTCGTTCGTTATGTCCATCTCGTTATGTCGTTAGTGTGAACCAGGCTTTAAGGCTGGTTTTGACTAGCGCACAAGCATAGTCCTAACGAGGCAAGCACGAGCATAAGAAGAACACTGAAACACACTTGTTTTTCTCATGTAGTTTCCACAAGGAATCACCGCGACATAAGGCGACATAAGCATAAGAAGAACGGACAGTGCCCGTTATTCTTGTGCTTATGCTTGTGTCGTTATGCTTATGCGCTAGTGAAAACCAGCCTTTACAAACTTCCTCGTAGAGCACTTCAAATCAGACCAAAATTTTTAAGTAGTGTGACTTTTCTGCACTATAACTCTCATTAGAATCCTGAAGTGAAACGTCGCAATATGTGAGCCTATTTTTTTACTTCAGATCCACAGAAATACCATTTCGTGTTGTTTGTGAAACGCCACCACGTGGGAAGAAGAAAGCTCTTTGTAACTTGTCCAACCAAGTCCTATTCGCTGATATTTGTGTTTTCCTAATAAGTATTCAATATTAAACTAAACTCAACTCACGAATTTGTTTTCATAGTATCCTGGTAAGAAGCAGTTGAACTTAGAAGATTACCCAGAAGTCCCCGCTCACGTCCGTATGATACTGTGGCTTGGGCTCGAGAAGCACCAAGAAGCCTGGTCGAACCGTCAGGAGACTGAGGGCGACTTTTGTGTTTTTGCAGAAACGGTATGACGAGCTGTTATTTATGAAGCAGACACATCAGCCACAATTTACATTATTTGTCCCCTCGGAAAATAAGGAAAATTAATCATCATCATTCGATTCATTTTTCCCTTCTTATCATTGGCCCAGACCCTGAAACGGGTCTGACACCATACTTTGACCCTGCCAAAATATGGTCTAAAATCGTGGTGGTAGTTGGTATGGAACACATTGCCAGAGGCCCTAAGATATGAAATTAAACGTAATAGTTTTAATAGATGTTTAAAGACAATTGACTTCTCGCAGCTACAATGTACTGTCCCGTCGCATATTTGTGAGAGAACCCGAACGGAATGATTTATTAAGTAGACTCGAAAGAACGACGGGAAACAGGGAAACGAAATTCGGCATTTTCTGAAAGAAGGCTAGCTCGTATTGTCGAATGTGAAGTTTTGGTTTTGTCTTTGTTACTTCATCATGGAAGCACGCGGTCTAATGTTCGCCAAGGTAATTGTGCAAAACAAATTCAGTGATAAAACAATTATTGAACACAGTTTTCGCTCAACCTCGCCCAATAATTGTTAAATAATGACACATGGAAATTTAGGGTCATGATCTTTAAGAGGGAACCAACCAGGACTCGTATTCCACTACGGGACTTCTTCTGGGAAGATTTCAGACGTTTTTAACTTCTATAAATTTTTGGGAAACGGAGGGTGCCTTCCATTTACTCCAAAATTTCTGTCTTTCTACCGGAATATTCGGGACCACCTCACTGACTGGCGGGAACGAAATCTGTTTTGCCTGAAATAGCGTTTTCACGTATATCATTCCGGTAATTCGCGAAGGCCGCATCATTCTTCGCTGTTTGACATTAAATGACAACTATGTTTTTGCCGCTTGAATCCTGAGCTTAAATGTAACTAACTATTTGTTTGACGTGGGAGACACCCAAAAGAGATTCTCGATGGAGAAAGCCGTCACCATTTAATTTAAGATCAGTGTCAAGGTGGAACTCATGAATTTTATTTTCTTTCCTTACAGTACGAGAATATGATGAGCGTTCTTGGTAAATGGACTGCTAAAGGGCTGCCTCGTCCAGCCTGGTCAAACGCTAGTGGAACGGTGAGATATCTTGTTCTTAGTAGAAACTCAGCTGTGTCTACGTCCTTAGGCCAGTCATTCCACTTATTTACGATCCGTGCAAAGAAAGAGCACTTTTAGCAACTCCTAGTGCTCAGGGTTAAAAGTGAACAAACAAAAAAATGGAGGTTCTTAATCTTGGCCCATCACTGCAGAGGCTATAGGGGTAGATCAAGTATCCAAGGTAGTTAAAATTTTAGGAGTAAATTTTACATATGATCGTTTGCTCGCGTTTAAACTTAACCTAGAGGACATTATTAAGTCCCTTTAGAAGTCGCTCAATAGTTGGAGTTGGCGAGGTCTCACTTTGATTGGTAGAATACAAATTATCAAGACATTCGCTATCCCAAAGGTGTTGTATCGTATGAGTCCTAATTGGCACCAATAAAGATTTTATATAAAAAAGGTTAATCAGTTACTGTATCATTTTGTCTGGAAGGGCAAAGATAAAGTGAAACGAGTTTCCTTAATAAATGATATCGATAAAGGTGGCCTAAAGATGCCACATATAGAGTCCATGATAGATGCACAAAGAATTTCTTGCATCCAAAAGTTCCTTGATGATTCGCCACGTTCTTGGAAGTGTTTCCTAAATCATTATCTTAATAGAGTGGGAGGTAAATTGTTATTTTGGTGTAACTTTAATCTCGCGAATTTGTCGTTGGGACTACTTAAATACTATAAGGAATGTTTGACAGTTTGGGCCCTTTTGAACAATTCTGAGCCATCATCTCTTGATGAGATAGTCAATCAATTAATTTGGAATGATAGGTATATTTGTATTAACGGAAAATCAGTGTTCAACAAAAGACTTTTTTTCTAAAGGTTTCATTAAAGTTGGAGATTAATTCAAATTTGTCCGTAGCGAGACTCTCGAAACAGGAACGCAGTTAAATATACTAGATCTATTGTATATAAAAGGCTTATACCATTCCCTTCTGCCTGAGTGGAAAAAGCGAATGTCTAGCAACGCAAATCAGGTAGCACAAAAGACGGAACCTTTCAATGGAGAAAGACCCTCGATGTTATCGTTAAAGAAAACCTATGACCTCCTTATTTCAAAGATATCTAAGCCACCTACAGCGAGAAAGAAATTTGAAGACCAGTATACCTCCGAAGATCTCTCTCTTGACTGGAAAACCATTTATTCAACTCCGTTCAAATGTGCTATTGATACAAAATCGCGAGAATTCCAGTACAAAGTTTTGAATAGAACTCTGCCCTTCAACAACTTTCTCTTTAAGATTGGGAAGAGCGAATCTCCTCTCTGCACGTTTTGCCACATGTCAGAAGAAGATATGTCTCATTTGTTTTTTCAGTGCTCTTTTGTTCAAAAGTTCTGGCATTCAATCTCTCTTAGGGAAGCTATACAATTTGTGAAAGTGATGTTATTCTTGGTATCAATGAACCACAAGCAGATCACCTTCTATATAACCATCTTATTTTAATCTCAAAGCAATATATTTACAGATGTAAGCTTAAAAATGCTTTACCGACAAAAGCTGTGTTCCTAGCGGAGCGTCGAATCGCAAAAGAGAGAAACAAACTCTCTTTTCATCATAAAAAAATGGAATAAGCTCCTAACACAGGGACATCATCTTGAATTACCATAATAAACAAACTTCCACACGGCATCCTGTGGGTCTATTTATCATTATTATCATCACTATTGTTGTTTTTGTTGTTGTTATTATTATCGTTTATCATTATTATTACTATTGTTATTCTTTATTATTGTGTTAGTAAGGATTTAGGTTGTAGTTAACGTAATGTAATTGTTTTTGTATTTAGAGTTACTGCGCGTGGAATTAATGAAAATTGTTTGCTTGTTGTTAGTTTTAGTATGTTATTAATTAAGTACCATGTTTTTGGAAAAAAGTCTTGCATTCTGTAAAAAAAAACTCCTAGTGCTTAAAATAAAGCTTTTAGTCGTGATTGACTCCAGTTCAGTTACAATTGGCAAACTCGAAAAAGTTGTAAAATGGTAGTGAACAGTGAACAAAAGATAATGAATGACAGTGAACAAGAGATAAAAGCTCTCTAATTGTTACACAAACTTGCACTCGTTATTGTGAGTTTGAATTCTGATTGTTTTTAACTGCAGTTGAAGCTTCATAAAGATTCATTTATTCCACCAGATGGGTGGAGTTTTGATGGAAAATGGTTTGTCAGTCCAGAGCTGAGGTAGGTATACAGAAAGGTTAATTTAGAGTAACACATTACACTGTGATTGTTTTTCTTTAGGTTCCTAGTACAAAAAACCCAAATTCCCATTCACGAAAGCCACGATAAAACCTTAACACAACCACAAAATTTTATCTTTGTGAGAAAAGCGCTTCTGCCCAAAACCGGGCACTTAAATTTCACAATTGTCAAAATGTCGACGGTATCAATAAACCGGCGCGCGAAATTTATAACCTCCTGTGAAATTGATTTCCGATGCAATCTAACACCAAACTCCTTCTTTATTAAATGGGTAACAGTAAATAGTTAAATCATTTTTCTTTCATTGTCGTTATGCAGCTTAGCTTATGAGAAGGACACTGGTTGCAAGAGTTTCCTGGAGGACTTGTTCGAAAACGAAGAACGATTTCCAGGTGGAAACTGGAATCCTTCCTCGGTGAATTGGACGGACATTGTGAGTAGCCAGACTTAATTATAAGTTTACAAATGTTTTCTCTAGTGCGGACATAAAAAAGTGCTTTTTATTGGTGAACTTGTATAATGCATGGAAGAAATTAGAGTGACTAGGCTATAACTTGTATAGCTAACTTGCTACGTCACCATAGTTTGGGTTATTTTTTACGGCGAACCAAATTACTCTTAAAAATGTAGAAAACCTAAAAGGAATAGTTTGCTAAGGAAGAAAAACAACAAAGAGATGATACTAATTCAAAAAGGAACAAGGATGGAGAGGATTGAGATGGATTTCGAATGACGGATTTGAAAAACGTAGGCTAAAGTGCACAAACCGTGACGTACATGTAGCACCTTTAACAAAACTGAAGATCTCTCCATTGATAAGTTAACTCAACAAGAGTGGCCTTATTTCAAGGAATGTTTTCTGGACTTCTTCTTCGTGAGTTTTGATTGAATTACAAAACTTCCCGCCACTTTACGTTCACAAGCTGTGGTAGATTCCGTTCTTAATCCGTTAACCAGGGCTTCTGATAATTCGCGGGGAAAAAGTCAAATTTCGCGGGATTTGCAGAATCAAATTCGCGGAGAAAATGGCCGATTTTGCGGGGATTTCGCGGGAGTTTTTGGGGCAAATTTCGCTAAAAAGCAAACAAGAAACATGCCAGAAAAAATACTGTAGCATGTCAAATTCAGGGCAAGAAAGAAAACATAAAGTTCATCCAACACAGTTCTGAAGGAAACGAGCGTTTCGAGCGGCAAAAACGTCGACCGGTTATCCTCCTTTTTTAGCTGTAATTTAAAGCCGAAAACAGCAATGCAATAAATTTCTTTTCTTTCCTCGCTGTCTTGTGTTGCTTTGTAGTTTCAAGGCAAGATTGTTCGTGATTGAAGGTTCAAATCCATTTGTGAAGTTAAAACATTCTTGCGTCTCGATCGTGTCCTGCACGATCGAGTAAACACGTGCCTGCATTACTACCGACAGCAGTTTCCTTTCACACTCCGTATAGTGGCATCGAAAACTCTTCATATTGTCCAGTGCCCAGTTTTTCGCAACATTAACCTAAGAACGCCTGGTAGTTTTTGGTACGTTGTTTACCCTTGGTAGTGGCTAATTTACAAGTTTACGGCACGTAAACAGCCCCAATAGTTAAGATAAGTTTCAAATATGTTGTGCCGACATGTATTTGGTACGATTTGTTATAAATTTCGCGGTATTTCGCGGGATTTTGCGGAAATACCTGAAGCTCTGGTTAACTTGTTAACCAGTTCATGTAGTCTGTAAAAATATATCTTACTTTTTTCCTAGTTGTGTGGTTTTGATTGAGGGTTTTTAAAACACAACTTTACTGACTTTCCCTTTGTGTATTGTGCCGCATTACAGCACGGGAATGCTGCCAGCAGTAAGGACACGTTGGTTGCCCATGAGGGTTGGGAATGGACTTCAACATGGAAGGTGGACACGAACAGGGCAGTGGATGAAGATGGTGAGAAAGGAAAAACAAGCGGACAATCCTTTACAGTAGAAATTTGAATTTTAGAATTAGAGCTTTCTTTTGATTGGGTGACGTAAATCCAAAATCAAAGTAACCACTCTGGCCAATCACAAACGGCACGGACAATCCATTGAACCAATCAAAACTCAAAGCAAAACCATGTAACCGGTGCGAAGCGCGGGAAAAAAGCTGCTTGAGCGGATTGGTTTTCTTAGGCTATGTTTACACGGGACCGTTTCCAAACGGATCCAAATGGATCCGATCCGAAAATCGGATAGGCTTTCTGTTTACACGGGACCGTTCTGGGACCGGTCCGGAACGGAACCAAAACTGGACCTGTTGTTTTGCAGGTCCAGTTTTGGATCCGTGCCGGACCGGTTTCATAAAGATCTCGTGTAAACACCCGGATCGGTTCCAAACGGTTCCATGTAAACAGAAGCCGATCCGGTCCGGTTCGGTTGGGAAGTGTTCCGGTCCGGTCCCGTATAAATGTAGCCTCAATCAATCATTAAGCGCAGTAATGCGAAACCGAAGCATGCGCGCGAAAAGAGCGAACGCCTTTTTTGTACGTGTATTATCTTCAATGAAAGGTCGTGAGATCTATTGTATGAAACGTCATCTTTGCATTGTGTAAACTTTGTGTTTTTAGGATGGGAATATACAGTGGACGCAACGGTAGCGAGTTATGTAGCGGTGGAGAAAACTTACCACATGTCCAGGAGGAGAAGATGGGTTCGCAGCAGAAACTTGGTGAAAAATGCGGAGATTGAAGATAAGGTACGCTCACTGCTTCCTTGTTATTTTCTCCAATTTTAGGATCTTTTTTGTCTTTTTGTTCAAAATTCAATCATTTCTCCTCGCCTGATGTAACTCCATCCCACACGCTCTCCGGGAAATTACTACGCGAAACCGTCTCATATTATATCATATTCCTTGAGAGCGCGTTTGATGGTACATTGTGAGGTGGTACATGGCCAACGAGGCGCCGAGTTAGCTACAACTATCTCAAAAATCGGCGGATATTCCCGGAGACGAAGTCATAAACCGAGTTTCTCCATTTATGTCACAATCTCGAACATCGGCGAATATTCTCGGAGACGAAGTCATAAACCTAGTTTCTCCATACATGTCACTATCTCGAACATCGGCGAATATTCCCCGAGACGAAGTCATAAGCCGAGTTTCTCGACCAATCAGAATGCCCGGTTTCTTATAATCACCTCAGAAAGTATACTTAAGTGATGTTTAACGCATATTTCTTAGAGTCAAGAAAACGTTGACACGGAAGGATGGGAATACGCCGCAGTGTTTTCATCCAAGTTTCACAGTAAATCTCGAACAAGGGATTTAGTGCGGCGTCGAAGATGGCATCGAAAAATGGTGCAAACAGATCCCACAGCTCCTGCGGTGTTTCAGATATCTGAAGAGGTGGGTGGAGTAAATTCACGGCAAGTTATCGCCGGGTAATAAAAGATGATTTTCTTTTAGTTCTAGGCCATGGTCAAACGTTGAACTTCACATGAGTCGAACCTAATGTAAATAAACGAATACAATAGCATTTTCTCATTTCCATTAGGTTCGACTCATGTAAAGTTTTGATCTGGGCCACTTAGGCAATCGTCGAACTTATTCAGTCGCACCGGACTGCTACTTGACTGCTACACCAATAACAAAAGCGGTCTTGTCGGATGGTGGTTTTTTCAAGGTAAAGTCAAAATGGCGCCTTTGGACTTTGATTATGCGTTTGGTTCGGCTCATTTGAAGATCGGCGTTTGACCCAAAGTCAGTCTTCAGGCGTTATTCACGGCTGGCCAGCTGTGAAGAACGCCTCAGCCGCTCCAAATAAAGTCAGTCGAACTTAATTGGGTCAAACGCCGAACTTCACATGAACCTAGTTGGTTGAATTAGGTTCGGCTCATGTGAAGTACGGCGTTTGACCCGGGCCTTAGTCTTGCTTTTACTAAGTATGACTGATGTTCATGATGTTACCACTGTACTGTGCTAGCGCGCTAGGTACAAAGACAACCGAAGTATGATATGAACAAAAACGAAACATTTGACTTCCCCAACAACTTAATTTGAATTCGTAACCAGTCAGAACACGCGCATGTCGTGTAGAGTGTGCAATTAAGGAGAATTGTGCACGTTCCCGCCTTTCAGTGGCGGGAAATCTTTACACCGGTCGTTTCTATGACCTGCTATGTAAACTTAGTAGTAAAGTTGTACCAGCAGTTTTAAAGGAAATAACTTTGTTAAAGATTCATTTTAAACTAACAGTTTGCAATAAACAATAAACATTTCTTGATAACCAACAGGGTAAAAAGGGTGGAATTATGATGGTGCCACGGATGTTCATCACGTTTGAAAGTATGTAAGATGCATATTTTTAAAATCCCGCTTCAATATGATCGCAGAACGTAAGCTCACATGAAAGTATCTATGAACATTCTATCAATCGTTATAAAAGTGAAGTTAAGAAACAACCTAATTAATTTGCGAATCTTGAATAGCTAAGGCTAATTATTTCAAGTAGGTGAACTAAATATATTTAAACACAAATTCCTTTAACATTTAATATTTAGAACTGAGCACTCGTTGGCCAGTCACTTTCAGCTGTTCGTTTTTTTTTTCCAACAACGGTTGTACAAAATCACGCACAGAAAGACTATACTTCAAATGGTTCGACAACCTTAAAACATACTGTAATTCCCTAAGAGTTTATTTTTAATCAGCTCTGTGTCATGCTTTAGTCTAAACTCCTTTAACAAGTCTGACCTTCAAGAACAACACAGTAAAATTGAAGTTAATTAACTTTTAGAGTTGACCGTATCGAGTTCTCAAAAGAAATTCCTCTGAAATTAAAAGATGCATGTGTTGACGACATTTCTCAATATAATCTGCTACTTTTTATTTTTTTTTTTCATTGAAATGTTCTTGATATTATACATCTCTATAGAAGCCATCCCTAGTAACCTTTTGAATAAGCATGTATACTCGTCTTTGACTTGCAGAAGCCCACAAGTACCAGTTGAGGGTGTACCTCTTCCAAGGACGGGACCTGCTGCCATCCGATCCTGACGGACTGTCGGGTAAGTGCCATGTCACTGGGGGCAATTCTTAGGTAGTTTGAGAACGTAACGCCGCTGAGAAACAAATAGTTTAATGACTACCACAACAGGCCTGTACGTACATTTTACAAACAGGTATATTTCTTACGCTCACTCCTCCAAAGAGAAACATATCAAATGCTCTTGTTTATTGACCAAGTTGAGTTTCACCTCTTTTGATTGAAGTGGATCGAGATGCAGTCAAATTCCGCTCGTGAATAGAAGAGGTCACACCGAACGAACTTGACGGGCCTTCTCTGGTATGAAAATGCGAGCCGTCTTGATGACAAATCGTGGACTGTTAGTTTAAACGATTTGATTCTGGGATTTAATTCAACTGGAATGCGTGCGGGACAAGCCGACAAAGCTTTACACCTTGGCCAATTTTAAAATCAGTTTTTGGACGGTAAATAGAGATGTTACGTAATAATATCTTTCATAGGCAAATAGTTCACTAAAACAAGACCATCAGTGCAGGATGCATCACATTTTTACACATCAGCATTTTTTCTTTTCCAGACCCCTATGTGCGTGTTTCGTTCGTCACTCAGAGCCAAGTATCTGAGATCATTCACCGTACCCTGTGCCCCACCTGGGACCAGACTCTCATCTTTGAAAATGTCCACATTTACGGCAGCCCTGAAATCACCGAGCAGTCACCCCCTCGTGTTGTCATGGAGCTGTTTGATAAAGATCCTGTGGTAAGTTGTTAGAGCGTGAGAGAATCATACGGCGGGATCGTATACGGCAGTTCGTGTGGGTTGATAAAATCGTTACAAACTGCGCAGCGCCTTGTTTAGATGATAAAAGTACCATTTATATGACATTATTTTTCAGGGCAAAGATGAATTTATGGGCCGCTGTGTGGAGTCACCTGTTGTAAAACTAAAAGGTCAGGGACCTCCTGCTCCCAGGCTTTTATGGGAACCAGTTAAAAAGGGAACGGGAGATGGCGGAGAGATTCTGGTTGCATTGGAACTTTTCCTGGTAAGAATATTTCAGATTTTCTCTGCATTTCAAGAAACTCCTTCACCACAAACTCGGAACACGGTTAAACTCGAGCGAAGCGTTCATGTGAGAGCAAAACTAACGGCTAGCTTCATGATTTTTGTGGTGATTCATCACAAAATTTTTTTAAAAGCCGGCATTACTGTTTTGCAACAAGTGTTACTTTAACTGTTTTCTCTCAAATCGTAACGTGGTGTTTGAGTTATAACTTATAGTTATTGTCTCACTCCACAGGATGAAGGAACCGATCTGCCTTACTTCCCTTCCACCAAAGAAAACAAGCCATCCTTGTACATCGTACCCAGTGGTATCAGACCCGCCGTACAGCGCACGGCTATTGAGGTGAGCATTTCAGATTAACGCGAGGACTGCGTGAGGTCGTGCCAAATGGCCCCTACCTCCGGAGCTTATCCTTGTCTCTGTAGCATTAAGCAACTTGGAGAATTTCTACCCCTAGCTCCCTAGATGGGATGCTAGTCCATCGCAAGTTACCCCCAGCATTAAATTCGCCGGAACCCGTTTATTCATCTGGGTCGAGAGAGGCACTATTAATGTCAAGTGTCTTGCCCAATAACACAACGCAGTTACCCGGTCAGGGCTAAAATTTCTTTAATTCTTAGAAAGCAGCGAGGCTGATGGAAAATGATAGTGGCTAATGGTAGCGCTTTGTCAATTGAGTGCTGTTGGTGACGACTATACCTATGCGGTTGTTGAAAATTAATTCCCACAAAAGAAGTCTTTGCTACAGTTTAAAGCGTACATGACTACTTTAAAAGTGTGAAATGATCATCGCAGTGAATTTCCAGCATTTCTATCCCTCCCTAGATGGGATGGTAGTCCATCGCATGGTTACCCCGAGCATTAAATTCGCCGGAACCCGTATATCTGGGTCGAGAGAGGCACTATTAATGTCAAGTGTCTTGCCCAAGAACACAACGCAGTTACTCGGTCCGGGCTATAATTGCTATAATTCTTAGAAAGCACTGAGGATGATGGAAAACGATACTAGGTACTGGTAGCGCTTTGTCAATTGAGTGTTGTTGATAACGATTGTACCACTGCGGTTGTTGAAAATTAATTTCCGCAAAAGAAATCTACGCTAGTTTAAAGCATACATGAATACTTTAAAAGGGAGAAATTATCATTCCAGTGAATTTCCAATTTAAGCAACTGGAGTAAAAAAGTAAAAAAAAAAAAAATCCGGGCTTCAGCGGGATTCGAACCGTATCTTCGCGCGATACCGATGCTCTACCAACTGAGCTATGAAGCCACACGTTTGGAATGAGGTCAATTTATTGAGTTCATGTGTTTCCGTGAGAAATGGAATGACGTAAAGCATGTGAAAAAATTCATACATATGAACTGCGATGTAGATGAAAGTGAGAAAATTGCAACTGGAAGTTCACTGCGATGATCATTTCTCACTTTCATCTGCATCCGCTTTTGATATATATAAATTATTTCAGATGCTTTACGACGGTCACGACTGCTTTACTTGTCTAATGATCAGGGGAGAGACAGAGTAAAGTTAGGATTGGGAATCCTATCCAATGCATTGAGTGACGTTTTCTTTTTTTTATTTTGGAAACTCGCTTCCGAGTGACTGGGGACTTTCTTGCTGAAAGCCGGGTTAACAGTTGACAGTGCTTCGCTGAGTTTTTGTTTGTGCTAATGGTCTACAAGCTGAACAGTTTGTGTCTTGTATAAAGTTAACAGCGTATGTTTGTAATGCAGGTGTTGTGTTGGGGGGTCAGAAACATGAAGAAGTTTCAACTGGCTAACGTGTCCTCGCCAAGCATCGAGTTTGAGTGCGGAGGTCACGTGGTCCATTCATCAGTGATTAAGAACACTCAGAGGAATCCAAACTTTGATGAACCAATCTTCTTCATTGACACTGTAAGAAGCTTTTTTGACGAACGCAAACTAGTATTACATAGCTGCTATTTTAGGTGATTCTTGCCTTTCGTTTATTAATAATTTTGAACTTGAAGAAGTAAGTTTTGATAAGGTTAAAGGAGCAGTGTCACGGCATTTCAAGTCATTTTACCATTTACTTTCAGATTGACGGAAATCTAAAAGTAACAGTTTTCTAATGCCAAAAAACACCAACGGGAAAATAAAATGCTGAAATTATACAAGGATTGTTTCGAATGACAACGATATATTCCGATCACAAACGACAAACTTGAAAAAACTTGCCAGTTTTTTCAAGATGAGTTTACGTGACGAAGCTCCTTTATGGGTAGCCAATTATTTCTCTTAGTTCCAGATAGTTATGAACTCTTTTTATTATATACACTGCAGTGCTTTATAAGGATTTCCGCCCCGAGAAAAACGATAATTGAACACACGTGTAAAATTACGATAATTTTACGTGTGATGATAATTTTGTATCTCCGCACAACCATGTATTATTCTCTATTTAATATTCCTTTCTTTTTGTTTTCAGTATCTTCCAAAGGAAGAGCTATACACTCCACCGATGAACATCAAAGTGCGTGATAACCGTTCCTTCGGCCGTCGACCTGTGGTTGGAGTTCACTGCATCAAGTCGCTGCAGCCCTACAGGTGTTTACCGCTGGACAGTCTTGATTCTGGTGAAGACGTAGGTTGGTACAGTATCCACAGCGGTCACGTGCACAGTTCCCGCCAAAACTGCCTCTTATAAACGTTTTCTAAAATCCTTCGTTTTCAAGCCAAAGTTAAGACAATCGCTGAAAAATTAAACTTTGTACGCCATATATGCTAGGAAATTGTAAAATTGCTATCCACCTGGTTTTCCGGCTCGAAATTGTGTTTCCCAGTGCTATTTTTAAGACGTTTTCCGTCAAAAGTCGTGCACACTTTCGCGTCAAATATCCAGAAAGTTGGAGGCAGCGACTTGAAAACGGCAACCGTTTGCCCGCTGTGAAAGTATAGTGGCTAGGAGATTTCAGTGAGTGATTCAACATTACGCCCGGGTGCTCGCCCGGGACAAGAGTCGATCTTTCAGGTTGTAGATGAATCGTTCCCAGTCGTTGCCTAGTATTTTAGGCTTAGAGAGGACTGGGACAACATAGGGTGACATTTTATCAGCTGCGTGGATCTGAGGATCTGAGGATCTGCGTTGGACTGAGGATGATGGTGTAGTTGTTTCAAAGTTGTTCAAAATGTGATACATTTGGTGAGGTGAAGGGTACTCGTTGGAGAGCTAATGAATTAGTGATTGAATGGAATAAATTACATAAATTTACATCCGATGGTGGGGTCGTGTATTTTAGATAATTTTAGATAAAAATTGAAATTCAAATAACTGCAAAAGTTTACATGTATACGTGTGTATAATGATCCTTAATCTGTGACTTGAGTCCTTATTTTGATTACTGCTGTAGTGAAATCGAATTTTTATTTGCTGATGCCAAATGTGGGTACAGGACGCGTGATTTCGTTTACGTTTTTTGTCGTCGATTCCTTGCTAGATAGACTTTTCCAAGCTTTTGCTCCTCTGTGTCGTATTGCGTTTCTGTTCGTTTCTGGTCTAGGAAGGATAATATCCTTCTATACAGTGGTGTGATTCTTCTATAGGACTTCTTGGAAAGATTGTAGAACAGTAATCTTTAGTTAATAAGCATTTTTTTTTTCAGCTGATGCGGGCAAAGATGAAGACGCTGGATCTTATTTGATTGACATCACCGATGACAAAGAGAAAACGGTAAGAGTGTCTATCAATTTACTACCCAAGCAGACAAATAATGTAGCGTAGTTGTTAAAAGTTGAAAATCTTGTTCGTCTTTCTGAACAGGAGCTGATAGAGGAGGACATAGACTGGTGGTCCAAATTCTACGCCTCTGTGAGTGACTTCGAAAAATCTGGTGACTACATAGAACGTGGTTACGACAAGATCATAGTAGGTTTCGTTTACTTTTTTTGCATGTTTTTGCCATAAGATGTGCATTTAGAAAAAAAATTGCTTACGTCATACGTGACACCGACCTGTTGCCATGACGACGTGTGTTGATTTTCAGGTAAAAGAATCACAGTGATCTTGGGGGGGGGGGGGGGGTGCCTTGACTATTTTCACATGGTGTTTTGGTCTGCTTTGTCAAACCCAAAACTCTTTCATGGTTTTGTTAAAGTTCGCTGTTATTTCATTATTCAATGATCAGTAAAAACTGATCTCAAAGGGGTATAGCCTGATGCGATAAAGAAATTCTCCCAACACTTTTTTCCCGGTGAAAGGACATTTGTCCGTTGTGATCGGACAAAACTAGCTTAACCCGCTGTAAAGTCGGGCGTCATATTACAGTGCTGCTCAATAACGTGTTGTCAACGCGAAACATTGGCGTTTGCAATGCATGGAAGGCGTTAAAAACTGTTGGGATTTCATCAGACTTTGGAAAATTTGGTCGGCCATTGTCCGATGGTCGACTGCCCTGCACAACTAGAAATCGTTAATAATCTATGACATTCCGTTGGAGAGTTTGCATTTTGCTTTAGTAAGGGGTTAAAGTGTAACACCTGCTCTGTGTTTAGGTGTACGATCAAGTGTTGGAAAACATTGAAGTCTATCAAAAGTTTCAAGACTTGGTGAAGACGTTTGAACTTCATCGTGGAAAAGCGAAACCAGGAGAGGATGCGACCGTTGTTGGCGAGTTCAAGGTACTGAAAACAGAGTTCAGTACAATCTAACCATTGTGTAAAACCCGGGTCAAGAAAGACCGAGAGTGAATAACATTTTTACCTGAACCTCTTGTTTGCTATGAACCCTCTTGTATGCTTGCGTCGACTTTTTGCGCTTTATCGAATGTGAACCTGCTCAAGTTTTTCTTAGTCTTATCAGATTTTTCGTTTGGCTTAAATTCACTGTAAAATGAAGCGAACTTAGAATTAATGCAACGGTCAATTTTGAACTCTTGGGGAATGATCTTGTTCTCGTTTGACACGGCGTTAAAGTCAGTTACATGTATAAAATTTGAATTAAAACAAATAACCGATGCTAAGTATGGGAAAAGTCGCTTTAAATGAACAACAAACAGTTTTGAAAACTAAAAAGATCTAAATCATCAAGGATTCATTCCCTTCATGTACCAACAAATTATCAAAACTAACATTTAAATTGTATTTTAGACTGCCTGGCTAAGGATAGTTTATACCTGAAGCGTATTGACCGATCGCCAGGAATGTTGTTTGAAAGAACTAGGGAGCCTTTACTAGAGAACTGTGACTTGATTTAGAGCATTGTCACTGAAAAGCCCTCTTTAGAGAGTGTCAATAAACTTTGTATTGTATTGTATTGTATTGTACGAACGATAACATTACGTCGAGTGACATTTCAGCAGGTAGCATCAATTTTCAGTTAGTTGTTTTGTAGTTTGTAGTTAGTGTATAGTTGTTTCCTCCGCCTATTCCGTCAGCTGTTGGTTTGGCTAAGGCTGTTTTCCTATTGTTTCAGGGTTCATTCCATGTGTACCCGTTGCCAAGTGACTTTAGACTTCCTCTTCCTCCTCGCATCTTAAACAACTTACCTCCCAGTGAGCCGGTAGAGTGTCTCGTTAGGGTTTATATCATCAAGGTGGGTGCTTATAACAAAATCATAAACATCACTTTCTTTTTTAGGTAGTGTATTTGCAAATATTATATCCTCTTAAAATTTGCGCCAAATTTTGGGACAACTTTACAGTAAAAATTGTGACTGTGAAATGCTTTAGTTTATACTATCGAGAAAAAATTTGATGAGATTTTGTCGTTGGTGGTCTCAAATCAGAAACTAGGGCGCTGCCAGCACCAATCTCTCTCACGGCTTACGCAAATGGTTTTGTAGATCGAGAATAGAAACGATTCGTTTAGGTGCGGAACAAAACCCTGGTGGGGAGTAGAGTGGGAATTGGCAATTGCCCTTGCCGCGGCGCCCAAAGTAATGCTTTTAGAATACGAGGGAACCTTTGAGGCATGGCTCTCAAATTGCAAATGATTTCTGGCTACTTATTTTACCTATTTTAGCTAAAATGCTAAACATATTGTCCAGGAGATAAAAATATGGTTTCTTTGTCTCAGGCCATTGATCTTCAACCCATGGACCCAAATGGACTTGTAAGTATTCGTTGATTAATGTTATGTACCAATAACATTCATGCCGTGTAAGCTGTTGTGCACGTCTCAGTTATGCTGTAGTGTTGTTTATTCGTATTTTAGCGACTCTTGCAATAATTAACACTAAATGAATGGCCCAGAGGGAAATAGTTTGTTGGGTTTCCCGAGAATGTCATTATATAGCACAACCATGGAAGATTTACGTGCAACAAGCCATGCATCGGCGGACGTACGGCGCAGGTTGTACAGCACTGTACTCCTCTGAGGTCTTGATAGGATTTTGCATTTTTCCCGCCCAGAGACTTCTGACAAGAAACCATTTTTCTGTTAGCTGTCGTGTGACCCCGAATGAGTGCTGTTGGGGAAAAAATTAGCAATATAACAACTCATGTTGTATCCTTGTGTCGTTACAGGCAGATCCATATTTGGTCGTGTCTCTCGGAAAAACCAAAATCAAAGATCAAGACAAGTACATTCCAAACACTCTGAATCCTCTTTTTGGAAAGTAAGTGACATAACTAGCCTAATATGTTCTTCTTACCAAGGTTTGTGATTTTTTTCATCTCTTTTGTTTGTGAAATTTACTAAGTGCAGAATAGTGTGTACAGCTGTGCTTTGTTCTAAAAATATAGAGGTAAGTTGAAGCTATCAGCATCAACACATGGTGCTTCACTGCTCGCAATATCGGCGTCTCATGTGTCCTCCACCAAAATCATCGTTTCATTAGTTTTTGATAGCTGAATACCTCGACACTCAAATGAAATGGAATGGATTTGAACAGGCAGGAGGCTATTGGTACTAGACTGGTGTGAAATGTGATAATCGAAAGCAAACGAACTAGTTTTGAAAGGTCATGCTCACGTACTCAAAAAATATAGGCCCTTTGCATGACCCAGTTACATGGTACATACCTCTTACTGACCGAGTTCGAGGGCCGTACTGTAAATTACTGCCCGCGTTTTTAGTATATTTCTTTATATTGGAATCGAGCGCGATTGTAAATTTAGCGGGCCGTACTAAAAAATACGGCCCGCTAAATTGACCAATCACAGCGCGCGTACTTACTGAGAGATATAATAAACTGAAATAGCACCTTTCTTGTGGACAAGCTACGCACTGGGCCATCCAAAACAAAGCGACCTCGTATCCCATCAAGGTGTTACTTTGTACCATGTGACTCGGTCGTGTAAAGGGCCCATCTCGTACTCGTAGTCCGATCTGAAGATCCCTGTTGTAAAAATCAGAACTTGCTTGCCGAGTTAGCAATGTTGCGCGAAATATCTCACTATGCATTGTGGTGCCGCAGGTGCCGGCCGTTCAAACGAGGGATAACACTATCCATCACATAAATCGCTATCTATTGGATAAGTGTTAACAAAACATTCAACGCTATCCACTGATTTATTTGGTGGATAGCGTTATCCATCATTTCATTACTCTTACTGACAATGTTCGGTTTGGCGGTTTCATTTTTCTAGGATGTTTGAGCTGACGGCCCACATCCCTATATCTAAGGACTTGTGTATTACTGTCATGGATTATGATTTGATCGGTAAAGATGACAAGATTGGTGAGACGGTTGTTGATCTGGAAAATCGGTTTCTGTCCAAGTTTGGAGCGATCTGTGGTTTGCCACAGACCTATAACACGTAAGTGTTTGCAATGCAAAATGTCAAAGAAAGTTAAAGAAGCTTCGTCACGGTTTTTGTCTTTTGAAAAATTTAGCCTAAATTTTTCAAAATCGTCATTTGTAATCCGTCTCAATCTTCTCCATCCTTAACCATGCTTGCACCTTTTTGGTTCAGTATCACCTCTTTGGTATTTTTCTTCCTTACTAAACTATTAGTTTTAGGTTTCCTACATTATAAGGGTAATTTGGTTCGTCGCAAAAAATAACTCACAATATCGTGACGTAGCTCCTTTAGCCTTTTTAAATAAAATTAATGCGAGACATGGTTGCCTAAAGGTTAGTGCGCTTGAATCCGGATCGAACGGTCCTGCCGGGTTCGAGCTCTGGCTTGGGTCATTGCGTTGTGTTCTTGGGCAAGACACTTTACTCTCACAGTGCCTCTCTCCGCCCAGGAGAATCAATGGGTACAGTGTATTGTTGGGGTAACCTGATAGAACGCTTGGGGATACCATCCCATCCAGGTGGGCTTTTAAAAAACTACTATTTTTACTTCTTTTTATTAAATTATTTCAGTTCTGGAATTAACAAGTGGCGCGACTCTCGGACACCAAAACAGATTTTGGAGAAGCACTGCGAGACGAACAATTTCATGAAGCCGAGATTTATTGGTAATAACAGAGTGATCTTCAATGGTGATGAATACTATTTGGAGGATTTTGGTAAGTCGTCATCGATTCATCCACTGTAAGCAATGGTGTTTGTTACCTGCTACCGAGCCGCCTTGTGCCTGGGGGACATAGAGTAAGCAGTGTAGGTTTATCCCTATTGTAAAATTACAGACATTGGGTAATACGCCATTTCAGAGTCCCCTGTCACTTCTGTTTCAAAACGAATCTAAGTGTGAAACCATTCATATGAAAATGAGTTTGCGTTGCATGAAGATGATCATGCAGGCAAAAAAAAATTCATATGAATGGTTTCGCACTTGGACTCGTTTTTACACTGAAGCAATAGGGAACTCGGAAGTTGCCTATTGGAGAGCGGGTCTTTCTGTCTTTGTGGGGCAAAGCCTGATAAATTGAATTCTTCAGACAGCATTTTATAAAAGCCGGGGGTGTTGGCTCGTTTTAATACGTGTCATCTCATTTCCAGGCGTTGTCTTCTATATGACCACCAGTTTCCGTTCTGTTCCAGCAGAGAACAGGAAAACTATATATGGACATTCAGAAATTGATAAAGAAATGTGGTTATGGAAAACTGTAAACCAAAAGAGGAATGGGGAAGGAAGTAGTGTTCAGCAATATTTGTATCACCAAATACATTATCGAAGAAGCATTTAACGATTGTGTTTTATTCTAGGTTTAGGTTTAGCTTTTTCTAGGTTCTCCGTTTTCAAGTGAGCAGATTTGTTTGCCTGTACACCTGAAGGACAGCTTTTTCTTTACTTTGTTCCAGAGGCTGGAATGACAATGTCTCCTCACCTGGGTCCCCCTGATCAACGCCTTGCCTTGCACGTGCTCAACGGCCTGCCACTTGTGCCAGAGCACGTGGAAACACGACCGCTGTACAACACACTGCAGCCAGGAATAGAACAGGTTTGTGGCGTGTTCACCCAAGTCTAGTCAAGGCCGAGAGGCCATATAGGTTCAACCCATGTTAGGAGAACTTATAATTAGAAATGCTTCTTTTTTTCTCGACTAGTTTGTGTTACTAACTGATAAACGATTTTCTCAATACCAAATCCAAGTTATGCTTTATGTCATATTTGGCAGCAATGCTGCAAAATAAATATGCGTTTGTCTTTTTTCTCTAGGGAAAACTTCAGATGTGGGTGGACATTTTCCCGAAAAATTATGGACCGCCAGGAATGCCCTTTAATATCTCACCTAGAGAACCAGGAGAGTGAGTTGAACTTTCGTCTGTTCAGTTGAAGGTTGATATTTCAGGAAATTAGCTACATAGTCCTTGAAAATAGTGTCTGTTGATTTCAGGGTATGTCTGTATCATTAATCTTTAATCACTATTCCATTAACTATTATTAGAATAGCTACACACTAGGGTTTCGGCGTTTAAATCACCTTGTGCACAAGAATTGCTCAATAGCTTTAATTTGAATGGTCACACACAAGGGTCTCATCCACAGGCATAATTGATAGAACCGCCTTGAAGAACATAATAAACTCCACAAGACTGATATCACTGCAGCGAAACAGTTGTCGACAGTAAATATTAGCCTGCGAGCAGGCTCACTCCGGGCAAGGGCCGCAACCGCGAGCCGACGAAGCCGGCGAGAAGAATGGGGCGAGGAAAAGTGAGCCTGCACGTGAGCTATTGATTTTTGAACTCCCCGCGTTCGCTGACGAACGCAGCGATCCGATTGGTTTAAAATGACAGGTTACAGAATCCAGTGCAACCTTAGTGCATTCCACGTGCAATGCGCTGTTATGTTTGTTTACATTTTGCTTCGCTCCCATTGTATAGTTATCTGACACATGTGAAATGCCGACTTGACACCTCGCAAGGGGCGGAATTCAAAAATCAATAGCTCAGGTACAGGCTCACTTTTCCTCGCCCGAATCTTCTCGCCGACTATGGCGGCTCGCGGTTGCGGCTCCGTCGCCCTTGCCCGTAGTGAGCCTGCTCGCAGGCTAGCAAGTGGTTGGCGCGTTGGACTTGAAATCTGTAAGTCTTAGGTTCAAGACCTGTTCTGACCACTAGGCGCTGTTATTCTTGGTAGCCCCTAGTTCAACTTCTCGTATACATTTGTAAATAGCCAACTGGTCTGCCTCCTGCCAGTTGGGGCGCTTTCTCCGGTTTCCTCCCTCCACAAAAACCAGCACTTTAAATTCTTACTCTATCGGGAATCCGAGGGCCACGGGTTTGTTAGTCGAAAGACTATTATGTGCTACCCTTGTTAAAGAAAGGAGATTTATTTGTTATTTTTTATTCTTCATTGAGTGGTCACAGACTAGGGTTTTGTCCACATACGTGTCCCTTATACACATGCGAATGCATACTGTGCTGAAACGTAAATATATCATTTGTTCTCGCATGCTCTCAGGTATATGTTGCGTGTTATCATCTGGAACACCAGTGACGTCATCCTTGACGAGGTATCGGTCATGGGTGAAGCAATGAGTGATATTTACGTCAAAGGGTAAATACGGCAGTTGCAAACTTTCTTTTTAGCTCTGCAAATTCGCGACAAGGTTATCCTACAAACGTTTGGAGTTGCTGTTGGTTTGTTTAAAAAAAATATCACTTATACATGTCACAAGGTTTTTTGGCGGGATTCATCGTTCGCGAAAATTTTCGCAGTTTTTCTTCGAGAGATTTTGACGCTTTCATTTCACAAGCAGTTACAAAGTTTGAGTAACAACAACATAAAACAACACACGTTTATGTTCTTCTGTTCAGTACAAGAAGTAGTACGTAGCTAGAACAATTTCACCCAGATTAACTAGTCTACCTGGTTGACTTATTTGAGTACCCAGAAAGCTTTACATTTTAGCTCATTTTGTATGATACATATTCCCCTTGTTATTCGACCGTTTTTTATCCCTCAGTCAGTTACCGTTTCGCTTGTTTTAGTGCTGTCACAACATCTCATAAGAACTCATCAATGTGGCGATTTTTTGATTGGGTTGCAGCTGGATGTCAGGAATTGATAAGCAAGAGAAGACAGATGTTCATTACAGGTCTGTTATGACAGGTTTTGTTCTGTGTGCTTCTTGACTTTGCTGATGTCTGTTTTGTCTGTTGTGCGTTCTTTTATTCAACTGATCCTGTATTTCGTTTTAAATTCAGGTCTCTGGACGGTACAGGCAACTTTAATTGGCGATTTTTGTTCCCGTTCTTGTACATTCCAGCGGAGAAAGTTATGGTTGTCAGGAAAAAGGTTTGTACGAAACCAGTCATTACTAAACCCGAAGTGTACGACGAGCTAAATCGTCGGGGAAAATCGGGTATTGACGAACCACGTTTTCGGAACGGAGGGCTTGTTCGCTTAACCGATTTGCACTGTACTTTTAGTAAAGGGCATCCTTCAAGAAGCTCTCCTAATGTTAAATGAAAGAAATCTCGAAAAATAGTTTACTAGGGAAGAAGAACTCCAATTAGATGATACTGAACCAAAATGAAACATGGATGGAGAAGATTCAGACGGATTTTAAATTACGTATTTGAAAAATTTAGGCTTAATTTCTCAAAAATCACAAGTCATGACGTAGGTTCTTTACGGGGTCGTATTTGCCCAAAATCCTTTACCACGAGACCTTAATAATAAATTTAATGTTGTTTTAATGTTTAAAAATCTGTAGGCGCACTTCTGGAGCCTGGACATCAGAGAACAGAGAATCCCCGCCAAACTGATTCTTCAAATCTGGGACAACGACCTGTTCTCACCTGACGACTTTCTAGGTAACACTTTCTGTACTCAAGCGTACCACTGCGTGACACTGTGTAATGTGAAACAGCGGTTTTTCATTTGACTTTTGCATTTGATTTGGTTTTGCATTACTACGCTTAGTGATTGGTTGAAATATCTTGCTCCATTTTCTCATCCAATCAGAAGTGGACATATTTTCCCGCGCTTCGCTTCGGCTGCATGTATTTACTTTATTCCAAATTTAATTCGTTCACTGGATTGTCTGTGCGCTTGTGATTAGTCGGAGGGTTACTTAATTAAAACCGCTTCTGTTAGTGTTTCATCATTAGCTGTAACCATTTTCCTTCGAGTCCGTTCATTAGTTACTTAACTGTTATAGCAAAGAGTGTTTGTTAAAGCTTATAGTATTTCTATGGCAACCAGTTGTGCCGAGAAGATCCTCCTATCTTGTTCACCAATTATCAATGCCCGCACTTCCTTGAGAGCAAACCTAACTTTACAAGTCTTAATGGTTTTCATTAGGTTTCCTCGCCATTGATCAATCTTTTCTTATATCTTCGTTATTATTAACTGTTGTAAATGTTTATATAATGGCAAATAATAAACAAATAAAATAAATCAACATAATCGATCCATTAGAGCGCTAGTACTGTAAACCAATACCAGCCACCTCCAGTGAATATTCGTCGCTTTTCCTTTCTTTGCCAGGTCAACTGGAAATAAACTTAAACAAACTGCCGAAACCTGCCAAGAACGCCCGCAAATGCGGTCTACATCAAATCCCTGGAATGGGAGAACATTCAAGACGAAGCGTCGAGACAGTGTCACTGTTTGACCTCAAGAGAGTGAATGGATGGTGGCCTGCGGTGGCAACGGACAATGGCGACCAAATACTGGCGGTATGTCAGTTTCGATCTATCTATCCATCCCCTTAGCGGCAGAATTTTCAGTGGCATTTCATGCACATAGTGGCTCTTTATCTGCTTATTTCAGATCGAATTGGAATATAGAAGTGATGGTTTTTTCCGAGGTGCGAAACAGGAGAAGTCTGACTGAGACCCTCGTAGTAAACTTCATAACCCGGGCCACTCCTCACCGCTGCACCATTTCTGCCCCGCCGCCCCCAATTTATGATAAATCGATGCTCTTTCTCATATCATATTATCACATGAAACCGGGGTTTGATCGCTGTTATAGTGGCAGGTTTATTTAGTCAGGGTAACCAATTCAGAAGCGTACACCAATGCTATCAAAAGTGACCCGGAACAGCCACGGGACCTCCACTTCACGGTGAGTTTATACCGGAAGGGGCGTCCCGGAAATATTCTCCGATTTTCTGTATATACGAGGAAGGGGGATAGTCAAGAAAAGCACCCCTTGCCTTCCCAACCTTCCTCTTTATAATACTCGAGCAGAGATCCCCTCTTGAACAATCAATGATTAGGTTTAATAGTACTTTGTCATGCCAGTAAAGGCCAGTACAAGTACAAAAATTACATGACTGGAGAGTAATTGGGGGAAACTAAATTACATGTGTTTTACCTCCAGGGTAAGTTTGAGATGACGTTGGAGTTATTGACGCAACAAGAATCCGATGAGAAGCCTGCTGGGAAGGGACGAGACGAACCGAACCAGAATCCAACGCTGGATCCACCCAAGTAAGTATAACACGCTTCTCTTAGTTTGCTTTTCTTAGATTTTGGTAAAACTTTTATACGTCGAGTCCCTTGTACACGCTCGAATTAATTTGAGAACTAAGGGCTTTCCAGGATGTTTGGAGAAACGGCGGCTCGTGATTTTCAAGCGTTTCTCGTGTTCTCCAAATATCCCGCGTGTGTTTATTACGTCGGTAAACTCCCAGAATTTCTGAAAGGATGGTCAATTGCATAAATAAAGCTCCCTGCAACCCATACGCTCTAGAGGTTGCAATGTAAGCAATTGATGTCGTTCCGTGCCCAGCGAACATCCGAAACCCTTGGGCGTAAGGGTGTAATCTATACTCTTTCAAGCTGTTCTCATCTTCCACAAGAGGTACCTTCGCTGGCCACAGTGACTACTGTTCGTTATTCTTAGATTCCCCATTCAACCCGTTTTCAACCGGTATCTTATAGCTTTCCCTGTTAGCTACTACTCGTCTCTGTTGTTCGGATGAAAACGAGACTCGCTGTAACCGCGAAGATAAGCATGCCTTTGTTTGGCAGAAGTAGAAAGGTAGTTAGGAAGATGTCCGCTGAGCGAGATGACGGCAGGTGTCTGCTTAGCTCAGTGTACTTCCTCCTTCCCATACTCGCTGTTAAACTCTACGAGTGAGTAAGTGACATGGACCTTACGATTGTTTTGCAGCCGTCCGGCAACATCCTTTGCGTGGTTCTCCTCTCCATTCAAGAGCTTGCGGTACATCTTGTGGCGCCGATTCAAATGGAAAATCATCACGTTCTTGGTGATCTGTCTCTTAGTGGCTTTGGTGGTTCTTTTCTTTTATGCGGCGCCGGTAAGTTGACCAGTACCTGATTAGTTGGCGCCCAGACAGAGTAGGCGAGATTAAATTTGTTATGGTTTATTGCCTGTGGATCATAATTGTGATGTTGTGGAAAAACACTTTCCATAGCAGTGCTCCTCTCCTTCCAGGAATGAGTAAAAACAAAAACTGTTTGTGGGTAACATGCAGTAGACTAGCATTCCAGCCTCAACCTCAATTGATATCACATGCGTTTCGCGAATATCCTGCCTTACCAGCAGGTAAAAATATATTTTGTCCCCTCCCCTCCCCTCTCCCTGCTCGGTGTTGTTTCAGAAGGTTTGCAGTTCACCCAGATTTATTTTCACAATGCAAACATATTGACAACAATAAAATGGGGGAAGGGGGATTGGAAAAAGAGCTTTGGTACACTAAGTTAGTGTCTTAAAGGTCTGTCCAAGATTGCAGCTGGGTTGGTTGTTCTCCTAGTCCTTGGATTTTAAAAGGCGTTTTCTATAATATAAAACTTGGCCAGAGTGACGGGAGCCCTTTCTTTCCTCTTCTTAACACCATCTTTTTTTTCTTCGCCCTTGCCGCAGAAAACAATAGCTGGCTTTCTTTGTTTCGATTTTTTAAGGGTTACACCATGAAGAAGATAATAGGAAGTTAACATGCAAAAAGACAGACTTTGCAATGGAGGAAGTACGCTCTCTTTCACGAAAATAACTTAAAAGCGCGCGTCCTCGTGGAACAGAAGATCATGGAAAGAAGATTAGTACGGGCTAGGACTAAACAACCGATAGATCAAGAGCTGTCAGGACAATGTAAAGCAAATGCAGCTAATATATAATTTTTATAGTAGGAACGAACTGTTGGGCGGGTGGTGTACGAAGCATGCGAAATATATCTTAAGCTAAAATACTGTTACTGCTGTTAAGCGGTCAGTAGTAATTTATTTCATGTATATATCGATGAAACAAACATTATTAACTGACATCTACCCTACATCAGCAATTATGTTGACGTGTTCATTATTTTGTGCTTAACTCAAGGTGTTTAGTCGTTGTAAAATTTAGATAAATCGCCTCAGTTGAGCCCTCGCTGCATGTGCTGGACGTGGTATAAATAAAATAATGAACAGTGAAAAGATGTGCTCAGGTGTTAATGTGGTTTATCTGGACCCATGGTGAGTACTACTTCGCAAGGGTGGTAAAATTTTGCATCAGTCCGAATGTTCCCCTTTTATCCCCATCAGTCCCCAACATTTTTCCCTTTGTGAATGGGGCCCTCGCGTCTGATCATTCAAGTTAAAGCCACTGAGAAGTAGATTTTTTTGCACGGTACAAGTTAGTCTGAAGTAAAATGAGAGTCTGGATGTAAGTCTGTAGGTATGAAGGAGTGCTCAGGCGACACTTATGAATTTAAAAGCGACCATGCGGTCTTGTCTATGCTCTTTTACAATTGCCTAATTTTATTTAAGAAAGAATACATCTAAAGGAACGGATCTTCATACATTGCTCGCACCATTTGATCTCCAACTGAAGTATAATCAGATGTTTTCTCGATACATTGAAAGAGTAAGCGAATAACTTAATGGCTGAATGTCGTTCTGTACTTATTCTCGGGTAAAATCGAGCCAGAGAGTGTAGTTATCGACTTCGCATTGCCTTCCCGAAACGATGACCGTCAACACGTGCACATTCAACGTGAAGAAGTCGACGAATACGTTTCTTCAAGGGTCTTCTTGGCAGGTAATCAAGTCATTCTATATATATATGTTGCTGTTTTGAAATCATCCTCGCAAATCTTAGTTTAAAAATTAATGAAAGTCTCGTGACAGAGAGTTGCACCAAACAAATTGGGTCCAGCAGCACCTTGTTGAAGAAGCAATACCATTGGGCGTGAAAACAATGGAGAACAAAGCCTCTAGCCCTGATAACAATGAAGTCTATTGTCAAGGAGAACGAATGAAAAAATAGGCTAAAATGGGGTGCTGGACTACCGAACAAATTTAATGGGATGCGCGATATATTTGCATAAAATTAATTTACGGGACAGGGTCCTCGAATTCTTTGGTTGCAATCACGTGACAGGGCGGCCATGTTGGGGGTCAAAACAGTAGAATTTTTTTCGAAGGGTTTACATAAAAATAGAATTTAGTTCTTAGCGGAGAGAAAGGCTATTGTTCTTGACCACCATCATGGCCGCAAGTGACGTCACTTGCAAACCAGCAATAAGTTGATAAGAAACAAACATTGGGCAGTTTAGAATAAGCCTTTAAATAACAGAGATAACCGAGGTAAAGCGGATGGGAGGGTTAGGAGGTGCAAGGGCAATTAATTTTACCTCCGTTCTTCGACATTTATTGGTCTTGTCTAATCTTCGCTTCTTTTCGTAATTAAAAAGGTGGCTGATTCGGCACGATGTCACAAGAGACCGCCAGGATAATGATGTTACTCAAGAAACTGGTTAGTGTCTCTGTTGTTAATATTTATTTACCGTTCTAATAAGCCGGTTGTAGGCTGTGAAGTTTTATAAGTTGCGGAAATTTGAATTTGATTTTCAGGGGAAATTAATGTAATTAATGTTTGTAAATACCAGCCTATGACGAGTTCGTTGCTAACTGGAAGAGCCGGGCAACATTGTTCGACTTCTACAACATACCCACACATGGACCACCCCACCCCTAGTTATTGACGGGTCTTGCGAGTGTTCATTTCTTTGTTGTTTTGGCATTTATATTTGATGTACCTATTTACTTTGTGATTTGGAGCAGATAGATAAATAATGAGAAATTTCGTGTTTAATCTGCTTTTACCAGCATTTATTTTTTAATCCCCCCTTGCAAATGCGGCGTCTTCGTGTGAAATCACTCGACAAGCTCTTTTTCAACCCAACTCTATTATTTTCTGTATCTTTATTGACAACCGATTGTGTATAATTCGTGTCCTTCATTACAGTTATCTAACATGCTGTGACTGCCTCTCGATCGAAGCAAAAGAACTTTAAGCGAGTTGAAATAAAGTGTATGATGATGATGATGATGATGTATGAAGTGTGGCATGGAAAAAAATGGAAACCATCACGAGGCTATGTATCGGGGAAGGACAACTTAAAGATAGATTTCTTTAAGAGGTAAGTTGATCAGTTTATAAACAAATCCGTGGCTAAAAAAATTGTATGCACCTGAAGGGGATACACTGAAACCCGATTTCTCTTCTCGATACCTCCAACTCCTATGTCTCCAGCATCCCGAATTTAGAACCGATTTTCATTTCCTTTGGAGATTCGAAAAATCGGGATTTCACTTTGTCTTAAAAAGGTAGTTTACAACATTAGAAACAAACATTCCAGGGAAAGTACACTGAGATACTCCCAAAAGCTTGTTTCCACATGACAGCTGACGGCCGTTAGGAATCTCTCAGTAAATTGTGGTTGTTGGATAAAACTGAAATGAATCAATACTTTTTTCATATTAAAATGATTAAGAACGTGTCCACGAGAGAACCGGGAAGGGAGTGATGCAGCTCAAGTCACCGATTTTGCTCAAACTTGGCACAAATGTTGGGTATGATAAGTTAACAGTTGTGACAAAACATAAGGTTGAATGGTTTTATTCCCTCCGAGATATGGGACCCCCCGGTAAAAAACAAATCCGCCAAGCTGACGGTGATGATGGTGGGTGAGGAAGGGGTTAGGTGGCGAGCTGTTCTGCTTTCACGGACAATAGGCCATTTAACAGTTCTGTGGCAATGTAACCAGGCCTCTGTAGGAAAGTGAGGTTTGGAGTGACCTTGTGATGATAAAGAGGGTAAGAACATAAGGATTTACATATCAATAGCAATTGGGTTCGTATCAAAACAAGGTCACCTTCACCTCTCTTCAACTCAAGGCCTTGATAACTAAGCACAGAACTGTAAAATGACCTATTCTTGACTATTCTACGAGGTAATAACAAGTAGTTACAATGTCAACCTTACGTTGTTGTTTCTCCATAAAGGCAAACCTGTTCAAGGGAAATCATGTGGCTGGAGAAAGTTTGCGATTGGCATGGAAAGACAATACACACAGTGGATTAATGGTTTTTCTCAAACCACAGGTTAGTGTTTGTGTGTTGTGGTACCTTTGATTGTAAACCCACCGCAGACCCCCCCCCCCCCCCCCCCAACACACCCTTGGAACATCCCACCCGTAGTTTTGCGAGGTCTGGTAAGTGTCGTATTCTTGTTTCTTAGTTGAATTGCCCGAGACACGAAGCGACGAGGGCAATTTGGAAAACTTTGAAAATACGCGTGAAATTAATCCTTGATTGCCCAAGGACACGTTGCGATTACATGTTTATCACATGAAGGGAAAATTATTCGGGCGCGGAAGCCCATTGGATGCCTGTCCAGCGGTCGGTACCTTTTTGTGTTTTTGTTTTCACTTCGGTGCTCGGGTTCTTCAATAAAATTTTAATCCGCTTCATTACAAAGAGAAGCCATTGTTGCGAATTAGGCAACAGGCAACAAATCTACGCTTCGTTGCTAAGCAACATGTAACCAATCAGGATCAAGTAATCATGTCCTCTTGATTACCAAAAGTGCCCTCGTGATTAAGAAAAATGCCCTCTGTCTCAGCCAAGTTGTAGAATACTAATCTTCTGGAACCCAAATGACATCAGAGAACCATGTCACGTCGTATTTTTGCCGCGCAATTCGAAAACCATTTTGAGGGCAAAATAGCATAACTTCAAGGGCTTGTAAAATCGTCAGTTGTAACTGTAAACATCTTAAACTTTGGAATCGTGTATTTCTATGGCTATATTTTGTAAACATGTGAAATTCAATTTGTTTCATATGGGCACTTTAAGAGGTGCGAGAAAATATTGTATACAGATTGAGTACCAACAATAAAATACATTTTTCATATATCATTTTTTCCGTATGCTCTTTCCCTTTCCTTGTGTTCTACCCAAATGCAGATCATGGAAATCCAAAACCATTTTTGTTACTTTGTTCACGGTTAGAAACCATAGCCAGTAGACCTTATTCTTGGCCCGTCCAAATTATGCTACAACCGCATGGACATAATTTGTTGGAAAACATGTAAAAACATGAAATTATGATGTTGATAACGGTTAAATTCGTTTCAGTGCCCCCGTTTTCCCTTTCAATGTTGGAAAACGATAAAATACATTCGTGATTCAGATGCATGTTTACATTCAAATTTGTGTTAATTGTTTTTGTTCCAACACTTGTGACCATAGTTGTGGCATTTGTCGAAATGATTTCGCGCAACGAGCATTTTTAGCTTATTTTTGGCACCTGTTTTTCTTTCTCGGTAAATACTTGGGCTCACTAGAAAAACCTCAAAATCTAATTACCGGGAACTAGCTATAGATGAGCGTACGGAATGGTAGTTGCCATGTCAATCTTATGGCGTACTTTTTTTCAATAAAGGCAAACCTGCTCGTAGGATGTCACGTCTGAAGAAAGTTCCGTGATTAACATGGACAGACAGACACACGCACATTGGTATAAAGACACACGGCAGGATAATGGTGTTTCTCAAAGAACAGGTTAGTTTTTCTGTATTATGGTAGCTATGCCACGATATTGTTAGGTCATTTTTGATGCAAAATTCTCTGCGCTTTTGACCGCTTAAACCTGAACAAACCTAGCTGAACATTTTCAATTTCGGTAACCGACTTTGTATTGATCATTTGATCAAGAACATTCCAGATAGGCACTTCACCGAGCAGTTATTAACATTATACTTATTTCTCTCCAGGAAATAGTCAAGCACAGAATGGGAAAGACAGAAATCAACAGCGGAGAGAAGTTTAATCAGGTTAGTTTATTAGTTTAAACAAAGTAACTCAAGTCTGGCCCAGCTTGTTCGAAAGCCGATATATAAAGTCGATAAGCAGTAAACTCAGGATAAAGTCAATCATCAGTTTGTTTCAAGGTTTTGCATGGTTAAAGTAAGCAGCGTCCAAAATGATTTGCTAAGTAGTGATTTAAATTTAGAAGTGCGAAGTAAAAACTGGAAGCAAATTTTTGTTGGATATTTTACGCTGAAAATAATGCAAATCAAATTTACGTTGGTGTAAAGATACTTTAGCATAAATACCAACAGCTGATGTGTAGCGGCCATTTTTAAATGTATTCACTTCGACTATTTTAAATAATAGCGTTTGTCTGAGTTTGTTTTAAATTCCGAGCGGTTGACCGCCAACGATCTAATGAAACCTTCCTTTAGTGTCCTTTTCAGCAGTAAACATTGAAAAAACGTACAAGTTTGAATTTAGAAGTTAAGCTGCCGTTCCCTGGTGTTTTCACCGTCATTTAATCTTATCTTCGAAGGAAACGAGTGCTCTAAAGTTCATAGCTGATTTGCTTTCTCTAACGATGTTTAGTATGACAAACTGTATTGATTTTTCTTTCATTTGTTTATTTTCCAGCGGGATTCTTTTGATGGCACTTACTGCACGTCCGAATCAACCATGGAGGATAATCATTCAAGCCAAGCCAATCTTAATCGAAGGTAGAAAACAGAAGGACCAAAACTGTGTTTCAAGGTTATCGTAACGAACCGCAGCCATTAGTTTTTTGGTGAGCCACTTGCTAAGGTTAAGCTATGCTTAATCGTCAGCGCCATTTGGAGTTGACTACTGGAAGAAAGCTTTTCTAAAAAGCGTTATTGCGATTTCGAGTTCTTAGTTAAATCAGCTGAACTACAAGTTAATTCACTACTGGAAGAACAAATTTTCTAACTGAGTTTTTTGATAAAATTTTCCCGCCAAAAGACTGAGAAAAATAAGGGCGCTTACAATACGAAGAAAAGCAGTGGCGTTGTGGTCATAGTTGTATTTTTCTCGCGGGTTTCGTGAAATCGTGATCAGTTTTATACTTAGTTCATAATCTAGCCTGTGGCTAAAAGCAACCGAGTGTTGTTACGGCCAAAACCGGAGTGGCGTTTCACCGGGTAGTTTTAATATTGTGTTAAGCAACTAGATAATCGCAAGGTTTATTTCATAATGTCATTTCCAAGAGAAAGGGATTGTGAGGAAAGCGTACACGGACTGGGCTTTATACGACTCTGATAACAATTACTGCCTCTCCCTACTTGCTACACCCTCTCACTACTTGCTACACCCTCTCCATACTTGGAAGCAACCGAGTGGTAACATTTACTGGGTTTTAAAAATGGGTTGGAGGTTATTGTCCGCAGATGAGATTTACACTGAAACTGTTGAATTTATGGAACATAATTTTATTGACTTGTTTGTTGCAATATTACAGAATAAATAACTGAATTACTTTACAGAGTTGTTTTTGGTTGTTGTTTGTTCTTTTGCAGGTGCCGTAGAAATGACGAGTCCACGAAAAGAAAAATGAAACCTTGGAAGGAAGGAAGGAAGGAAAAAGTGGATGTGGAACAACCATCTTCCCGCCTCCACGTCCACTAACCAGCATTTCGTCAATACTTTTGGCAAGAGTTTGGAGTTCACTTCCTTATGGTACAATATGCGTACTGGGTGAGAATGTCTCACTTGTAAAAAAGATGGGTTTACTGTATTTCGTAACTTACAGTACCACTACATGTCGGAACTGTTAGTAAAGAAACTTGCAGTTACGACATGCGCTCCACCCCACTTTTTACAAGTGAGGCATACTCGACCAGTACGCATGCGTATTAAAGGCTACTGTCCCACAAGGATATGAACTCCAAACTCTTGCTAAAAGTATAAAAGAAATGCTAGTTAGTGGCGGCTGGTGGGGAGGCGGTGGTTTGCACATACACTTTTTGCTTCCTTCCAAGGTTGGATTTTTTCTTTCCTTGGACTCGTCATTTTCGAGGCATCTGCAATCTAAGAGACAGAGAGCTTAAACGTTGCAGTAAAAAATATTTCCCGCCAAAAGACTTAGAAAAAATTTAATACGTGAATACAAATACAAACGCGCATGCGTACTGGTGTAAAGTTGTACCACAAAGATGAGCACTCCAAACTCTTGCTAAAAGTATAAAAGAAATGCTAGTTAGTGGCGGCTGGTGGGGAGGCGGTGGTTTGCACATACACTTTTTGCTTCCTTCCAAGGTTGGATTTTTTCTTTCCTTGGACTCGTCATTTTCGAGGCATCTGCAATCTAAGAGACAGAGAGCTTAAACGTTGCAGTAAAAAATATTTCCCGCCAAAAGACTTAGAAAAAATTTAATACGTGAATACAAATACAAACGCGCATGCGTACTGGTGTAAAGTTGTACCACAAAGATGAGCACTCCAAACTCTTGCTAAAAGTATAAAAGAAATGCTAGTTAGTGTCGGCTGGTGGGGAGGCGGTGGTTTGCACATACACTTTTTGCTTCCTTCCAAGGTTGGATTTTTTCTTTCCTTGGACTCGTCATTTTCGAGGCATCTGCAATCTAAGAGACAGAGAGCTTAAACGTTGCAGTAAAAAATATTTCCCGCCAAAAGACTTAGAAAAAATTTAATACGTGAATACAAATACAAACGCGCATGCGTACTGGTGTAAAGTTGTACCACAAAGATGAGCACTCCAAACTCTTGCTAAAAGTATAAAAGAAATGCTAGTTAGTGGCGGCTGGTGGGGAGGCGGTGGTTTGCACATACACTTTTTGCTTCCTTCCAAGGTTGGTTTTTTCTTTCCTTGGACTCGTCATTTTCGAGGCATCTGCAATCTAAGAGACAGAGAGCTTAAACGTTACAGTAACAAATATTTCCCGCCAAAAGACTTAGAAAAAATTTAATACGTGAATACAAATACAAACGCGCATGCGTACTGGTGTAAAGTTGTACCACAAAGATGAGCACTCCAAACTCTTGCTAAAAGTATAAAAGAAATGCTAGTTAGTGTCGGCTGGTGGGGAGGCGGTGGTTTGTGCATCCACTTTTTGCTTCCTTCCAAGGTTGGTTTTTTCTTTCCTTGGACTCGTCATTTTCAAGGCATCTGCAATCAAAGAGACAGAGAGCTTAAACGTTACAGTAACAAATATTTCCCGCCAAAAGAATACAAACGTAAAGTTGTACCACAAAGATGAGCACTCCAAACTCTTGCTAAAAGTATAAAAGAAATGCTAGTTGGCGGTGGCTGGAGGTGATGTGGTTTGTACATCCTTGGACTGGTCATTTTCAAGGCATCTGAAATCTAAAAGAGACAAAGAAAGATCATAAACGTCACATTCACAAATGAACCACAAGGATGAACGTTACATCTATTTTTTGCTTCCTTCCAAGATTGAAATTATTTTTTGCTGTTTCTCCCAGAGGATCAAACGTTACACTCATAACATTTTGCCACCAAAAGACTTGGAAAATATTTATTCTTGAATGTGAACCACAAGTATGCGAACTCCAAACTCTCATCCTTGTGCTATAACTTGCATGATTCTCAGAGAACAGAGTGTTGCAATGTTATCGTTTTTATAATAAAAATATTTAAATTTTCAGGTTTCCACGCAAAAGGTTATTTCCGAGTTCCCTTTCACCTCTGTTTCAAAACGAATCTAAGTGCGAAACTATTCAAATGAAAAAGAGTTTGCTTTCTTTGAAAATGATCATTACACATTTTCATATGAATGGTTTTGCACTGAGACTGCTCGTTTTCAGACTGAGGGTGAAGATATAATTTTCGGAAAAGTTCTATTACCTTGAATGAAATCACTTATTTAACCTGTATACAAAATTCAAGCTGCCTAACGTTTTTTTGTCACAAATTTTAATTGGGATAACCTTGGATTAGACTGATTATAGCGAGGAGTGATTAAGTCTAGCTCAAACATTCCAGTTTACAGTAGAAATGATGTTAGCATTATGACTTATTCGACGGAGTTTGTCCATTCCGTTCAGAGTGGAATTTTCACGCAGCGTTCGTAATCCTGTCGAGAAAGCCATCACGAACTTAAGGTGGCTCGATCGGATTTTTGAGTGACGATACCTTTCAACTTTGAGCAGCTAGTGTACCGCCAAAGAGTATCTGACAGAAAATCGATTGCTCCAAGTGCACTAGAGAAAGATCAAAGTTTCAGATGAAATACATTTTATCGTGATCGGAGTTACCATAGCAACGTACTGACGTCATGCCCACTTTACTCGAAAGCCAATCGATCTTGCTGTTGTTGCCTTAAAGAAAACAAAAAAGGTATACTAAAATTGTACCAAATCGTTTCTTACTTTCCATGTCCACATTGGCATCTAAACTAACCACGCATCAACTTGGTATTTATCTTCAGTCAAATTTGAATCACATTTGCTATGCTAACACGGTTGGCGCAGTGGTTTGGTGCGTTCTTACTCACTCCGAGGCCGAAGTCTCGAGGTGAGTGGTCAAAAGTTCAAACCTCGGACGTTGCACATACGTTGGCCTTTTTTTCTTTCCTTTAACAGTAAAAAATAAATTGGCCATTCTTGCTGTCATATCTTTTTTTTTATAAAAAATAAGATCACTTATTCTAACAAGAAAAAAAAAACTGGCGGCAGATAGTAAATATAAATGTTCAATAGGTTACGAAAATTTGGCTTTAGCATCAGATTTTCGTGATTTTCAGGGGAAATTTCTGATGAAGTTCCACAAGGCATGTGTCGCCATGTTCATCGAACTTAAGACAAATTTTGATTCGAGTAGTAGATATTTTGCTTGCGACTTCGTTTTTACTGAATTGCTGGGAAGAAAATTAAAGATTGTTGGAAACTAAAGTTTTCGAACAGAAAAACAAACTTAACTAACTCGTTTGTTCGTTTCTTGTGGTATGAAGAGTTAGACTATGATTACAAAATATAAAAATCTGGCACCAGCAGTTCTAGGTACTATTATGTTTTGAACAGATTTATCAACCAGCCAGCTTCAACTAAGATTTTTAAATGGCTACCTTTAAAAACCGTTAACTAATACAATCAAGGTTATCTAAACGACCTCAGATATCACAGTACCAAAAGCCGGTGTTAGGCTGAGCTTTTTGAACGATAACGCACACATCTGATAAAACAAAAATAAAGATTTATTAGACCATATTCACGATAGCCGCCATGATGGTTTTCGTATTGTAATGCAAATTAGCCACGTTGTCTGCAAGGGGGCAAATATTTAATTGATGCTGTCTCTCGGTAAAGCGGACGGTCAAAATAGTGAATTATCTGTGGAAAAGTCACATTTGAGAGCCAAGTTATGGAATAATGATTTCATTATAAGGTTATTTTGAAATAGTTACTCGATACCTTTACTTGTTTACTACACAAGCCGTTTTCTTTTTTACGAAAGTGTCAAAATTGCGTTAAACTTATAATATTTAGACCACAAAACAGAAACCAAAGCAAGGCTATGAAAAAAATTGTCAGACATGATAAGGAACCAGCTGAAATTTGTCGAGTTTGGTTTTTTTGTCCCCTCACAAATCACGTGCCTAATTTGCATAACAATGTGAAAACAAACATGGCGGCTATCGTGAATAAGGTCTATTTCTTTTACGAAAACACGGGTTTAATAAAAAAGCTAACTTGAAAGCATTGTTTCTAGTTTCTCATGGGACTAAATGGTCCCAAGAGAAATCAAAACAGTGCTAATGCAAAATTTTGGGGACAAACAAAGAGTATTATGGTGGCCTATTATAGCCTTGGGAACAACGACTCGAGGGATGTTTTGAGTAGGTGTCGTTTAAATTTGCCTGATTTTTTCATAAATTATATGTTACATTGTTCCGAGGAATCACCTTAACAGTCTTCTTTCTGTCATTTTTCTTATTCTTTATATAATATCTCAACAAGTAGCTTTCACACAAGTGTCTCGTATTTCAATTGTCTTTTATTCTTTTCATCATCTTAACTTAATTAGATACTTGTACTCCATTTAATGATCAGAAGTGTGAAGAAAAATTTCCCTATATATACCAAGTCTTTTGGCGGGAAAATTTGGAAAAATTTGCACAGAGTTTTCCCTGACAACATTTTAGCCTAAAATTTCAAAATGGCTAAGCTTGAAATTTTCCGCCAAAAAAGGGGAGAAAAAAAAAAACGAGTAAACACAAAAAAATGTTAATTTAAACGCCAAATTTGTTTTATGCTGTAAATTCAGAGAAAAATTCGGTTTTTCTTACTATAATAAAATTTATCGTTCCGAAACGGTTTAGGCTTTTTTGCAAGAGATGTTGTGTACATTTTACTTACGACTGGCAGCATGGCAAGTTTTAACTGTGAAGACGTTTGATGACAATACCAAAAACGCGTACAGTCGAACCTCTCCTTATTGACACCTCTCTAATACGGACACTTCACTTGGTCGCTGTTCACAACTGAACACAGACGATAATCATCAAAGAGCCCGGGCTGACAAAACCGAGAAAAAAATTAAGTAATGCCTTACAACATTTAGAAACTATCGGCCAACATTTTTATTGCAGTAAATTCAAAGCTTTTACCTTTGTAGTTGCTTCATCCTAGTTTTTGCCTCTTTTGTTATTCCAGTTTATCATCTTGACCACCTTCTTTCTTCCTTTTTCCTCTCCACGAAGTTAGTTTTCTGGAAATAAAATCGTATTAAATGAAACGATATGCTTAAATTTACCTTTTATTTACCTTAAATTTAGCTTTTACCTTTGTAATTGCTTCATCCTAGTTTTTGCCTCTTTTGTTATTCCAGTTTATCATCTTGAACATGAGGAAGTTGATTAACATCTTGACCACCTTCTTTCTTCCTTTTTCCTCTCCACGAAGTTAGTTTTCTGGAAATAAAATCGTATTAAATGCAACGATATGCTTAAATTATGCCAGTATTTGACGCGAAATGCAAATGCCCGACTAGCTTAGCAAGTATTTAAAGACACTCGCAAACCAAGCATTCTGAAGGCGAAATTTATTTTAAATTCATAACATTATTGAAACAGAAATCCCAAAATACAGTTGCTAGACTAGTGAAGATAGTACTCGGGAAAACGTTTGCAGAAAGCTTGGTTAATTTCAAAATACAAATATTCTTAAGTTTATGCACCTATCAATGTAAATCCCGCGCTGGGGGGTGCTGGCATAGGTGGGGGATTTGACAGAGGCAGGTATGTTTTGCAGGTCTCATTCCACAGGTCACAGTTACGGGTCACTAGAATTGTGCACCAAAACGAAATATGTTTTTACTGAAGGTATACTTAGGGCTAGTCTCGTTCTATTAGCACTGTTTAGACTGTTTTTATACTGTTTTTTTGGCAAAATATCGTGTGACCTGTTACTGTGACCTGCAAAAAATACCTGCCGATTTGACAGTAGTTATCGTCCCGTAGTGGGGACTTTTGACCGTTTTATTGGCCTTTCTAGAAACATTTTATTGACTTTTAGCGACTCCTTTGACCATCTGCAATTGCCGTGGGGCCGGGCAATTGAAACAGAAAATCTCAGCTCATTTCAAATCCCCCACCTATGCCTGCATGTTGTCTAAACCTAGAGTATTGATTTCAGCGTTTGCCCTACGCGTTCAAAGTACAAAATTGTTCGTAATTTCTCTAAAAATATTCCGCAGCATGAATTCATGCTTGTTCTTGAAACCCGCCGACAGTCAGAAATACTTGAAAACAAACAGCATTCCGAACGCACGTGCTTACTCATTCTAGAACATTCTGACAACCCCCAACGACGACAAAATTAAAATAACATTTTCTTTAAGCAGTGCTTACCTTCGGTCGAAACAGCGTAAACAATTGCTCCACAGCTTTAAGTTCCCCAGTGTGTATTTCAAACGTCTTCTTCAGGGGCACCAAACCTCAGCAGGGCGACACGTCTTCACACATCCACGACGAAACGTGGTTTGTGAAAAATACCACAGTTTGTCATGAACACGATTAGACACCTAGATGATGAGCACGTCACAGATTTTGCCGCAGAGTTTGCTGGTACGCTTTTGGAACCAGCAAATCAGGAAACGTAAAATTAAACACATCGTGCGGGATGAATAACTTATTTTGTTAAAATGATTTTGTGATTGCAAAAACTATAAACTAAAAAAAAAACAGCAAAGTAAGGAACGTCCTTGTGAAAAATGTGTGTCTGATAGCAGAAAGAAAAGAAAGAAGAGAAACGACAACGATATTTATCAGTCAGTGACCACAGCTATTCGGTAAAAATTCTGAGTTCTCCCGACAGGAGTCGAACCTGTGACCTTCCGCACATAAGTTGGATGCTCTACCACTGAGCTACAGGAGTTTGAAGAATGTTTAACTTAATTCAAATCTGACAAACATCCTGTGTACAGCCAGGGTCAGTTTTGTCGATGATTTGGAATGTATGGCAAATTTTCCAAGTAGATTGTGTCACTGGTTGATTAATGCTTGCCTCGTTTCTCTATCAGGACAGTACATTGCTGCTAATTACTAAGCCTGTGAATCTGAGATCTGGCAGCCTACTGCAAAGTGTGGTTGATATTGTTTTTCAAATCGGTTCAATTATGTCACATTGATAATTGGATTTAATGGTATATCAAGAACACGAGGGAAATATAGATTTTATACGCCGCGAGTAAAAACGGCAAAACACGCTCGATCAAGAAATTTAATTTCGCTTCTTCTTCTTTCCTCTCGAACTTAGAAGCTTCGTCAACAATTTCTGCAGCTTGACTCAGAATTTTGTCGGGAATTTCTTTATAGCAAATGTTCTCCGCCATCTCTTGCGACATTTCACTAGAGTAAAGCTGACGAAAAACAAAACACGGGTTTTTGACCAATCAGAACGCGCGCAGAATCCTATCTATATTATAAAGCAGAATACAAGCCAGGGACACACAGGCAATGCATGGTGTAACAGGGGAAATTACGAATAGAGATATCCACAGCGAAATTGCAGGGAACATAAAAGGAAAGCCTCCGAAATCGCCTCGGGGAAGACGCAGAGTTGTGTAAGCTGAAGACGCGAGAAATTCACTCGGGAATGCTAAGCTCACTGTTTTTATTTCAACCACTCAGCCAAAGTAACATGTATTTCAAAATCCAATAAATAATAGTTATACTTCGAATCTTTTTTATAGAAGTTTGCATTATAAGCACTGCATTTTAGAAAATGCGTTTGAGAGTTACAATACCAAAAGATCACTGATCCATATTATAAACTCTTCGGAATTATTAAACGTGAAAATATATATGAATTCAAAATATGCTGCCTTATGCATAAAATTATGAATAGAGCTGATAGCATTCCAGACATGATCTCTGATGTTCTGACCCCAGTATGCATCTAGCGTACATAGGTACAATACATGATTTACTAGTGAAATCAATTTTTAAGAGTGCAAATATCAACTAATTCCGAAAAACGTCAATCAAGTTTGCTTGACCCAAGATATGGGAATCTGTTCCCCCTGAAATTAAGCGTCTGTCATTTAGTCCCTTTAAAACGAATAGAAATGTCATCTTTTGATTAATCAAAGCTGAATTCACTGCTGGCTTGATGCTGAGTAAAATAATCTGGCTCCTTCCTGCTTTTAAACTTTAAGAAAAATAAATCTCACCTCACCTTATTTTACTTACCGTACTTAATTAATTAATCGTTCAGCTAATTAATTGTATTTATGTTTGTGCTTCCATTATTTATTTACCTAGATCTGGCGGTGTCCAACTAGAAAGCTCTGCTCCTTTGGACACCACACACCCATTAACTGTCTACATTATGGCCTAATTTCATTCTTCTTCTTTTCTGTATTTAATAAATGCTTTGGATAGTGTAGATTAAAAATTGAATCTTGAAAATGGAATCTTGACCTCACTATTTTAGAATATCTGGCATGAAAACATTCGGTGTATTCGCCGAGCTCGTTCTTTCGACTTTCTGATAGGTTGATAACCATCGTAATGAAACAGCTCTCGTGTAATTGTCGTCTCGGCTTTATGTGGTCATTGTTTACCATCTCAGATTATGATGCCATCTCTTGGTGATCATATTCACCAACAAGTAATAGAAAAGCGTTTTGTAGAAGTTACCTTTGACATTCAAGCTCCTAGCAGCTTCTTAGCGGCATAACTCTAAAAGAAATTAAGAACGAGTAGTATGATCGAGTATAAGTAGTTTTATATAACAAAACAGACCAGGAAAAAGTCGATAGCAAAGAGTGTTGTTATACTAAAATGAGATGAAACAATTACATAAAAACAAAACAAAAATGACGATAGCAACCAGATGACAACTATTGCAAAGTAGCTGTATATTTGATCAGCTAAGGGACCGAACAAAATAAGTATTTAAGGCTCTAAATAACACACAACAGCTATCGAAGTTTTAAATTAGGTCAATGAAACGGATTTTCTTGTTGTTATTCATTACTGTCTTCTTCCCTTTTACTTTATTAGTTAATTTCTGTTTTCGCATATTTTTGTAATTCAGTTATTAAGGTACGGCCCGCCAAGATTAGCTATTGCTAGTTGCGGGTATGCCCTTTTTGTAATATTTCATTTAAAGAAACCTTTTGTTAGATTATCTCCTCAGCATTTCTCCCTTAATAATATTTGTATTGGATTTTCAGCCAGAACGGCGTCGTAAATGCTTGTTAGAACGATCTACACTGAAGTGGTCGGGAGGACGAAATAGCAGGCAATCGAGTGAAATATATACATCTTATTAACCGAACTTGAAGGCCGTACCGGGTGAATATTGGTCCGGCCGAGGTCTTGGTAGTGGAGAAAGACCGAGGGCTGATATTCTCCCTGCACGGCCTCAAGTAAGCATGGTTTATAATAGATTTATTACATGGCTAAAAATGTTTTTGTATATCGAAGCAAACAGGGAAAAGGAGAACGGGATTGTGATTGGAGCAATCTGATTGGCTGATTTTTGACAACCTTGGTTACGTCTTTAGTTCAAACTAATTGCACTTACCGGAACACTGTATACGAATAATGCAATTACCAAGATTACCAAGAAGATAATCAGGAACTTTATAAAGGACCTCTTGCAGTTTTTCCAGATGATATGCCGCAAAGTCTTTAGTGGAGACAAGTACCACAGAAATGATTGAGCCGGACGGCTGCGGTGGTGAATAAGGGAATAGGATGAGCGAGATGTATAAACCGTTTTTCCGAGTTACGTTTGACCTCGGTGTGAAAACAATTCTTCGTGCAAAAAAAAAAGATCAATTTCACCTAAATGTTCACTTGCACGCAAAGTGAACTCATTTTCATACGAATAGTTTTGAGCCATGACTCGTCTTGAAACAGGGGCAAAAGCGATATTCAATCGAGTTTTTCGGTTTGAATTTTTATCTATAACATATACATGTACCGATTTTTTTACGCAAACGTTTGAATATATTAGAAGTTCTTTTGCAATTTGAATTGTACAGGTGAATGTACTAAACTCGGTCACACTAGCTACACCGAAAAGCTGTTCTGCCAGATGAATTGTCCCTTTATTTCAATTTGCCTTTTTCCCTCTTTCGTACGTTTTCAAGTTTCAGCAATAATCACAGACCACTAACTGTACTCAATTACCAGATTGATTCTTGGTAGAAAAGGGCCTTAAGTTTAACATATATCACGTGACTTACATGGGCGCATCAAGCTTTGGAAATTGATTGGGTTCTTTCTGACCCAGGCCCACGGGGTTCTCCTCGGCTTCCTCCTCGGTCACGATCTCCAGAGTCATTTGCACCTTACCCTGTAAAACAATGAGATATCAATGATAAAGATATTCTAAGGCACTCAATGGCTCGGCTCGGCTCGGCTCGGCTTGTAGGAAATTGACTAGCTAGAGGTACGGACATAAGAAACATCAAAACCACCTGTTGCTGCTTTCACTTTATTTGTGTACTAAAACGAGGAAATTAGTGCCGTCCCGTGGTAACTAAAAAAAATATCTGATCCCAGCGGTATTCTTTCACTCCAAATGTGCTTTTCTCCTATTCGATAGCGACATGCTACTAGAACACTGTGAAAAAGAAATATAAAGTGAACATATTATGCCGGAATAAACTTGTAAATTTTTTTTCCAAGGCACCAGAAAAGAATGGGAAAAAAGGTTTTTCTGGTGACGTTTTCAATTTCATATCAAAACCTCGTGATTCTCATTGCCTTTGCTTTTTGAAGTCATGCTTACCGAGTCTGTATTTTCCCTTTATTGCCAAATTAAATTCGGGTATCACATTGCAGGGATAATGGTCTAACGTACCAGTCAAATCGAAGCTTCAACATCCCCGTCGACCAAACCTCCAGGCGTTTGAATTTTGGAAAATGTGTTCAAATTCCTCTCTCCCTGGGGCAAAAAGCCGTTCCAATGCCCCTTCCCCGGGAAAATTAGTAAGTGAACAGATTACCGTTTTAATAAAATTTTTTATTAGCTTCTATTACGGAGAAATAGTGTAGCACGAAACAGTTGTAAGTAAAGATCAACCGCAGAAATCAAACTGCCACAGAACCCTAACATCTGTTGGTGCAGTTTTAGCACGATAGTATCTCAACTACTCAATTTAATCTTTTCTTTTTAACCAAGCCGCCAAGAAGCTGCAATCTTTGCATTTAAAATCCTCAAAACTAACCATACACCTTATTCCAAAATGGCCGCTGATTTATGCACACACAAATTGGCCCTTGTTGCCTCGTTCAAGATAAAATATTCTTTTGATTTTTGAGCTTAAAAACGAGACAAGAAGGGCTATTCGAATAAGGTGTATGTCGGTCTCCGCCATGATTTATCAACCCACGTGGAAACGCCGGGACACTTAACATGAAATCGAGGCAAACGTTCAAATTCCCCACACCCTATGAGTGACGATCAAATTCCCCTCCTCCCCTGGGAAGGGGGGGAGGGGGGATGTCGAGACTTCGATTTGTTTGGTAATAACGTCAACACAATCAAGGATATCGCCGTCGATCGCGAGGAGACTTAAAACGCAGATGGCAATTAAAAGTTAAGAAATATTATTGCAACATACCGTAATTTCGTTTTTATCATAACAGGCCCACCAGCCAGTTATCCAATGCTGAAGGAAAAGATCAACGGTTTTGTTATGTTCCCTGGGATCTTTTTCAGTTCTACAGTGTCGGGGATCAATACACGGGCGAACTAGCTCAGACAGATCAAGTTGCAGGTCACCTAAATGAAAAGAAGATAACATCTTTTGCACTGCTAGTGGCCAGCGGTAATGCAGTTTTTTGTGGATGTTGTCGTCAGCGTCGCCGTTGTGGTTTCGTAAGGTCCCTAATATGTTCCGGACGATCTATTTTCACGTTTGCGTGGTAAAATTGTGCGTTTTAAACTAGCGCTGCTTCTGGTGGTTGACGAAAGAGGGTAAACTCTTGAATGAAAGAGGTAAAAGATAAGGCAAACGAACTGTTGGAACTGCGATGCTTGCGAAGGGAGATGTTTATTAATTCCGCAGCCCATTTTTAGGTCAAATAAAAGGCCGCTTGTGCGTTTCTCAGCCAATGCCATACTTCTCTTGTCCAACCTGTTGAGTTTTTCGCCCAAATGCAGCGCGAAGTGACTCATCTTAAACACGACGTTCAGAGTTCATGGGAGTCGATGGCGACTCTTGTAACGCTTTTATGCACGCTGCAAAGAGCACTCACCCTTGGAATTAATATATCAAACCGGTGCACATGGCCCAGTGAAACAATGTTGCACGTTCGTGGCCAAACGTGTCCAACAACATTTAGCATCCACAAATGTTGCGTGAAAAATTTAACCATTTTCAAACTTGAGCCAACAACACACGACATGTCGCAACACGGTGACCAAACTGGTGCAACATGTTGCGTTCAAATGTTACGATCGTTTGGCCAGGGCTTTGTGGAGTATCGCTGAATATTTTTAAGAGTTTTGCTGTAGTTTGACGAGCCCGTAGGGCGAGTCAAAATACAAACAACGAGTAAAAATTCTCAGCGATACTACACGACAAAACGTCTATTAAGAGATTTATTATCCAACAAGCCAAATTGTTGTGTCTGTGCGGGCGAATTTTTAACCGGTTCTCTGGAGTATAAATATCGCGTGGTATTTGTACCCGTTTTGTACCTGATTTTTGCTCTACGAAGCACAGTTGGAAAATAAACGTTCATACGTAGGGAAATTATTGGAAATCTATTTTTGACGCAAAATGAGTTAGAATTCCACTAAAACAATTGGATTATCCGCTCTCGATTTAGATGAGAAATCTCGAGCTCATGATGTATTTGTTTAAAAGTGACTCTGCATGGTTATTAAAATCTCTTACCGATAAAGTCAGATCTAGTGAGTCTGTCCTTGTCCCATATTTGCACCTTCAAAAGTGGTGGTTTGTGTTCATGTCTCAATTCACAACTCCATTGACTGACCTGGAAATTCAATTTAGAGAGACTTAGAGAAAAAAGAAACTTTCTCAGTAACATACCCACAAGAGGCTGCACACTTGCAGCACTTGGCTTTGACAGACCTAGATGGGCTCAAGGGAGGGGGGGGGGGGGGGGTACGGAAAGGGCGAAGGAGAAGTTGAGGGTCATCGCAATCTTCTTCATAACGATCAACATCTCCCTCGTCCTCATCATCATCGTCGTCGACGTTATCATTATCATAGTAATCGACAGTACTTTTCCCACTATACAGGCAATACAGCTCTTGCCTCACCCTCTATCAAGAGAGGATAAAGGGTAAGATAGGTCATCCACCATATGGACCCTATTTCTAAGGTAATCCATCTCAAGTTATTTTTAGAACGCACACATTCTCATTCTTACGTGGATGATCTGCGTGGGCTATCTACGTCATCAAAGTTCGCGCCATGTGATTGGCTATTTAACGATTCCTTTGGGATTGGAGTGATCTAAAAATAACTTTAGACGGATTACCTTAGGAACAGGGCTCATATAGGGGATGACCTCTCTTACCCTTTATCCTCTCTTGCCTCTATCTATCTCAAACGCAATTTTCTTTTTCACACATGGACAATGCAAGATCATCTTTTAAATGCTCTTGCGCTTGTTGCCATAGTAGCCAAACGACACCGACAAAACAATGACGTCATTAGGGGACAAAACTAAGATACTTACCTTCTCTTTCACGACGATTTTCTTATCAATTGGAAGATACTCCAAAGGAAAAACCATTCGCCAGTTAAAACTACCGTTGCCATCTGTAGACCTGAAAAATGGGCCTTACCATGTTAAAACTTAAAAATAATAATTTTAGAAACAATTTTCATAAAGTAATCCAAGCAGGAGCCGAAGAACTGACGTACTTATTTAAAAGAATCCGAGCTATGATAAAAACCTTTCAAATCAGTCTCGCTTCAATCTTCGCTAATGGGAGGCGTACTGCGCACTAGACTAGTGGTCTTGGTTCGATTCCCAGCTGGCCGGGGCACCACTTTTGCGTTCTCAGGAAAGACACTTACTCTACCCAGCCTACCCAGGTGTATAAATGGGTACGACAATCTTTACTATGATAACCTCTGTTACTAAGAAAGCAGGAAACCAGTCAAAAATTAAACTTTGGCCATATGGGATCATTATGGTGTAGTTTGACCAAATTCGAAGTCTACCTCTAAACGTATTATTATTTTCAAACCCACTACCCTAAGGCTAAAAGAGCTACATCGAACCTCCTTAAAGGCCATTTCTAGTCCGTACTGCGTTTTTGAGTAAGTTGAGACGTTACACTTCGGTAACTGTGTACATGAAGTTTTTGAACCCGCCATTGTGGGTCGTTTCGTTTGGGAATTCTCGATGAGCTGAAACGTCGGTTTGGAATATCGTCTAGGTTCGCCTACTCTTTGTTTTGCAAGGACATAGGATGTTAATAATGACGAAAAAGGTAAGTTTTTACCCGTAATTTTCATTTTGGCTTGTTTACATTTCATCGTGTGAGGCTTTATAAACATTGCAGGCGGAGATTGCGCAATACGGACTGGAAATGGCCTTCAATACTTCCTGGTTTTCAGTTCAAAACTGAACTTACCTTTCGTGTACTGATGTCCTTTGTTCCTCATTTACGTCAACAATCCATCTATTTTTTTTTAAGGCAAGGAAACCAATAACTTCATTAATTAGAAACTGAAGTACATTCTGGCATTGGGCATGAAATGAATTGATGTTTTAGTCGGTTTTGGTGAGACCTTCTTAACTTAGTTATATAACTTAAGTCAGGTCTCGAGGTTCTGCTCCTGTCATGCGACTTTGAGAAACTGTATAAACATGGTATATTGAGCAAAATTCGTTTGAGCAACGTGACACGAAAGATGTCAAAGATCTAGAAAGGAGTAATTAAAGGAAAACTGAGATATGAAAATATTCGAACAAACAATAGTCCATTAACAGATCTGATAGAAACAGTAGAGTTAGAAAAAGCCATAAATGTTGAAGTTTAATGAAAGCATTTAAAAGTGCACAATATGAATTGACAGCTTACGCTTTTACAAATATGTCACTCATTTTTTCTCCTAGGATAGATTTCTCTTCCAATTTAACATCCGTTGTGTTCCAGATGACAACACGCAATTCATACCTAAACCATGAAATAAAGAAGAATAATTTACAAAGGGATGTTACACCCGACGAATCAACCTCAGTTTGATCGGCTGGTGCATGATCAGTCAGTCGGCCAGTCGGCCCGTCTATCATTCAATCAATTAGTCAGACATCCAGACAGACAGACAGTCGACAGGTTAGTCAGTCATTCAGTCAGTCAGTCAGTCAGGTAAGTCAGTTAGTCAGTAAGGCATTCAGTCAGTCAGTCGGTCAGTCAGTCAGTCAGGTCAGTAAGTCAGTCAGCAAGGCATTCAGTCAGTCAGTCAGCAAGGCATTCAGTCAGTCAGTCAGGTCAGTAAGTCAGTCAGCAAGGCATTCAGTCAGTCAGTCAGCAAGGCATTCAGTCAGTCAGCAAGGCATTCAGTCAGTCAGTCAGTCAGCAAGGCATTCAGTCAGTCAGTCAGTCAGCAAGGCATTCAGTCAGTCAGTCAGTCAGCAAGGCATTCAGTCAGTCAGTCAGTCAGCAAGGCATTCAGTCAGTCAGTCAGTCAGTCAGTAAGGCATTCAGTCAGTCAGTCAGTCAGTCAGTCGGTCACCCAGTCAGCCAATCAGCCAACCAGTCAGCCAGTCAGTCAGTCAGTCAGTCAGTCGGTCAGCCAGTCAGTCAGTCAGTCAGTCAGTCAGTCAGTCGGTCAGCCAGTCAGTCAGTTAGTCAGTCAGTCAACCAGTCAGTCAGTCAGCCAGCCAGCCAGCCGACTTGAGCCCTCCCTGACCATGTTGAGTGTGGCATGAAGACAGACCACCCGCACCGTAGACTACGTCCCGTACTCTTCTCGAATAGTGTGTGGGTTCTTTAACGTCCCACAGAATTATATATGGACAAGGTGTGCGAAACCATCTATTTATCGTCCTTATCCGAGAAGACTAGAAAGTCTAACTACTTGCAGCTGTCATTACAAAGGCAGCACTTTCCCCTGTTTTGAACCCGCGACCTCCCGCTGAGCTAACCGGGCTGCGATATCGATCAATCGTTGGCAAGAAATACTTCTATATATGTAAAATTATTCCCTTGGTTATTGCATGGTTCACACAATATCAAAATACGCTTACTTCAAGGGTTTTCGAGGATCAATGGTTACTGGTGGTTTTAGTAACAGTTCCCCACTCTTTGAATATTTCTCCACGCTTTCCGGTTCTTGATCTTCCTATTAAAGAAATTGAGATCACAAAACGTTCTTGTAATGTTCTGATTTATGTCGCCTTTTAAAACAATGTCAGATTATGGTAGAGTTCCAGTTCAGATTTTGTTTATAACCCTGAACAGTACCGAATTGATTGAATTCATGTAGAATCTCTTAATTTTGAAATATGTTAAGTTTATACCTTCAACGGCTTATTTAAACACTACTTCATATGTAAATCAGTAACTTGAAGGAACATAAGTTGATCATTCACTCTCCATTTCTAGGAGGTGCGGTCTTCGGCCTCATTAACTATCACCTCATAGAAATCTTTAGCTCTTTAACTAGTTGTTTAAGGAGCTAAGTCACGATATTTTGAATCATTTTTGCGAAGAATCAAATTCCTCTTAAAATGAAGGAATCCTCTAAATAATAGTTTAACAAGGAAGAAAAACACCAAAGAGGTGAAACTAAAACAAAAAGGAACAAGGGTTGTTAAGGATGGAAAAGATCGATACGGATTGAAATTGGGTTAAATGAAAAAATTAGGCTAAATTTTTCAAAGCGCCCATGACGTAGCTCTTAACATATTTATGCCCTTACCAACATATACCACCCAATTAATATTGCTCTCAAAAGTTAGCAAGAAGCCTTTTATTTTACCTCTTTGGAATGAAACAATTGTTGTACGATAGTAAACAGCTGAATTCCATCACTTCGGTCCTTAAGATAGTTTGAGGGATCTCCATGTTGGCAAAAAATAGGCGAAACACTATTGTTAGCTTCGTTTAACTTTACCTTTACCTAATTTGGGCATTTTTGGTCTTAACGAAGCTAATATGATGACTAGGGAGGTTCGCTCATTCACGAGTTTACAACTAACACACTAAGATGAAGATATGATTGAATTATTCCAGAGAAAGCAAAATGTAATAGGTTTTTTAGCAATTTATAATTACTCGAATAAAACTATCCAAGGCACAGTTTCAGGGTCTTGCAGACGTTTACAATAGACCTTTTTAGCTACGTATGTAAATTGCCCATTTCAGGTCATGTGATGCTCTCCCGAGAATTAATTACTCCTTTGTCCATTGGGGAAATTATTCATTCATTTCCGCGTGGATTTGTTTGAATTTAAAAGCAATAACTCTCACGGGTATCATCACGTGATCTAAAATGGGACAACAAACAAACGAAGCTAAGAAGGTCAATTTGAAAGCAAAACCTCATGTATGTAAATATCCATTTTGTACTTTCAGTCAATTCAATTACTACCACAAAGAGAAATGTATTTAGCCACGCTGGCCCATTCAGCCACATGCAATAATTTAAAAATACAAAGATGAAAAAGACATTTAAAGCAAGTAAAAATAGAATATAAGACTAGATAAAAATTAATTAAGGTCGTAAACAGAAATGCTAAAAACGTGGGTTTCAATAGGGGGATTCATGCTGACATCATTGCTTACATTTTGGCTCATTAGTATACGGCTTTGTGTACAGAAGGCAACATGTTCGATATGAATGGACTCCAAACAGCTAAAAAGCTAGTGAAATTTAGTATATGGTGAAATTTTTAGCTCTTTGCGTGTAATATTCAAGGAGAAATTGTCTTTCAAAAACTCCAAAATTTCTGGGTGGCAAAAGCGCTATTGAGCTCATACATTCTTTGTAAAATTTTGAGTTTTTAAACCCGCGTCAGACAAAAAATATTCAATAAATCGAGCTAAAATTCATTGGCAGAGTGAATCGCGCTACGGACTTTCAATATTCAGAACTGATTTTTTTGTAGCTCCATCAGAAACTTAATCGCTTATACCAATGAGGCAAATATTGTAAACAAGGATTCCCCAAAAAGAAGTTTAAAAGAGGACAGTGATTCGGCTTTTTTGAATTTTACACGGCAATGAATTAATAATACCTGATCCTGAGTAAGGAAAGACCAGAATGGTTCCGTTATTAACGTAAGAGAAATGATGAAACTGAATACTGAAACAACTTTTAACTTTACCGTATTTGGAACTGGTGAACTCCTCGTCTTCCTTAGAGAAGATGTCCACCCACATCTCGAGTTTACCCTGATATTGAAAAAACATAAGTTGGTGGCCCTAACTTCAATGTAAGTTACTAGCAACAATTTTCAGTCGGTTGGAATTTAATAGAGATTGATCGACTAGTTTTTGGAGATCGTCAAGGTTTTTCGATCTCTAGAACACCAACAGAATGTCCATGAATGGAATTCTATGGAAAAAGAAAAAAGGTGCGCCAAAACAGTTGTGAAAACGTACAGTGATGAAAAAGCTGGAGAACATCGGGATAATATGGAATGAGACTGAAGAAATAGCGAGGTATAGAATTCGGTGGAGAGCTACGGTTGAATTTCTGAGACACGAGGGACAAAGAGGATTAAGTAAGCTAAATCAAGTTTTAGCTTGGACAACAACGACTTTGTTCATGTAAACGCTCGCTGAAAGATGTTTCGTGGGAAAGGGAAACCTTTTTGCAAAGGACGACTTTTGTTCAAATAAACGTGCCCCAACATACCTGTTCAATATTTGGCCGTACTTTACTGAACAGCTGTCTCGTTTCCACATGCTCAGGGACCAATCCACGCTTGTGCAGCACTTGAAGGGCCAGGCGCTGAAGTGGATCTCCTACCTCTTTGTTTGACGGTGTTTCGCTTTCTTTAAACGAGACGAAAAAGGGGGAAATTTAGGATTACTTTTCACAAAACAGCTATTGTGAAGGCGCTAGCTCAGAGTCTAACATTTCGTGTAGGAAACTTAACAATCATAAATCTTATAATAATTATTGAAAATTGTTTTGAACAATTACGCAAGGCCACAAAAACTTTATAGATTAACTGAAGTTTCGCATAAATAATAAGTTAGATAGCTCCATTTGCTCCATATGTGTTACTTAAAAAAACAAATTCGACAACGTACTAACCACGAAGAGGGTAGGGAGTATCTCCAATGTTGATAATTACTGGTTTCCCGGTGTCTAATCTCATTTCTTTTCCAGTTAAGACGCAGTGTTTGGCTAAAAGCTGAAAAGGTGTGAGAGTGTCGCGCCATGCAAACGGACCAGACCTATGAATAAATGTGAGGTGATTAGAAGTTGTATACCTTATTAAAGGAAATTTTCGGGACACGTTTATTTCGCGATTTTAGAGGTTTTTTTTCGACACTTTAATTTCGCGATGTTTTACATAAAATGAAATGTCGCATCTAAACTCACTTTAATTTTGCGACTTTACTGTGAAAAGTTTGGCTATTGCCTTGATATTGTGTTAAGGCGGAATCCGTTAGGACTTCGAGTATTTATTGGACAAAATTATGTACCAAAATTATTTACACCTTATTGCAAGCTTTTGTGTTACTGTTTCAAATTTCTTATCCAAAGAAGTCTTTTCTAACAACACCAAACATCGAAAACAAATTTTGAAGTTCCACTATGATTCCACTGAATTGCTTAAAGACGATTTAACAAAATGGCTACACATACGACTTTGCCTGTAGCTTGTGATCTTTAAAATTCATTTTCTCGGGCTCTGTTAAGAAATTATTGTCGGTGTTATCACAAATAAGGACTTACATCTTTACCTTTTATTAAGGGTAAAAAATAACGCACTATGATTTAAATTATTCTGGTACTCGATTTTTGTCCAACTTAAATAAATATTACTCAACTTCCTGATGGATTCCGTCTTAAATATTTCTTGAATTACGATGAAACGACTTTACTCGGGAATATCAACACTGAAAAAAAAAACGACCTTATTACGTCAGCAGTAACAACAAAACAGTTCTCAGAAACTGTTCATGTTCAAAGTTAATAACGCGAAGGCTATAAAATACAAAACGTTAAAAGTATTCTAAGAACGTATGCTTAACTAAGACTAAAAATTTGGGCAAGAACTAATTTTAAAGTAATGGACACAACGGCAGTCACTTAATTTTCGCGTCATCTTATGTTTGCGACTCTTAATTTTCGCCACTCTTTAATTTCGCTATATAATCCCCCCCCCCTTAACGTTACCATCACTTTTTCTTTGCCCCTTAAATCGGTTAAAGAATAAACCGTTTGCTCCGTTTTCTCTGATTGGTTAAAACACGACACATGACCAAACAAAATTTCCCAGCAAACGCAATAATTAAATCGAACACAACTAACTTTGAAACATTTTACGGTTTTAGTTTTCAAATGTTATCTAGCTACACGTTTTTGTACAAACATAATCTGAAAATTTAGTTATCCATACGTGAAGTATGTTTTGGGTATCCCGCAAGTGGCATGGTAACTAGACAAGAGTCTCTGTTCCAGGTCTATCACGGTTTCTCCGATCAGATCATCTGGATCAGGGTAGTCATAGTCCATCACCTTAATCTTCAAATCTTTAACCAGCGGAATCTTTGCGTTGAACTCAAACACACTGCAAATGGAATAAGAATCTTGACAGTCTTGACAGTCACTATCTTGACAGTCTTAAGGCTGGTTTTCACTAGCGCATAAGCATAACGACACAAGCATAAGCACAACAAGAACGGCCACTGTCCGTTTGTCTTGTGTTGATGCTTATGCTTATCTCACCTTATGTCGCGGTGATTCCTAGTGAAAACAACATGAGAGAAACAAGTGTGTTTGTTCTTCTTATGCTCGTGCTTATGTCGTTATGCCAATGCTTGTACGCAAGTGAAAACCAGCCTTGAGGGCAGCAGCAACATAAGCATGAGCTTATTTTTCTGATGCTGTTCTCACTCGGAATCACCGTGGCATAAGACGACATAAGCATAAGCACAAAAAGAAGAACGGACATTCTTATGCTTAACTGTCGCGTTATTCCGCAGTGTTTCCTAGCGAGGTAAACATAATAAAAACAAGTGCGTTTTTTCTTTATGTGCTCGTGCTTCTCAATATGCCGCGACGCCTATGCCTATTGTCCAGTGTAAACCCAGTCTTTAATGGAAGCTCCATAAGACGGGCACGGACAACCAGTGCGGGACCCTGTGCGCTATTTTTCAATTATTTTCCTCCAAGACAGACAGTTGATGCCCCAGCCGGTCTATAGAAAGCAAGCAACTAGTATAGAAACCTTTACCAGAAGATATCGATTGATTTAACATTTTAAGTAGTGATTACCTTCCGAATACAGGGTTGAGGTTCTGCGTTACCCTTTCTCCCTTTCTCTCGTGTTTTTCGTCCCCAAGAGAAACTACCAAGTACGGGTCAGCCTGCAATGGGCAACAGAGACAACAACATCAAATGAACAATCCTTCCTCCTGAATTGAAGTGTGTATGTATAGGCCATTTCTGAGCAAACTTTGCAGGACGAGTCAATGCTGAATGCAACAACTGGTTAAAGAAACCCTCACTTGACTATTTGCTTGCTTGATCTTTCAAATGAGAATGACTTTTACCATCTCAAATGTTTATTCGATGTAACGTAAATGAAACTAAAATACAATAGCTTCATTTTTAAATGCAGGTACTCTATAAGAATGTTATACATAAATTAACTTACAAGGCCGTCTGTATCTTTAGGTTGGAGTTGAGTGGCCTATACAAAAAGAATAGACAATGCTGTCACACAATTAATAATAATGATAATGATAATGATAATGATAATGATGATGATGATGATGATGATGATAATAATAATAATAATGATAATAATAATAAACTAATTAAAATAATAATAATAACGCAATAACGCAATTAATAAGTATAGGTAATGTCATAATATTCAATGAAAGAATTTTCTAATGTAATTTTTTTGGACGTTCCTAAGGACGTTCGCGCTAATTGTTTATGCGCATCGTTACAGCGCACGCGATGCGTATTGCAATGTCACGCCCCGTCATGCATCGAGCGCGCGCGCCGAGGGAAAACAAAGGACCAGAAGCAGTTGCGTTTACTTTGCTTGTAGTTTACTCTCTTAAATGGTCGGTGATCCCTACTTTTTTTTACAGAAACATATTTTATTTACCATCCTTGACAGATTGTCAAAAACTGAACAAAAAGTCAATGTGGGAAGTTTAAAAAATTGCGAGTTTTCTGCCCACGCGACATTGAATTCTGTCATATTGCAGCTGCAAGGCCAGTGAGACCATGGTCGCTAAATGCGCAATGTTTCTTTAACAAAACGAAGGACATGACCTAAGAAGAAGACTTATAACATCCAAAAGTTAACGATTTTAAATAGAGTTCTTTACGTTCAACTTCGCGTCCAAATTTGGAACAAGAAAGACATGCGCCTAACCTACTGGGAATTATGTCTATCGAAGTTGAGTGCTTTGCTACTTGTAGAAACAGCGGCAGCCCACCCCAATGGTCCAGCTCCCGTAAAGGTTTAACCGGCTTGCCATTTCATGGCAAATTCCGCTCCCCGACAGGGAAGAATAAGGTATTTTAAACAGAATGGAAGACAAAAATTTAGCAAATGTTACACTTACGCGAATAACATACACTCGCACAACACAGTTAATTGGCTTCTTGGACCTCAAGGGCACTGTTGCGATAGACTTGTCGTAGGGGTCGTTAAAAATACGAAATGCGCCCTGGAATCAGAACACAAGCACAGTAACCCTTAGTTAACACTGATTCAGTTTAACACCTTGGGAGGGGAGGGGGGGGGGGGCTTATTATGGGTAGTGTAGCAGGTATCCAAAACTACTTTTGTTTGTTATTGTAAGCAGCTTCTATTATTTTCAAGACAAAGTCATTGTTTCAATTGTTGAGTCTTTTGTTTAGGGCTGGGGTATCAAACCAATCACATTATATGTTATATAATGCTGTCACTACATATTTGTCGTTGTTGTTAAATTATTTTGTGTAATTGAAACAGCACCTAGTTGAAAAATCGGAATTTTATGTACGTATCTTATAGCTGTGGGCATGCACGCGAGAAACGATTGGATAAATAGAGCCGAGTTACAATTCCTATTTTTCATGAAAGTTGAATTACCTTAAATTGCCCTACTTCAGTTTCACCGTCTTTAGATGACTTGGTCTTTCCTTTCCTTAGCGGGAACGTTGTTACGAAGTCGTTAAAACCGCCGAACTCCGGTACATCTTCCAGGTTACAAGGATAGATCTAAAATGTATTGAGAAGATCAAGTATATCTAGACAAGTTGCCTTGGTGTCTAAGTCTTACGATTTTTCGTCCTGTGTGTATTCGTTCAGTACTGCCCATGAAAAAAAATGAAGAAAAGAATTCCATCTGAGCAGAATTGTACTATATTATTTGTGTGTGCCTCGTAGTGTAATTTTGATTGAAAAATGGTATTATAATTTGAATAAGTTACCATAAATGAAGTAACCTTTAAATTAACTCTTGAGCAAGGGACAGTTATAGAAGAACCTACTTTCAGGGTGTCATATCCTCTGGCCAAATATTTGTCAATGTGGCTCATAGAATCACCAAGCTTCTTTTTATCCGTTGAAGACAGCATTCCCTCCTGTTGTTTTAATTTCTTCGCCTCTTCAGCGCAAGATGCGTCATACTTGGACCACCAGTCGAACAATTCCTGGGTCCGTACAAAGAAAAAGCAGCTCAAATCACCAGGCACACAACACTGAAAAACACTGAGAAAATTTAACGTGCTCTTTACTCAGCATTTAGCGACTTTAGTTATCGTAAAATCCTGAACTTGTTTCCCTGGGCATTTATTAGTCCAGGCTTTGTTGGAACGCGCAAGAATTGTTGTTCACAATTGCAAGGTGTTATTGTTTTACTGAGTTGAAAATTACGTCAAGACTGTTTCGTTACGATTACCTCAAATTCCTCTTTTTTCTGTTCACTCTTTGCTTGAGTTTCATCAGCTGGAAACAAGGTTGTAACTTAGTTAAAATTATATAGACAGTAAGTAACAGCAACGCTTATAGACTAAAAAAAGTACAACACTTTAATTAACAATGTCGGACATAATATTGAAAAATTTGCATGTGACTTTTCTCATCCAGATAAAATTTTAAGTAAGTGGAAACCGATGGAAAAATTATTTTGTCCATAAATGATGTATCTTGTTGTATTGTAAGTAGAGTAAGTATTGTAATAATGTGAGTAATGTAAGTATTGTCCCAAAAGTAGAGTTATTGTAATGTCAGGGGGTAAGAGTGCTGTATTGTAAGTAATGTAAGTGGTTTTTTTGTTTTTGCAAAGAAAAACTTTCTTTAAAAAAAAGCAATGTCGGACATCCCGAAGATGTCGAAACATTGGATTTGTCTATTGCTTATTTTTGTATCAAGCTTTAATGTTTAATTATATCTGTTCTCACCTTCTGATTTACTATCCGCTGCTGGTTGAGACTGGTCCGGATGAACCTCGAACTTTTTCAGGGAATGAATTTCATGGAGACCAACAAGAGACTTTCCAAACACGGTTTTATTGTCGAATACTAGGATATTGATCGGTGGCGCATACTCGTCATTTACGGGTAGATCCTGAAGGTGATTGAAGGAATCAAGAAAAAGGAATCGTGTTAACCTCAACATCCAAACTCTTACCTTTTCAAATATAATTTTTGATCTGCAGAAAAGGTACCCCGTTCACATACAGAAGGGATGCTGCGTCTCTTTTCCAATTTTTATTTACTTGAATAACACCTGTTCGAGATGTTCTGAACGGCCCTTGTAAAATACCCAACTGATGGTTTTCCTTCCGTTTGCATACTACAACTTGGGTGGCTTTATCCTTTAATATACCTATTGCATGAAATAGGCATCCCTTTAGGGTGGAGTCTCTCCGTATAGACCGTGTCAGTTGTCCACTTTATTATTCAACAAATTGTCACCTTGCCCATATATGCCGTACTTAACAGATGTTCTTTGATGCACGTTAAGTAACGATAATTCGGCGAATATTTCACAAAGCGCCACATAATGGCAAATTTCCTAGTTGTCAAAAGCGCTTCGTTGGCAATTTGTTGAATAATGAAACAATTATCCTGCTCAATCTTACCTGACCTATGGCCCTCGACCTATGGCCTCGTCGGCTAAGTATCAGGCGATATTCCGCGCGATTTCGCGGGATAATTGTTAAAAAGTAACTTATCGCTTTTAATTAGCAGTAAAAGTAGCATTTAATAGTACAAAAAATATTTACATACTGACCAGTAAGAAATATTTATCAAATTATAAGTCAAAGGTTCAAGGATTAAATGGCAGTTATAATGAAAAAACTACAGCCTTTGAAAAAAAATTATCAAATAAGTGCTTGCGTCGTGAAAAGCTTACCAAGATTGCTCGGTCCAGGCGAGGACGAGAAAAGTTGGGACACTTTCTTAAATCTCTAATGACTTCATCAGATTTTAGAATTGTTTGGTTGCACTCAAACTCGACGCTTAGATTTGGAGCCACCAGTAGATTAGTTCCCTTCATATTACGAACTCCCCAGCTAAGGATCTAACATTGAAAAGAAAACAGATGAGCATTTTCTAATGAATATCAAAAACAAACTCTTTTGGCTGGCCCCAAAACAAATATACTAACACAGATTGCACCGAGTCAATTAAACTCGAAGGAAAATTAAATAAGTCTACATAATCGCTTTGCTCCTGGTTTTATTCTTGATTGGTCATAACAGACCATTCAGTCCAACAATTACTAGAAAAACTTCAGTTACAAGAGTGGAAACTTTAATTTAACATGGAGCAGTCAATACTGATATTTTTTCAGGATACTTTTCACTGGTTTGGTATATATTACAACAACTTAACTCAAGGAAGATGCATTCAGAACGAAAAAGAGACCCTAAGAGACTCAGGAATGTAGCTAGCAGTGGAGTTTTACCTCGATAGCTTTTCTCTGTTTTTCAGGTGCCACTCCAGTGCGAACGGGGTACACTCTACCACGGGGCTTGGGAAGAGATGGGAGCTGTGCTCCTTCAATCTGTGGTTCAAGAACGTGTACGGAGCCTGACATGTAGTAGTAGTAGTGGTAGTGGAAGTGGTAGTAGTAGTAGTAGTAGTAGTAGTATTACTTTACTGAAGTGTCGCAGTGTTTAGCTACAAAACCTCATTTGGGACACTGCTGTAAGTTATTTCATCGAGAAAATAAGCTCCTGCGAGCTTTTTGTTAAAATAAATTAATTTTTTATCTGTAGAGTTTCGTTTTAAGCTGAGCGATCAGAAAAAAAGAAAAGAAGTCAGGGCACCATGAGGATTGACTGATAGCTCGAGGTAGCATGGCGTCACGTTTCACAAGCAGTATTTAACGCCATGTTTCACAAGCGAATGCGGCCTTTCTCACAAAATGCATACAGTGGGTCTACAGTGGACTTCATTTATTGTAACCAATGGAAAAAAATGGCGGATAAAGTTAATAAATGCTGTAGAAGATAACTGGAAAAAGTTTTCTTACCAAAAACAATTCGCATTCGGCCAGAATCTGTCCACCATCTTGATCTCCTCTACGCACCGAGTGCCACGTTAGTTTTGGTGCGGGTGGACTTCCATCTCCCTCAGCTCGGACTTTAGGTTTGAAAATACATCTCCCCAAGTAATCATGCACATTCTGTAAATTCATTCAATTTCTTGAAGTGCCATATGCACAGACATCTAGGACGACACTTAACGTCGAGGCTATTTTAAAAAGTATTGCTCGAAATACATTACTCTTGACTGGAGGAGAGAGAAGTAGGGTCAATGGCAAATTGCTTGTCTTGCATTTTGTCCACCTCTCTGACTTCCGCACTATAGTAAATGACTGACTGAATAGATGAATGATAGAGGGTATTACATGGCTGCGCGGAGATACGAAATTTCTCTTCTCGTGTTGAAACATATTTCGCTCGTTCGCCTTTCTTCGCACATTTTTTTGTTCGCTCAGCCCTGAGGAAGGTTTGTCTTGCAAACTCTCCAAGCAGCCATATAATATTCCATTTATTATATAAACACCAATGGAATTCAAAAACATAATTTCACTATCGCTGCGAAAGGCGCAATTTATTACATAACCAAAGCAACGGAGATATCTTCACATGGATGTGAAGATAGCATGTTATCTTCACACGTGAAGATATTATATTTTCGCGCGAAAGCTCACGTGGTATTTCACTGCTGTTTATATAATAACTAATTTATACATATTTCATTATATAGCAAGGTATATAGTCTTGAGGAAAATCCGACAGTTCTGATTGTTTTTTTTTTCTTGGTGGGGATTTTGCCATACCGTTCCCATGGAAATCGTCATAAGCCCGTTCAATGTTTTCATTCGCTGGTAAATTCAAAATTTTACCATAACTGCAGAAATTCTCGCGCGCTCATTGGCTAATGCCAGTGTTCAAATAATGGACATACATATCAAATGACGTAGTCGGGTGGCGCGCGGTTACTAAAACTTCAAGCTGTTTACATCTTTGAGCCGTTTAGTTCTCGAAAATGAGCGACAAATTGCATCTAAATGGCACTCCTTTAGTATAGGTAATCACATGAGGCCAAGTACTATTAAGGATTAATTGCACGAGAGTTTTCAAAATTTTCCAAAATTGCCCGAGTCGCGAAGCGACGAGGGCAATTTGGAAAATTTTGAAAACTCAAGTGCAATTAATCCTTAATAGTACGAGGTCTCATGGGATTACTTGTTTATCAATAAAGGGCAACATTTATACGAAGGAAAATCACGCGCGCAGTCTATTTTTATCTGGGAAGCCTGTTTAGCGCTACGGCAATTAACGGATTAGCCAATCATTAACAGGTAATCATGCCCTCTCTTGATTACTAAAAATGCCCTCGATTAAGAAAAAATGCCCTCTCTCTCAACCAATCAGCGCTCAGTAATTTTGCCCTTTATTGATAAGTATAGGTAATCACATGAGGCCAAGTACTATTAAGGATTAATTGCACGAGAGTTTTCAAAATTTTCCAAAATTGCCCGAGTCGCGAAGCGACGAGGGCAATTTGGAAAATTTTGAAAACTCAAGTGCAATTAATCCTTAATAGTACGAGGTCTCATGGGATTACTTGTTTATCAATAAAGGGCAAAATTTATACGCAGGAAAATCACGCGCGCAGTCTATTTTTATCTGGGAAGCCTGTTTAGCGCTACGGCAATTAACGGATTAGCCAATCATTAACAGGTAATCATGCCCTCTCTTGATTACTAAAAATGCCCTCGATTAAGAAAAAATGCCCTCTCTCTCAAACCAATCAGCGCTCAGTAATTTTGCCCTTTATTGATAAAAGAAGAAATCACCAACTTCTTCAGAGAATTATAAGTCCGGGTTGGCTCAACTTAATTTAAAAACACCCCTCTGTAACAGACCCACTGAAACCCTACCCAGTGGATTATTTTCCCTTACCCAGCGGAAATGTAGCCGCCCCAGTACCCAGTGAATATTTTGATTTTACCCAGTGACTGTACAGTGTGACCCAGGGTATTTTGTTTGCAAAAAATAATAATAAATAAGGTTTGACGTTCTGTCATTGAAGGCACGAGTGGTGTGAACTTTGTAGTAATACGAATGGAATAAAAGGTGAGTTATCGAAATTCTGTTTCTACATTTTGTATTTGGGTTTCTATACGCAGTTTAAAGATTGTGAAACTATAAATTTCGAAATCATTTTTACTCACTGGTTCCAAGAGAAAACAAAAACAATGTTTATGCAAAATTTTGGGGACAAACAAAGAGTATTATGGTATTTTCTGAAATGGCCTATTTGTTAGCTTGCAAATGTCATGTAGCAAACTACTCGCTAACCTTGCTTGTACGAGTCGTACTGGTGGATATTGGCCCTCGGTTGTTTTTGTACGGACATCACTGCGCTCAGTCCGTGCAGCCACGACCTCAAGCCAATATTCTCCTCGCGCTAGGTCAGAGGTTGTTATTTCACCGATTGAATCGTATTCTCCACAGTAAATGGGTTTACCTTGTCATAATCGAATATCTCCATCACCACGCTTGGAGGATTCTGTATCAGGTCTTTAAGGTTGTCAAAGATATCCACCTCTTTGAAAACAAGCGTTTGGTTCCAAGTGGGGCAGACAGTCTGGGCCAGAGTTTCTGTGATTTCTGTGACTATGATTGCTGAACGTAACTCGAACGTAGGGATCTGGAACGAAGTGTATTTGGGTACAAATCCACTTTGCATCTAATATCTACTCTTCGATGGCAAAACATATTTTAATTAACTAATACTACAAGTGAATTAAAACGGTCTCTTAATTCATTCTTTTGTTCTGTATATTGCGTAGAACTGCTTGAGACGGTGGCGCAAAGCTGCGGGTACGTAGGTAAAATCTTCCACTGACTCGGGGCACTGCCGGGCGTCCTGGCGAGTTGAGGAGCGAGCAGATGAGAGATAAGTAACGAGAGAAAAAGAAAACGCAGATAGCAGGTAATTTACATTTATAAATGACGGACAGCGCAATTAATTTAAAATTGCTTGGGAAGCTACAATCTTGGAGAAAACTGTTCACAACACTTAACCAAAATCCCACTAGTTTAGGTAACCAAAGCACATTTCTTGAATCTCCTTCCCCATTTCAATGTTGTCAATGTTGGTACGTTGTGAAAACAAACCGAGTGAATTGCAAACATCATGAAATAACATTAAACAGGGAAGGATTGGGGATAAAACATATCCCCGACTGTATTTTAAGGAATACCCGAAAAGAGCGTGATATTTGTTGTCTCAACTACTTTTATCTCAACCACATTATTATTAAGACTGTGGACATGACTGCCACCACAATTGCTGGTATTTACTTACCGTTCATACTAGTGTCATCTTGGGCTACGAGGCCGCGAGCTTGATAAATGGAAACCCATAGCTGACATCTGATGGGTTCTATTAAAAAAAACTTCACTAATATGCTTTTACTCACAATTATACAGAGTTGGGGATAGATGATTTGTTGAAGGGGTGCCAAGTGATGATGGAATATAGCCATAACATTCCACTTTATGTTGTTCTTAAGTTACTTTAAATGCCGTTGAAATAGTTCCAGATAAATCATGCGTTAATTGATAAATAATGAAAGATGAATGAATAGTTAGCTTGGTGAATAAATGGTAAAGATGGAATGTTAATTTGTCAGGAAAAAATCTGTTTCCCTGGCATGCGGGATTCGAACCCATGACCTTGCAGATCCCGTTTGGGTGCTCAAACCAATTGAGCTACAGAGAGAGTCTCGGTGATCTTTAGGCAATACTGAAGCTAGCAGTATGCAAGACCCGTGACATTGCTTTTACCATTATTTATTTACTTACTTTGATACGTAACAAGCATCCTTGGAATGACACATAGAGCACTTCGTTTTCCTGTCTGAAATGAAAAAAACAGCACAGTACATAATAGGTAATTAGGATGTCGCTAAAAACTGTACCAATCAAAGCCAAGGCCTATCTTGCCTAATCCCAGTCTCATTAGCATCGCATATTTCTGATTCAGACTCCCACAAACCCAAAGACCCAAATTAATTCATGGAAATTCCTAGTTCCCATTTTCACACTTCAAGAAGACAAAAAACGTCCAAAGACATAGTATTTCAACAAATTATTTCTTATATAAGTGAGAGTAACATGATATTTATAGTTCCTAATTTTAATACCACTCAAATCGCTTACCAGTCCTTCCACCATAACTTTAAATACAGGAAATTTGATACTGCTTCCAGGTGGGACCGTAATTTCGCGAAGCCATCTTTTGCGTCTTCGACAATCCGTGCTTCTTTCTTCTGGGTGAAAACTTTCATGGAAAGATCGTGCATACTCCCATCCGTCAGTTGGCGGCAATTTCTCGTGAACCTAGTATAATAATAATAATAAAAAAATAAATAAATAACAGTGGTTTTACGAATGAACTAAAAATGTAAATGCAAAACACGTAGTTAAATGTGGAGACTACAAGAAAGTTGCTTACGTGAACTTTCTGATATCAAGCTACTGAAGAAAAAAATCTGTTTACTCAATTTGCTGCTCACGTACAACAAAACAACAGAAAACAAGAACGGGTAAACACAAACAATCAAGAATGTTTACCCTCCTAACGTTACCTGCAGCAATCACTATGACTGTTTTCTCCGATCTGAACCTCTAAATATGATTGATAAACTCGGCTACAGAAGCAGAACATTGATTGACCGGCATAATGAAGAAGTATTCATAATCATACTCAATTTTTCTTGGACAAGACCGTCCAAAGGGAAAAGGTGCAATGAGGTTATCCCTATGTTAAGCACCAACCAGTGCAACGAGGCGAGACCACAACACCGGGAACCTCGTTCCCTACTCTTTGCGAGAAGTGCGTGGGTGTGTTAACGTCCCCTGCTTATCGTAACACTGAAGATGCAGGAGACGAGACCTACGGTTTTTCGTCCTTATCCGGCCGAGAAGACTAGAACGTCTAAAATTTGCACTTTTGTACGAAAGCCAAGGTAACGGGACGAAGGTGGGAGGGAGGTAAGACTTATGGCACTCATAACAGATTGTAACTGAGTTTTACCTGAAGCCGAATTGATTGACTGGAGGAAAATGATATGCTACTCTTATTTCCTTTGAAATTTAGTATTACTATACCATCAGTTAACTCCAAATGGATGCTGTGATGACTTGTCTCCATTCCATTCCACAGTTTTCAACGAAGGCGATAAGCAATCGAGAAACACTCGCATTGTTTTCTAGATTTTTTTCTTACCTTTTTCATTTTTTCGTCTCGTCGTCTGCGTCGTATCAGCCGTCTCCGTCTGGTCATATGAAAAAGTTTCTCTTCTGGGCCATATTCCCAATAGGAACGGTGCTTAGAGTATTCCCAACCTTTGAGATAAACACCATCAGACAAATAGCTAAAAGATAGCGCGCTTTCCCCTCTTTGGAAATTGTTTTAGCTACTTTATCCCGAGAGGAAAAAGCGAATTTTCAGATTTTTGTTATTGGTGTTGCGTTATGTACGGATTAAATTTGTGGAAAAAAACTTGTAATAAGTCTGCATTCGGGCCTAGTGGCCCCTCAGGCCGGAGCTAATCCCGGTTTCTAAAAACTTGTAATATTGTTCATATAATTCGCAAAAAAGGAATGTCCCGATGCCAAAGAAAGACCTTAGATATACTGGTATTCGGTCTGTTCCAAATTAGTGATCAATCATTTAGAAACATACTCACTACATACTGACCTTCATCATCAACAGCTCTGTTGTCTATGTCAACTGACCAGTCTAATATTTTTATCCAGCCCGTGGGGGGTTCACTGGATAAGGTTGTCTCATCTCCAAGCTACGACAGAAAAGGAACATTACGCTTGGGCTTTTGTCACTAATTTAGTTTTTATTAAGTTTATAAGGTAATTAATAAGGAAGGAAAGTACTTGGAAAAGGAACTCTGTGCCAAGGGTTGAAATTACTATGTACTTTTTTTAATGTAACGAAGAAAAAGGAATTGAGTTGCGGTTTTCTCACCGAATCCACGTATCTTGGATTGTCTGGTTCCCAGTCCCCACCAGGAAACTTTCGCGCCTGATGCTCGTACAGTTCATCCAGAACTTCGGTGAGGTTTTCTTCAAGCCCTTGTATCGTGCTGTAAAGAAAAACACTAGAACATGTTTTCTACTTTTAGAAGCTATTTGGCAAAATGGAAATTTAACTGCAAATGGAAGATTTAAATTGGAATCATTTTGACGGAAGAAGGAAGAGAGGAGCAGGCCAAAGAAAACATTGTGATGAAGTTATATATTTTGGATTGAATGCATCATCTCGGATTCAAAAAAACGTACCATAAAAACAATGATTTACTTAGGTGATAGCAAGTCCAACAAAAATGTAAGTCTGAATGGATGTCTTTGTAAAAAAGGGAAATTAACCTCAGAAACAAAATTGCATTGGTTATAACTTCTGCTGAAAAGCATTTGCTTTGTTAAATGATGGTGTAGAGGGGAGCTCATAGCATTCTGCAAGTTCCAAGCAAGATTAAACTGTCGCTAAAAATTGCGAAAGAACGAAATCCGTCACTCCTTATTTTGAGAATTCAATCGATGGAAATTCTAGAGAAGAAGAGGAAAAGGAAGTTGAACTCACGGTAAATCTCCTTGGGTTTCCATCCATTCTCCTGAGAAACCCCACCCTACTGGCTCAGTGAATAACTTTTTGGGCAGCATCAACTGTTGAGGAGAAAAAAAGAACCATTTAAAATGAATATTTTATAATTAATGTTGAAAGGGAAGGGATCTCTACAGTGTTCGTCACTAGGTATTTGGTTTAAAACAGGCAATGAACCAGTCAGAAGTTGCTGCTAAAAGCTGTAGCTGGTAGCAGTCGCGGGCAAAGTGGTAAAACGAAATAACGGTTCGTTTTGGATTTGCGTTTGACTGACTGCTAACTGAAATATGAAGAAACAAACAACAAACAACATCATTATCTTATTTCTCTGTCAATGGCTAGAGCATTTGCAGATAACAAACCGAAGAATAGACAGTTCAGTTCTACTGGTGGTCAGAGACAACAAAACACTTTAGAAAATCATTTGGAAAACGTATCTATTTATACAGCTTCTTTAAACGAATGAGAGCAAGTGATAGCTTGAAACAAACGTATAACGCAAATAATCAACATTGCTTGCACGTACACTGCCAGTGAGGTCGGAGTAGTGTGGCCAGTTTTTACTGGTAGATGGCTTCCAAACAGATTTGCCTTCTTTTCTCTTTCTTCTTTCTTTCACTTCATTTTCATACTAGGGAGAGAAGATAAAAATTAGTCAAAACTAATTACCTTCGAATACTGGTCACTCCCGATGTATCGTTTTTCTGGCAAATAATTTTTGCTTGGCCTTATAAAGACTAAATTATTTATATAAAAGACAATTTGGTAAAATTAATTATTTGTAAAGTAGGGAGAAATACAGCTCAGATATTTTTTTGGTATGTTGACGTTAAAGGGACACAGCCAGCTTAGGGTTTCGCGCTGACCTGGACGCTAGTTTTCTCGCTTTGAAAAATGTTTGCCACAACCTGAAATCAAAGTTAAGTGTCGAGTACATCTGGAAATCCGCTTCAATCTTCCCAGTGTTTCACTCGATTTCCAATCGTTTACTGAAAACCTTTTTGAGTGTGCTTTTGCTCATCGTATTATTTTTTATATTTGATTAAAACATTATGGATCGCGTCTCCATAAGTGATATACAAATTAGCTATGAAATAGTATCTAATGCGCATGTGCACCAGCTGACGGTTTCCCGTTAAAGGAGCAGTGTCACGGCATTTGAAGTCATTTACCATTTACTTTCAAATTGAAGAAAATCTAAAAGTAAGAGTTTTCTAATACCGAAAAACACCAACAGGATAACAAAATGCTGAAATTATACAAGGATTGTTTCGAGTGACAACGATATAGACCGATTGCAAACGACAAACTTGAAAAAACTTGCCAGTTTTTTTCAAGATGAATTTCCGTGACGTAGCTCCTTTAAGCGACAAGCTTACTGGAAGTCTTCTGCACGTTCGAGTAGTGCTTGCTACAATATATGAGTAACACAGCAAAGCTGCAACGTCTAAATAGCCACTTATACACTTTAAACGAATACTTATGGTGAGAACTTTTTGTGATAAAGGGTACGCATGGCAAAGAAACTCTCATTTTAAATATTATCAAGGTCACAGACTCCATTCTCTCAACAGCCATTACTTTGCTTTGCTCATGCCAAAAAGAGAACCCCTACCGTCTCTGCGTACACGTTGAACTTTCCATCCTGTTTGCCAATCCAGTGATGGTGATGTGTTGCTAGGCCTAACCACAGCTCTAAGCGAACCAATGCAGGAATTTTGTGATGTGTTTCTGGAGGGTCCCGTTGAGGGTACTAGAAATAATTCAAATATAAACTATTGCATGTTTCATGTTAATAGAATTTTAAACGAACAGTATTCGAGGTAATTTTCCTTAATTATGTTTGCACAATCATTTTTTCAGTATGAAAGAGGTCACATTGTAAAACGTAATATGAGCAATGTTTTTTGCCTTTCTTTGAAGCATTTTTGTATCTAGAAATTCTAGAAAAGGCAGAAAGCAAAGAGAAAGAAATAGAAAAAAGCGTGAAATTAGTGATCGAGAAGAATATTGTAAAAAAATTCAACTATTTGTGTGTGAGGGGGTCTTTTTCACTTTATTGATCGAACTTAGTCGCCACGGGTACCTGAAAAGATCAAATTGCCGAGGTGCGCTCTCAATTCAAAAGCAGGTCGAGACATTCCTTAAGGGTGTACTTGACTTACCCAGACAAAGCCTTGAAGTCAAAGCTGAAGTATCAATTATCTTCGAGTACACTTAAAGGGGTATTGCATTTGAATTCAAGCATAAATGAAATGCATTTAAGGGTCTAGTGTGAACCCCCCTGCTCAGTTGAGGGCATTGTTACCTTTAAGCGTAACTCGATAGTTTTTCCACACAATTGCCCACAAGCTGCCTCAGTCTTCGAAAAGAGAACTTGATGTGCTGGTATTCTGCAGTAGGCCACTCGCTTATTATCACTGATCATCCAAAGTATTACGTCTGGCATGCTTAGCTGAGGCTGGAAGAAATTATTTAAATATTTATTTTTAGAAGTAAGGATGCCGGTATGTCAGTAATAACATTGGCTAATAACATTTTCTTTTTTTTTCTACAGCATTTAGGCAGACAACGACTTGCTTGACACCGAACAATATTTTTTTTGAAAGCTGTTCAGCCTCCAAAGAAATGAATTGACAGTGTCGTGCGACAGTGATGTTTTGTAACCTTTCAACCCATAGATCGAAGTTGACATCTGAACAAATGGACACTCAGTATATTGTGGAAAGAGTGCACAATCTGCTTGAAACAGGGCAAAATGGAACTGGAAAGTCTTTTTTGGGTGTAAACCATGTACGATCGTTTGAAGGATCAAGAGAAAATGTCGAGATAGTGTGCGAGTGGCATTGTAGGCAGCGTTTTTATTCGGACAACATATTTCATGCATGAAGTACGCATTAGTACGCGATTTTCCGCAGCTACGGTCCGTCGTTGATTTCTTCGATCTTGAAAGATTTGTGTTTGAATGTCCGCTCTTCATGCTGGCGGCGTGAAACAAAAGCCGGAAATCCGTCTGTGTTCGCAGGCTTCTCTTCAAGGCCATCGATCCTGTCGCGCGTCATAAAAAATCACCCCATACTTGGCAGTGGATGAATCGCCGAGGGCTTTCCACTCGCCCTCACACTGGTCCGACCGTTCCCCTGGCTCTCGCGTTGGATTCTCGCTGCGATCATTTCCCACACTTGTTTCTTTTTATAATTCACATTTTGGAAATAGCCTGCCATCTCCTTATATAAGGAGCTGAGCAGAAGAGTTCCTTCCCGACTCCAACAATAACCTTTCTTTCGGAGAAACTCGTTTTCTTCGTTTTGTTGACTTTCTTTTGCACCGCTAGCGGCCGCCATTTTTGTTCGGTTCGGCGAAGTGAAGAGGATGTGACGTCGTTATTTCGGATTATTCCAAGCATTCTGCTCCAGGGAGCAGAATGCTTGGAATACATTTTGCGTATTCCGGAATTGGAATGGCTTCTCAATCGAACAGATATTCCATTTTATTCCGTTTATTCCCATTCCGTAATAAGGTCAATCGAACGCACCCTAAGACTCACCTATCACTGATCATGAATTTGACGGTAAACTGACCTATAAACGTTTTCACTGAAGCCCAAGACTAAAGAGTACGTGACAACAAAAAAGTGATAAATTAGCTCAATCTGTTTCGTACGTAATGTGTACAATGGCTTTAGAATGCTGTATACACCTCATTCGAATCTAAAATAGTGTTAACGGGGTGACAATTTAGGATACGGTTTACATTTCAATCCCAAAACCCTGAACCTGCCGCTAACTCAAACCTTTTTCGTCCCCCTCCAGGTCATGCATTTTCATCCTGGATAACTTGAGTCTTTTTCATTCTCTGGATAATTTGAAACTCCCCCGTACAACCGTCAAACCTTTTTCGTTCTCGCTCCAGGTTATTTTAATTTTACTCTCAATAACTTGAATCTCTCAATAACTCGAATATCAGATTCCCGATGTTTGCGTTTTCCCGATACTTGGAATTGAATATTATATCTTTAAAGAATTTCCAAACATTCGGATTACCTCTGTAGCCATTTACTTACCTCTATAGCCATACTTTCAATTCTTTTGATGTAGCTACTGATTTCTTCAGTGAACTCCATGTTCAGTTCTTTTTCAGGTTTCGTGCTGAAAATTCCCGCGTCAGACAGCAGATTTTTCTTTCAAAGTCATTCAAACAAACAGGTTTAAGCAGAAGAATGCACTGTAATTTGGTGCAATAACCACAGAAGCGTTATTTCCCTTCCGCTACATTATATTAAAGTTTACTTGATTGTACTTAAACTATAGAAAACAATTTCATAGAGAAATTAGCTTCTTCTTGATTTCCACGAAATACTAGAGACATGTGCGCCCGCCGTAATCCACTGACCGCACGAAACATTTTCTATTGGACGTTTAGCAGACTTACCCAACTCGGATCGACATACAATTTACACCAGATATCGGTCTTAGTTATTAGTTTGATATATGTTTTAGGGAAATCGCTATTTCCATGGCAATGGTAAAGGAAACCAGAATTTTACATAGAAAAACTAATTCCAATCCCTTAAACTATACACCTTATTCCAAAAATGGCCGGTGATTTATGTTCATACAAATTGGCCCTTGTTGCCTCGTTCAAGATAAAATATTCTTTTGATTTTTGGGCTTAAAAACGAGGCAAGAAGGGCTAATTTGAATATCAACTAAAGGATATTAAGATGGTAGCCATTTTGGAATAAGGTGTATGGTGTTCTGCAAGTTAAATATGAAAATTGAAAACGTTGGGTATATGGTCCAATTAAAACTGTATTGAGCCACCTTAAAAGCAAAGAAAAGAAAGCAGTCACAGATGTCAATCGAGTCAAAAAAGAGAACACGTCTCTTACTTATTCATTGCTATAACTGATGGTTGTTGCTGACGTAACTCGCACAGTACGCGTATAAAATAATTGTCCATAAGACATGTTCTCGTTTGCATGCCTTAATTAAGCAATAGACCACAAGTTTCTATGGTTTATAAGCTGATAAACCACGCGGGATGTTGGCAGAACACGAGAAGAATTTGTAAATCACGAGCCGCAGGCGAGTGATTTACGAATTCTTCGAGTGTTCTTCCAACATCCCAAGTGGTTTATCAGCTTATAAACCATAGAAACTTGTGGTCTATTGCTTTTATATAATAATTCAGAAGACGCGCGATTTTTCCATGAGTTTACTGGCACAATAAACCATAGCTGATTGACCAATCAGAGCGCGCGCATTGATTTGGTTATTATATAATTTAATGTAAGGAGAATCATGGTATTCTGTATTTGTTCAAAATAGTTCAATACAGCAGTTTTCGTACCCTTACCAGTTCTGTTAGTCTCAGATTGTGGATTTCTTCGTCCAGAGAATTTTTTTGGCTCGTCAGCTTGGGGATGTAGTCTTGAAAGCGACGTAACTCAAACCTTGAAAATAACAGGTGGAAAAATAACAGGAAATAAATGATAAAAAATTCTAGAAAAGTATCTGTATAAATAAAAGTCGACCAGAAGCTTGTTTGAACTAGTACTTTTCAGTAAAACAGTATTAATAATTAATTAATAATGATATCAGTCGCTGCGCTCACTCGTGAGAGATATGCTGTCAGCACTGGAAGATAAAATTCGTATCCTCGCGCGGCATGTCATATCCTCTATACGAACTGCGGATGTAGATGAAAAGTGAGAAATGATCATCGCAGTGAATTTCCATAAATCCGCAGTTCTATTGAGATGGATATCAATCCGGATTGAATTCAACAGCTGTAAAGGGGAAAACGCCAACCAAATTTTGACCAGAAACTCGATTAATGGAATCTGTTAATTTTTGCCTTGTTCTGCCAAAGCAGAACGAGTGTACTGGATTTTGTAGTAATTCAGCGGGATCTCAAAATAAATATATCGTTTTGTTGTGTAGTGTCGCTGAATATTTGTACGAGTTGTGCCGTATTTGACGAGCCCGTAGGGCGAGTTAAAATACAAACAACGAGTAAAAATTCTCAGCGATACTACACAACAAAACGGGTGCAACACGCCAAATTGTTATGTCCGTGCGGGTAAATTTCTAACCAGTTCTCCGGAGTACAAATACCGTGTGATAGTTGTACTCGTTTTGGGTGTTATTTGTACTCTACGAAACACAGTTGGATAATAAAGCCAGGTTACATTAGTCTCTAAAATTTTGTTTGTGCATTTTGTTTTTGAGTTACTTTTCGTAGTTTGAAGTTATGCTTTCGGAATAGTTTTCACAGACAGAACGTAGGTTTCACTCGCACAAAGCAAGTGTAGGCTTAATTGTTTGGGCTAGTTTTAATAGCAAAATAACAAATTGGCTTAAGTTTTAAATGCGTTTGATCATGAATTTTGTTCTCGCATTGTCAAATTAAAGTAGTCAGCTATTTTAACACTGTGATGATGAAATTCACGATCAAAAACAGGACCGACGCATGAAAAAGTTGACGTCAATTTGTTAAATTGCCAGGTAGAGGGACTAGAATTCTCAGGGCAGGATAAAGAGGTGTAGGCTTGCTCAGGCGTTGAGGCTTATTCGCTTGGCAGAACAACCGGCCAAGCACCTGAGAACACCATGCTGGACCGACCAAGGTAATAAATGACTGATCATGGCGGTGAATAGTTTTTTTACCGGCAGCTTTCAATGAATGCTTTCAGGACTGATTGAATTTCCTTTTCTTCTCTCTTTAAATCTTCCAGGTCTTTTTTCTAAGGAACAACGATAAAAATTCTCATGTTTTTAGTAGCAGTGCTAATCATGGCGGGACAGGATAATCAGACAAAAAAGGGAAAATACACACTAAAGATTTACGCATTCAAAAAATAAAATAAATAAAAATTACATACGAAAACAGAATGTGTCTACAGAAACATCTATATATATTTAAAAATATTGAGGTTGGCAACGTAGTAGGTTATGAGAGGTATATAAAAAAGACAAAAGTGACTAAGATAAGATAGGCCAAAAGAACAAAAAAGTAGCTACTGGGTTTTTTTCTAGTATTTCCAGATTGTAATATATTAAACGAGAACTTTCCCTTTAATTATGGGTTTTGGTAGTGTTCGGAGCAATTAGTTGGCATCTCATTCCACAGATTTTTGAATAAAAAAGCTGTTGAGGCTGATGATCGCGTATTGAATGAATGAATTTTTGCAGTCAGGATAGTCAAATCCTGTAAATGTGAAGGGATTTTGCTACACATTTTACAATACCTTTACTTCGGTTTAAATATAAGGCACCCATATTCTGTCACTACAAAAAACACATCTTAACGTACCAGCTTGTTTTTCATTTTCGTCAGAATGTTGAGGGGCTCGATTCTAAAGGAGATGTCTTCCCAAAAGCACTCGATCCAAACACATGGTTTTTCTCGACCCCAGGGTATGAAGTGATAATGGATGTGGTCATACACGGGCTTACATGGAGTGGTATTTGAAGGAGCCACAGATTCATCAAACTTTGTTCCTTTGTTTCCTTAGAGAGAATGCAACAGGGACATCATTAGTATCACCTCTTGCACTTGGCTCCGACAACCTTACAACCTGGGAGAAATGTTGGTACACATTATGCTAAAGGTTGGTAGAGAAATTATTACTGTATCTCCAGAAAGCCAATCATATAGTGTCTTTATTTCTTTGGCAAATTATCATTCAGCGGCAAATCCAATTCTAATTGTAGCAGTGTGCATGAAGATTGTCATATTTGAAAGTAGTTATACATGGCCTACCTCACGTATCTTGCAGCTAGTGATAGAGCATTCGACATACAGGCCCAACAATACATAATTTAAGGGGCATGCAAGTTCAAAGTACGGAACTGAATACAGTGTACAGAGCATTGGGCAACCCTGCTTTTTTTTTGGTCTCGTTGGTGTCTCGCGAAGTCTATTTTTTCACTTAGTATCAGCCCCTCTGTATCATATTTCGGTTTTACAGCTGTATATTGCTTGTAGATCCTTCGTTGGCACCATTATCGTCGGCAGTCCCTTGCTGTTTTGAGTTTTCCTTTTTTTAAAGAAACCTAGGTTCGACTCCTGTTTGGATTCCTGCTTGAAGTCGCTTGCGTCACTCAGTGATTGTAAATTTTCTCAAACTCAGCAGCTGAACTTCTTGTAGGGCTCAGCAAAATTTATTTTTAAGACGTCACTGATTCTTTATACATTGTCTGAGCATTGAGAAATCAATAAGTTCATTTAGTAGAACTTACCAATGCTGACTTCAAACTCTACAGGTCCATCAGTCACTGCGACCATAGTAGCCTCGTGGAAACATGCGAACAGCGAAAATTTGGAACGATGTTTAAAAGGCTAAACGAAAAATGAAAGAGTTCAATGTACATTTATTTTCTACAGTCAATTGAAGCTAACATAGTAGGCTAACCGCAGTGCTCAGTAGGCTAAACGCAGTGCTCAGTAGGCTAACCGCAGTGCTTAGTAGGCTAACCGCAGTGCTTAGTAGGCTAACCGCAGTGCTTAGTAGGCTAACCGGATTGCTTAGTAGGCTAACCGCAGTGCTCAGTAGGCTAACCGCATTGCTTAGTAGGCTAACAGGATTGCTTAATAGGCTAACCGCATTGCTTAGTAGGCTAACAGGATTGCTTAATAGGCTAACCGCACTGCTCAGTAGGCTAACAGGATTGCTCAGTAGGCTAACCGCAGTGCTTAGTAGGCTAACCGAATTGCTTAATAGGCTAACCGCAGTGCTCAGTAGGCTAACCGGTTGCTTGATAGGCTAACCGCAATTCTCAGTAGGCTAACCGGATTGCTTTGTAGGCTAACCGCAGTGTTATAACAGGCTAACCAGGGTGGTTTTGTAGTCTAATTAAGCTAACCAAACTCGTTCCCAGTGCATTCCGAGCCAGAGGGCCATTCGATGGATGTTATTGATTGCCGGCCAAACAAAAGAGGCTAATCAGAAATCTTTTGTTCATGTCATCCAACATGGCGTCGATGCCGTCACTTGGAAACCAAGAATTACTGTCATGCGCTTTAAAATATGCCTCTGGGAGCCTTTTGCTCGGACCAGTATAGAGGGAAAACTCATCCCACGTAAAGAGACAACAGTAAGTTGATTGATTGATTTTCATTGATTGATTTATTGATTGATTGTGAAAATGACACAGAAGCAGACGATTTGGCTTCAGTGCTAACGATCATTGAACCTAGCCTATATCAAAATTTAAGCTGATCTTTTGTGGGGATGCCTATCGGTTATGGAAGTGACTATTATGGTCCTTTCGTTTCTAGAATGCTGTAAAGTTACTTTAGTCAGGGCACACACAAAGAAATATACGACTGCACCAAAATTTGGACCACAATTCGACTCCCCCTAAAAAAAATTCGTCCCTTCTACATTAAATTGGTTTCAAAAACTCATTGATAAGCCATAAAGGAAATTCAAAAGAAATTACTGTTTAATAAGTGTCTTTATATCTGATATAGACACTGCTTAATTTTACTTTTCGGAAATATAATAATAAACCCGAGGATTATTCTACAATTGAACAGATCTATCACAAATGCTTTTGAAGTTGTTCAAAACATTCGCAGCACGTGTTTTGGTTTAAAATACTGCTGTTCGTTTTTTAAACATTACATAATGTACTCTTCTACGCAGGTTCATCACGACCTACCTCAACGCTTGTCTTATCTTCACCAGTTATTGGCTGTCGAACAGTGTGACCTATGCTATGAGTGGGAACGGTTTTCAGCTCGACCAAGACGCGTCCCCGGTATGCAACACCTTCCCCCTTGATAAGACAAATGTGAAATGTGAGCAAACCTAGTAGCGAGAAATTAACTTCAGTCGAAGTTGTAGGTTTGGATGTACTATATGAATGAGGCTGTGTTGTCATATGAAGTGTTCTCAAATCGCAAGCGAACTGCATCTGAAGCTGACGACAAATTGGTTTTTCGTGTCCAATGCGACATTTTACTCATCTTGCGAAATTTTAATTCATTCCAAACCTGAGAAGAAATATTTGTTAAAAGTTTTATTTCCGAGAATTTTCGGCCGCCTTTAATTGACTTCCCTCAAGAATACATCATGGGCTAAAATTATTGTAACAATCAGTATAGAAAATTTCACGGAAAACAAGTCAATAGTCTTTATTTGTCGATCGTTATTTGATTCAATAGTTATTGTTATTATAGTTTCAAAACGTGAGGTATTTTTGAGCCTTTGACGTCAATTTGTCCAAATCGCAACCAAGCCTCGTAACAAGAAAACTTAACGACTGTCGCAAATTCTCGGAAATAAAAAAAAGATTACATAAAAGGCAAGATGAATTGTACAGGGAAATGTCGA
>OX393562.1:17062933-17190433 GCA_947652115.1 Blastomussa wellsi
AACCCAGTTGATAAAACCAAATTATATTTATATTTTAGCACTACCGGGACAATTTAGTACACTGTAAATAGGCAATCAAACATGACTGTAAGTAGAACAGAATTCCAACAAAAAGGAGGCTGCCTAGTGTGGTTTAAGGTGGCCGAACACAGTTTCTCTGGGAGGTCAGCGGTATTACCCAACATGGCGTGGCTTTTAATCATGAAAGCAAACTTGATGACCAAGTCGGCAGCAAATTATATCTCAAAGAAGTCTCCCCAGCTCGCAAAATGTCGTTTACAGTTTTGCGTATTGCCAAGAGGGGTAAATTACGGCCGGCGCATGCGCAGTGTGTTCAAAAATTGTGAGTGGATCGTTATGTAAAGAAAAGGAATTTTCTCGAAATCCAGTCATTAGAAATTGATGATTTTTGGCATGCTTTCGGACAATATTACGACTCAAACACCTAAAGCATAAAAACAGAGGAAATCAGCTTAGAATTATGAAGAACAGAATTTTTGTAATGAAATAAAAAGCTGTCTGTTAGAATCGCGTAAAGTTCCTGCCATAGAGATACCACAGTTTCATTAACATATGGGCAATTTTAAGCCAAAATCTAATGAGTGGATTTTCCGCAAAATGGAATAATCTAGATTTTTAAGGCCGCATTTGATATCTTCCGTTGCCATGGAAACGGGCCACTTAAATAAAACAACTTCAGAATTAGACTGCAGTAGTATTGTATAATATGTATGCCAAATATGGGCTTATCAGCTGCTAGCATTTAAATGTGAGATTATGATGAAGTACAGGTACTCTAATCTTCCAATACTGTGTTCAGCCACCTTAAGAGTTTAACTCGAAAGTGGATCGGAGGAATAGAACCAACGAGCTCCAGATGCCAAATCAAGCCGGGCTCTAAAACCACTCCACCACAAAAGTAATTTGATTCTTGTTAAATTATACTTACAATTCCTTTGTTAAGGTATTCATATTTGTCCAGAGAAAGTCTGTGATATTCTCTTGGGGAGCCATAGAAATTAATAAAACACGGTCCAAACTGAGGTAAGAATCCTAAAATGTACGAGTAATATCAACAGATTCATTAGACATCTAGAGCTTCACAGAGGAAGAAAATACTAGAAAATCACAGAACGATAATAATGACTTTGAGCTATCAGCAATAGTATAAATTTCTAATTGGTATATGTCTATGCCTATCAACAATTTAATATCCCATGGCCCTTGGGAGCAGGGACTGTTCATATTTGTTTACGTAATCTATTTCTAAGACATCAGAACGGATCTATATCCAAGATTGTGAGGCGATTTTCGAAAGGGCTAAAAAGTATGTTTTAAATTCCATTTTTCCCTCACACAAATTTGCCTTTTCAATTACCAGTTCAAAAGCGAATTATGGATCATAATGAAGTTTAAATTCTGTTGAATTATTCTACTCTGCTCGTATCCAAAACTAATGGGAAACATTCTGCAAGGTAGTTGAGTTATGTTAATATATTTTGCCGAAAAAGTTGTGCCTAAATACCTGGGTAGGCTGTTTTAGATGGACCTAAATTTCTCCAGATGTTACAAAACTACATCCAGGAATCCATAAACATTGGTCGAAATCTCGCTCTGAAATTTGTCAGTTTCTAAGAAAAGTTGTGTATCGTAAATGACTGTACTTGAGGAAGACTCGTGTGTTCTCTGAGATCACTGACAAGCATCAAACACGAGAGACATTGTTTCATCACATTTTCAAACACCGAGAAGAGAGTTCGAATTACGAGGTATTTTTGACCAACTTCGAGGTGTTTGGAAATGCGACGAGACACTCTCTCGAGTGTTTGATATATCTTCTCAATCGAAACTAAAACTGCGGAGAAAACGAATAAATAAAATTGTAAAAATCTATGCTAATGAGCCAGTTCGTCGTTTCAACACTTGCGCGCGTCGGGATAAAATCAAGCATATATTAAAAATACAAAGGATTTTAAATTCAATTTCTTACAAGTATTTTACATGACAAAAGAAGAAAATTGTATGTTTCCGGTTTATCCCAACGCGCGCAAGTGTTTGTTGAAACATTTCCAAACCACGGTTGTGGAACATCTTCTGATTTACTTTGTTTTAATTTTCTGAATTATTCATGAGTTTGAGACGAAAGCCATCAATCACGATTTTGCTTACCTTCTCCAAGATTTCCTGGTCCAGAAATGGCCGAAAGTGGCAAGTAAGCTGTGCCTATAAAATCATGTTTATTGCCTCGATCCCTAGAAAATGATTGCAGAACACATTTATCAATTTTATTTTACAGTAACCGGAATTCCTTCATTAGCTGTTACTCGGTTGGGATGTTTTAGTACGGACCGTCGTACGGTAATGGCCTGTAATCATTCAACTCCGCGTCAGAATTCTTTGACAGTCCTTGGGAATCTTCGAAAATTGATCGTAAACATATTGGTTAAGTTTGCACAATCTTCTGAAATTTAAGTCAAAAATTGGAATTATAATCTTTGGCTGATAATGGCAAAAATTGTTCATAGTTTTGGGTTATTCTTGGAAAATGATCGGGAATTGCTACAATTTTACGGGTCTGCAAGCATTAAAGTGGTACTGTGATCAAATTTTCACACCTTGCCTTTTGAAGGGAAACGTGAAGTGCTTCATGTGAGATTAAATATGTTTCAAATATCTGTAGTAGTTCCAGAGATATTCAAGTTTACAAAATTAGTAAAATATGCAAATTAGGAGACTGACGACGTTATCTACTCAACCCAATTTTATATCAAGTTAAAAATTAGGGCTCTCTCGGTTAGGTTTCTACAGAGACAGTTGAAACTTGGCACAGTAATAGTTCTTCACGCGACACACCTATGGTTGTAACTCAATCTTGTTGCCATGGCAACACACTCTTTTCCAGTCCTCTCGAATCTGTTTTCAGTATTTTAGTGATTTTTAGCCCAGAAAAATTAAACCAGGCCAAAAAACCTACCAAACACATAAAATGTGCTTGCAAAATCATGTAGATTAGGAGTCATTGAGAAATCTAAAAACTGACGGCCAAAAAAACTGTAGTTAAAAATTTTGAGTTTTCAACTTCATCAGGTAAAAGTCATGATTAAACATATGTTTGCTGGCCTGTTTTCAGCTCGGTAGACGGCTTTGTTTTGAAATAGAACAGTTTGAATTTCAGATTTTTCACAATGCGTGACATCGGCATTGTTACTTTGGCGCGTTGTTTATTTATTACCCTTCTACGATATTTCAATTTCTTGACTCAATTTATTGAATGGTAAGTGATTTTATTTCTTACGTGCGTGAAACTTGCGTGACGTGAAAACCACCAATAGCCTTTAACATTGGGGAGGTCTGGGACCCAGCATGTTGCCATGGTAACATAATTGTTAATCGCATATTACACAACTCACCTAGTAGAGTCATGATGCAAACTGGGTGAGATATTTTTACTTCATTTATTTGATTAAAATTTGGTTGAGTCTATGACATCATCACTTAGCTAATTTGCATATTTTAAAAACTTGAATAACTCTGTAACGAAAAAGATATTTCAAAAAAGTAAGCTGCAACTTTATTCTCATGCAGAGTACTGTTTAGTAGCACTTTAAGGGGCTTTAGTTACTTACCAGTCCATTAACTGCAGCTTTAGCCTCTCACACATCGAGGGATACTACGATAAAAATACAAAAATGCAGATATTGAGCATAGGTGATGTAATTTTTTGTCAAATTTATGATGACGTCAGAAGTGGAACAAAGGGGAATGTTTGCCAAGCCCGGTTTTAGCCGGCACAGGCGCCAATGAGTTAATGAACAGAATTTATAAATTCGTCAAAGCCCACTGCATTTTTTAAATAAATTTTTTACTCTAGAGCGTTCAATTTTCATTTACAATCAATTTTAAAATAAAGCAACTTGATATCTCTGTGGCCGGGTTTAAATAAAAAAATCCCACTTAAAAGAACACGCACAAGAAGTATTTCCATTAGCTATGATCCACAAGAGCACAGCTGCAGCGTGCACTGCGGAGGGTGAATGAAAAAAAAAAAAGAAAATATGCGTTCATTAAACTTACCACAAATGGTATCTTTAATATTTGTTTAAACTGCGGTTTGCTGTTGTTGTATTTTATGTCGGTGGACACCTGCAGTGAAAGATACAGCGATTGAATTTGTGATTCCATCTCTAAAATTAATTATAAGGGATAGAAAAGAATTTATATGCCGAGTATCAGCAATCTCCATGGCCAACTGCTCAATGTCCTGGCCTCTTTAATTATAACCATGCTCTTTGGGTAGACGGAGAGGAAATAGACACCTAATGAAACAAGCAACATTGCCACTTCTGTTTTACCTGAATTCCACTGAAGCTAAAAACCAAATATGGATCCACAAGGTTTTGCTCCTCTTCAAGATCTTTTTCAGCATGAACGTCCTCCTGAAGGAAAAAAGCTTTTAAGACCGCCTGTTTTATTCAAAAGAGACATTAAGTAATTTTGCCACGATGGCAAAAAATTGCTCAAATTTCTGTGGTAAAAAGCAGGTGCTAGCCTATAACATTGTGAATTCACCAGTAGTTAGGTACTGGGATATTCGTTAGGCTAATATGCGTGAAATAGCTTAGCCAAGTATAACCGATCTGCGTTCCTAAACCGTACTAAAATAGGATGCGACGGTAAGAAAGGATGACGAAGTTTAAGCTGCATAATGTACTGAGAAGAGTGAAGTTGGCGTTGAAAAAGCCAGCTCTCGACGACATTTGCAAGCGAAACAGCATTTGGAATTCAGCCCACTGACAACATTTAATGCTTGAAGCTACAGTACCTCTTCTGATGCTTTAGACCAGAGGGAGGCAAAAAATGACTTGAATTTCATCATCACACCCTCATCCACTAAATAAAAAAGACATGGTACTTTTTAATTAGTAATTAACACAATTACGGAAACATTGTTTAATCCCGCACATGAAGATTTCTTTTCGAGACAATAAGCGAGATATCCACTTTGATCGACCGTTGAACAGATTATCAACAGCATAGCATCATTCTCGGCTCGTTAAGTAGCCAAAAGAAAAAATAACGAAGCAACAAAAACAAAAAAGGCCTACTTTGTGGAAGGTCATCTGCTTGGTAAACTTTTAAAACAAACAGTGCTGATTGCCGTTGGACACCAACTGGGGTAAGACAATTTCTAAAAAGAGATTTAATATAAATTATCATAAAGAAAAAATGCCCAAAATACTTATTCTTGTAATGAGACAAAGTGTATGCTCCAAAGATTTACACAGAACTTGTTACCGACCACAATATTTTACCTTCAATATTCCCTAAATGTGACATGAAACATTTGATGTACTTAATACGTAGTTTCCTATGCTTACTTCTCAATGTCTTCATCTTTATCGTCTACGCTTGGAACATCTATTTGAGCCTGAGGTAAAATAACGAAAAATGTTTGTGCATTTTTGTCTTAAGCATTTGCTTCTGACCGGCTGTTTAACATCAACTAACCCATTCCACAGGACCGGGGAGTAAACAAACGCTTAGCAATTAGCAATTGGAACATTGTACTTTCGGCATTTCTCCGTCTAGTATATTTCTATGGACGATTCAGACGATTAACTTGCATTAAAGGAGTTACGTCGCGATATTTTGAATTATTTTTTGCGACGAACCAAATTCCCCTTAGAATGAAGGAAACCTAAAACTAATGGTTTACTAAGAAAGATACACACCGGAGGTGATACTAAACCAAAAAGGAACAAGGATGGTTGACGATGGAGAAGATTGAGATGGATTGCAAATGCTTTAAAACGTAACTAGTCCATTCAGTTTCATTTCTTGATTTTTTACCTACCGGTAGTTTGTCCCCAGGCCCTTGTACAACTGCTGTAACCTTGAGATAACCCTACAAACAAAAATTTTGTTTTAAAACGATAACCACCCCTTTCGAGTTTTAAAGTAAATGAAAATCATTGTGTAAAGAACGCTTACCGCTGGCGAATGTCCACCCCTCAGTCCTTGTTTGATACCCGGATTGTCACTGTCCTGTATAATTATAAAGAACAAATCTATTTTATAAAGCAGTGTGGAGATCGCTTTTTAAGTACTGGACATCACAAGTGGCTTTATCTCGAGCGTCTTCGTCGAATTATAATAAGCTATTGAACACACAAGAATTTTTCATTATGACATCTCTCGCTTAATTTTCTCTCGCTCGCTTTGAGAAAAGGAATGATGTATTTCATGGAAAGCAGAATGCGCGTAAGAATACGACCCTTAAAGTGTCCGCTTAAGTTTTATATGATAATAAGGTAAAACTAACTCCAGTTTTTTTGTCACTTACTTTGTCTTTCTTTGCCACTGGTTTGCACAACATAATCCACTTACGAATAAATGAATGGCCTAGAAAGGAGCATTAAAATTCAATTCAACTTAAGATAAAAATCACTCGTGAGTCACTCGTCAATCAAGTGGTGTAAGACTACGAAAAATTCAGTTACCTTTTCTTTCATAAACGTATCCAATGTCAAACTAAAAGATAATGCATGGAAATGAAGATTAGTGGTTAAAATTCTATTTCTAAATTTTGGTTTTGATTTACGTTGCTTAGTTTGAAGTTTGTGATGCTATAAATTTCAGATTTCGCCCCCACTTTTACTTCGGCGAAAGCGCGTCTTCGCTCATAAGGAGGGGCGGGGGCAGGGGCGCTACACACCAACTTTGACGATGTGATAAGATAAGATAAGATAAGATAACTTTATTTATACACGGTATTTCCATAGAAGAATGTAATCCATTCTCGATCTAACCTCTCTGACTCTCAGGTGGTTAGAAATTTTGACAACTCCTTACTTTTTCCATATCTTTCCTATGGGTGCCTGCCTGCATCGTATTCTGAAGACTAATTTTGTATGGACTAAATTTCTTACCTTAAAAAAGCCTAACAGTGCTCTGGATCGAAAAAGCCCTCTAGCGTTAAAAACCTGGTACAAAATTTAAAAGGTGAAAAATCAAAAATTTTGAAAAATATAGCATTGTCTGATAAAAACTTGTTTCTTACCTCGAGTGTAATGAGTTCATCGAACAACTGTGCTTCGGATGAACGAAAATTGAAGGACATTATCTGAAAGGTATTTGAAGAATTCTGGGTGTTAGGCCACTTAATGTTCTTAGGGATATCGATTATTTGAATCATAAGGGACTAAGTGATAAGGCGCAAAAAGGATTATAGAGCAACCTCAAATAAACAATAATCTATATCCTACCATAACCGTCGATTTTTATAAGTGTTTTTCAACATTGTAGGAAAAGATCTCCTAATCAGTTTTAATGCTGATTTTGAAAATGGTGAGATGTCCATCTCCAAACGCAACGATACAATAACACTGATCCCCAAAGAAAACTCCGACTTATATGAGATCTCCATCTAGCGACCTACAACTTTGTTAAATGAATACTAAAAAGTTGTATCAAAAGCCATCGCAACAAGAATAGAGAAATTTCTTCCAGACTTAATCAACTTCAATCAGAGGAGCTTCATGAAGGACAGATAGATTGGGCAAAATATTATCAATTAATGATATTATAGAACAAACGGAAGTCCAAGATATCCCTGGGTTACTTCTTTTATTTGATTTAAGAAAAGCTTTTGACGCAATATATAATGCATTGGTTTTCATCCAGAAAACTTTGAATTTTTAATTTCATCTTTGGAACATGTTTAAAACAGTGCGTTAAGACGCTCTATACTAACTCTGAAAGTGCAGTTTTGCACAATGGATTCACAACAGACTTTTTTTAATTATCGTGGGGAGTTACACATGGGTGACCTCTTTCCTCGTTACTTTTTAACTTATGGGTGGAGTGCCACTCAATAGCTTTGAAAATATCAACACTGGGATTAAATCTTTTCACAAACCTCGTCAGTGTAGATTGGTCTGTCTGTGGATCGTTTGATGCTTGTTTCCTTCCGCTGACCAGCTACTGTGACTCTCACCAAGGGATGAATATTGGAGCCTGGTAAATGCCGTCCTTCAAAGATCTGGATTCGAATCTTCAAACCAATGTTAAGATTGCAAAGTCGATTAATAAAACTCACACCTAACACTACTGATAACCAACAATGGTTGCCGTAACACCAGCAAAAAATATCCAGAATGCCAGGGGAATCAGTAACAGTAATAACAGTAATTAAGAAATCACTTCTATATAGATAACAAATACTGTATATGTTTGCAATCTGTTTTATTTCTTTCCTAATCTTTGGCAATTTAATCTCTGTTTGTAGATTTGTCAACCTTATATTCGTTCAGACCAACTGAACAAGATTACTATTGACCATTTTCGCATGGCCCATAATACACCTTGTTTACCCCCAAAGTTTTGCATAACCTTTGTTTTCAGATTCTTTTGGGACTACTGTAATACCCAGGAGAATTGGGAAACAAAGGTTATGCAAAATTTTGGGGGGGTAAACAAGGTGTATTATGGGTCATGCGAAAACTGTCAATTGAGAGACTTTAAAATCAAAAACAAATGAAATAGATTACGACAGATAACTTTCAAAATTGAACACCTATTTAACATTAATATAGTTGCATTATACTTTAAACAAAATGGCGCAGCTGCAGACGACTTAAACATAAGAAGTCGCGAGTTGAATGTCCATTTTCGAATTACCTGGAAATCCTTAGTTTTGTCAGACCTCTTTCTAGCGAGGCGTCTGCGGGATCTGGCCCCTGTCCTACTACTTTTTTCGTCGCCTTTACTGTCATCATAATCAGCTTCGTTATCATCCACGTCTTTATCATGATCTGAGTCTCCATCAGTCTCCTCTGCTATCTTGCTGTCATTTCTATCTACATCGCCTCCAGGAGGAATGTATGCTATATCCAGGGAAATTGTCCCCTGTAAATAAATAAGTTGAAATTGAAGCCAGTCTTTGTACTTTTAATTTCCAACGGTCTTGGCTGTGGGGCCGTGTATTTGAAATAATTAGTGAAACAAAATTGGCTTTTCAAAAGATCCAACAGGTGACGGGGTGGAATGGGTGCACGTGACCAGTTGGCAATTTACAAAGCGTATGGAATTGAATTTAGGACGTTTGAACACAGTGGCGGATAAAATCTCCCCCACCCCGCTAGCTCAAGGTCTGAAACCGCCTCTAGTGCCAACCGATGAGGAAGATTTAAACCAGGGACTCCCGGATTACAAGTTTAGGGCCCTAACCACTGTGTCACACCACTCTTCTTTCTCAATGATGCCAACAAGGGAAAAGACATATGATCGAGTATATTTCAACAGAACAAAACAGAAAAGAACGTTCTAAAAATCCAGAAAAAAAACTTGAAACAACAGCAAAAACACCTGCAACAACTACAACAGAAAAGAAAGGCACGACAAAACACGATTTACCATGGTAGAACGATGTTTGCCATCCTCGAGCTCATAAGACTTTTGTTTAATTCCTTTTCCGCTTTCATGTAGTTCGCGAAGAGGAATTTCCACTTGTCCAAGAAGCCTGTCAAATGAAAAAGAAAAACCTTTTTTGTGCGAACTATGTGTATAAAATATAATCGTAACTACCGACATGAGTGAAAACATGGAACTGAAAGCTAGCTTGATAGTGTTGCATATAGTTATGAAGGAACACAATTTCAGAAGTAAATTAACAACAATGGAATTTTTCAATTCTTGAAACATAAAGGCCTGGGGGAGAAACAAAGTTATTATGGGAATCTGAAGATGTTGCCGGAAATCGGGAGACTGAATTAATGTAGTGTAATAACATTTCGCGAAGTTTTGGAGAATGAGGCTCGGGGCGACTGATTCCAAATGTTTTGAACTGCTTTCGTCTACACATATTACTGCTCAAACATCTTTGTTAGAGTTTCCAGTCCCCGTAATAACAAGAAATGACTTTCTTTACGTGCAGATATCGGAGCATTTCCCATTCCCACAAAGCTACAGTCAATTTCAAAAAGAGTTGAGACACCCAGTTGTTGGGGTTGGGGGGGGGGGGGATTTTGCAACTTTCACACCTCAGACATTGTAACGCCCCCTTCCTCATCTCACTGTTGACAGACGACGGGTATTGGTAAATCAACAACTTTGAAAGGGGTAACGGGGTTACTATCGAAGTTGTTTTGGCGCTATCCAAGTGTAGGAGGCTTTCTTAATGAAAAGGTATATTTTTCCGAGAGTGTTCCAACCATTTTGTAAGTTATATTTCTCGGTTTTTACGACGTGTATTTAATTTATATTTCTAAAAAAAATAAAATTTCAGGCCGACTAGAATAATTTTTGAAAACGGTCCATGTACGCATCTGTATAATAACTCTACTGTACTCACTTTTTGAACCAAGTCTTTTCGTAGTCTTTAACTCTGACTGACAGCTTTTCACCCAGTTGAAGTCGATTACCTTCAAGACTCCATTCACACGTGGCCTGTGTTAAAAACAAAACATCACTTAAATGTCATCTTTTCCTTTATTCTGAGTTTGAAGTCCTTTTCGGTTAGCCAGCTTGAGACCAGTGTAGATAGATAGACTACGAGAAGTCACACGAGCTCCTATATTCCAGTGTTTAGACATGTTGGTAGACTTGGTCGACTCGTAGTAGCTGCTTCAAATCTTACCTCGGAGTACTGACGGTAAATTTTTCACGTTGATGTTTTGTTATGCTGGGTTCCAGTCCCCTGACGGACGCGCCATCTAGTGTTTCCGTTGATTTGCTACTAAATTGTAATTATCCTCGGTAGATGTTCCGATCTATAAACCTGGGCGTACGTAGCAACACTATCTCCGAAATCAAATAAACGCGCTAATAGCAAACCATATGGGTGACGTAATTGCTCTGCTGCGTGTTTATACTAGGCTTGGCAGTTGAGCAACCTTAGAATGGGCCTCAATCACACGGCGGCCATATTGGTAGACAATAGATCTTGTACCCCGAGCCTCGAGTTGACATGTTTGGGAACGAGTTCCCGCGTGGCGAAACAAAAGTTTGCAGTCCCTCGGGACTCAACATGGCCGCCGTGTGATTAAGGCCCATCGCTGCCGACTTGCTGAAATAATTTTCTGCAGAGTCAACTGCTACTTGCAATTCGAATCAAAGGAATACTTACATCTTTTGGCGGCCACGTGGGATTTAGCGTGTCTGTTTGAACAGAAGTCTTCCTTTCACGACCTGTTTGTTACAAGAAAACATCATTTTGCTCCTTGCTTCTCCAACACACTTAAAATGGGACATGAAGGACAACAAAAGGCCTCAGGGTCCTCGCCTTACCCCGGCTTTCACGGCCTCAAATGCATTGTATTCTCTCAGAATTTCAGGTTTTCATTAAAACTCTAAAAAGCTTACTTTAAAGTTTTTTAAACCTTTCTTGCGCACGTATTTAACATATACTTATATGTATATGTTATTTTATTATTGGAAACGTTCTTGACTAACAAACGTGCGCGGTTTGAGCAGTACCATGTGCAAAAAACAGCTTGAACGTGTGTAATTTTTGCCTGTTTGAATTCCATTGAATACAAATCAAACTTTACAAACTTAACCAAAATCGCCGTATTTCTAATTTTGGTACATATTTTTTGCAACAGTTAAATGGAATAACTTCGTTGTTTCGTGTTAGCTTATTACAAGTTACCTTTTGTCAGGAACCTAAAAATGGATGCGCCTTTTTGTTTGCGAATACAAATTAAAAAAGAATGGAATTCATTCAAAGATATTTCTTTGAAGTCCAGCATCAAAAATCTTTCAGTACAATGTAGCTATACAAGAAATTCATGGTTCTGCTCAATACTTCAATTTGGATACATATATGGGTCATATATGATAATTCGATTTTAAGCTTTGGGAACAATTTCAGAAATAAAGCGTTGGCTTTGCAGATGTGGGTTAGCCTACCTATTTCTTATTTTATAATTTTTATAACCTATGTAGAAAAAATGTTTAAAAAATAGGACGCAATCGATTAGGTTTCTTTGTGCGAAAACAATATAAAACCCATGTGAATTTTTGCGTTGTTCGGACTTTCCCAAGGAAACCAGAATGAATCACGAACGCTTATGCTAATTTCCAACAGAACGTATTTCGATGAAAAGACTCTAGAGCATGTTAAACGCGACAAGAAAATTTTGATCTCAGTTATATTTATTGCATGGTCTTTAGAATCCGCCGTGTTCAGGATGTGTATTGCTTAGTTATGTTATGGTGGGGTATAGTTTTTTTTTATTAGTAAGAGGTTTTCGTATTGAGAAATATAGATCTATGTACAGGCGTGGATTTATGTATGTTTTCTTGCGAAGACTTTTGATTTCCTGCAAGATTCCAATGCTTTGTAGAGAGATCTTGAAAAAGTGACACACTTGGATAGGATTAATAGAAACGTTTTAAAACAAACTCTTCATTTACACAATAAGTTATTTTCTGCTAATCAATTTACCGTGGAAAATGTCAGTGATATATGATGTATTATTTCTTTTTGTTAGCTGGATTGTAGATTTTATGCAGGAACTCGAAAATTTGCGATAAGAAGTTAAATTCCTTGATACTAAGTAATATAAAGCTAGTCTCGTGACTCACCTCGGAAGGATAAAACCACAAAGGGATCACTGTGTCCTCTTGAGTCAACATCGGGTAGATTCGAGGCACTGTGAACAGTCACCTTGAGTGACATTTTACACGGTCTACATCAAAACAAAACCGAATCGTTCACGGTTACAAACCCATATTCCAAGTTGTTTTTTCTTGCACTGTTATGAGAAATTCCAGTTTCACTCGCCGAGGCTTGACCAACTTTCAGCCAAGAAAACTGTTATTGATATATACAGCTCATTTCATAAACCACGTTAGTGATCATTAGCCTTGGCAGAATGTTGCATTATTTAAATATCGCTCGAACAAGGTAATTTAAATTTTGACTGACATACCTCACTTCATATATCGTCCTGCTCGATTTACGACTGCCTAATCTTCTGGCATTGGGACGGAAAAGTTCGTTAAACGAAGCCTAATAACTTAAAAAGTACTGTCAATGCTAGCAGTCATGCATTCTTGTGCAATTTTAACTGAATCGAGATTAGACTGTACGTAATTAATACTGATGTTCAAGCCGCATAATTTACAGTAAATGTTTCTTGTTTTTGAAACAGCTGAGCAAGCGAACATTCGCGGAAGTGAAGAGTGAAGACTGCATTGAAAAATCGACTTAATAAAATGAACGAAGAAGGGATTAAAATTGGAATAATCAGGTTTCATTTATAATCATCACTATACGGGTCGCTCTGCATTTGTAAGGATTTAATCCACAAACATAAACCACGTTAACTAAGCTAGGGCCTTTTTATACGAAGACGACCTGTCCCTTGTAGGAGGGTTACTTTATCCCCCAAGCCATCTTTTACCGACCGTTTATATGAAAAAAAAAATGTCCCTGCTGACCGCACCAAAGTAGTTTCTGTTTAATATAAATTTGTTCGTGAAAACTTGAACTGAATCTGGTCATTATGTGACGGTCGGCATGCCGCGAGTTGCCTCGGGTTGGAGAGTCAACCGTATGGCGCAAGATCTTTCTCCATAGCAGCAATAATATTATGAACGCTTTGCCATATGAAATAAATTTAACGTTTCTTTTTGAAAAACGCTTTTTGTCATAAATTCTAGCATGTTTTAATTTTTAGTTATTTGAAGACTTTTCTTACTTTTTAAGCGCCTTTCAACATTTGGATACTGGCGCTATTATAATTATAACTATTATTATTATTGTTACTATTATTATTATTATTATTATTATTATTATTATTATTATTATTATTAGCGTCACTCTTCTTTCAATGCGAGTGACCCTCCACCCAGGGTCACGCTGCCCCCCGAGCAAACATGTAAACGGCTCACTGCTATTTATAAAGAATGTATGAAACATTCTCTCACCTAGGTTAGCCAGTATAGAGAGCAACCCTCCTACAACTCTTCATATAAACAGGCGCCAAGTTGAGAATTAACTGGCAAAGCGAGAAACAGGAAAACCAGGCCACGGCAGTCTCGCAAGTTATCAAGAACGCAACATGGCGTCAATTCCTTGGCTTTACCGCGAAATTTGTCACGGTGAAAAATGCATAACAGAAATTAGGAAATTCGTTAACCTACAAAAACGTCAAGCTAATATAAGCACATGCTCGAAACTTCACCCAACCTGAATCAGTTGAAAACCGTCTTAAGGGTAGGTGTCCAAACAGAAACGAACTTAATTTATTTTCAATATCTTTGTAGGTGGTTTTACATGAACAAAGGCGAAATGATGAAACTGTCTATCTTTCCCCATGCCTGGGTTGGGGTCGAGCACCATATACCAAGTCAATAGAAAGTCCCGAAGTACGTCACGAAGAACACAATGGGGCCTAGCCCTTAAACAATAGCACAATAGACTTCACACAATAGTTCGACACAATAGTACACTTATTGACTTGGTATATGTAGCATCACCCCTGAATTGTTCATTATGCTGTGAACTACAAATCTTTTGGACAGAAATTTGATTCTTGGGCAATATTCTCTGGGATCTATCACGGATGTATTGTTATGTAAGCCGTTTTAGATGGGGTGACCCAAGGTGAAATTTCCGCGGGGGGAAATGGAGGAAACGAGAGTGTTTCATTAAATTCCCAAGCACAGAAGAGTATTTTTTGACGAAGTTCGAGGTGTTAGGAAATGTGATAAAACACTCTGAGAGTTTAAAATATCTTCTCAATCGAAACTTAATCTATGGAAAAAAACGGAGAAATAAAACCGTAAAAATTCGTGGCTGATTAAGATCAGATTTCAAACCTCGGTCATGGGTTCTAATTTCCTTTGTTTTAACTTAATGAATTATTAATGAGGTCAATAACATTGACACTGTTCTCCGACTTCGCAAGTTATTGAGGTATGGACAGAGATCGTACGCATGGTTCGGAATAGTTTGTTCCCCGCCCCATCAAAAAAAAAAACAACAACACACAATTGAATTCCGAGAAAACCAGTCATTTAATTCTATGTTCCCTTAAGCATAACATGCTAAATGGTATCGTTTGAACGATATCCAGTTGCAGATAAAGTTTACAACTTTCATTAAAATTTCACCGAATAATTTGCCTCGTTAAACTTCCTCTTTCGAGACGGTTTTTTAAAGTCTTGATTGAGACCCTAACATTACCAGCTAACAAAATAACTGAAAGCGAAACCCTTTAATTCCTTAACACATAAAATAGCGATTTGCCGTAACTAGAGTGAAGGGAGGTACGGTACAAAAATAGAGATAGTATTCTCCTTTAGCTTTTGGCAATATGGATAAATGCTTTCCTCGGAAAACACAAAATGAGACCAACATTCTTTGCTCCTTATTTTATAATATTGAAAATATTATTTTTTAATCTAGAAAAAAGTATATTTTTAAGGAATCTTGAATTGAAATTGTAAGGAAGGGGGACAGAAGAACATCTGCTGCTCCTGTCCATTATTGCAGTTTTTTCATACGCCAAACATCTTCTTGACGGTGTAACCCTAAAATAATAATAATTATTAAACAATACGTCAAGGTTAGTATCCCCTGTGCATGCAATATGCTACGAAAACGTTTTATTCAAGATATCAACACAGTACGAGCACTGTAATTGGTTGGAAATGCTTCATAAAAAAGTTGAAGCCGCCTTTGCGCCAGCCTGGACGGGTGAGTGAATGAGTGAGTGAGTCTAGCCGTCTGGGAATAGAAAATGGTTTCAAGAGTTACTTCGTAAAGGCAAAACAGAATCACCCTTACAGAAGCATGAAAATCCATATGAATTGACTTTAGTAACTGAACAACAAACAAGCAAACAAAAACAAACAATCAGAAAGTCTGGAAAACCACGAAAAATCTATATTTTTTGCATCTATTTAAATTCGATGAAGTAAAAAGGGTAAAAAAAAGAAGCTTGGCCCGGATTATATCACGTGGTCAATCAGCTCAGCTTGATTTCCAGGCCCCTTGAAGTTGTGGTTCAACCTTTTTTTTGCAATTTCCCTCCAGGTAACACGGAAATTCAGACAGAAATTCAGATTAATAAGAACCGAATTGGATAGGTTAAAAGGAACGCTACCTGTATAGTTTACTCACCGGCATACTGTATATGAAAATGCCAATCAGCAGGGCGATGATGAGTATGATGAGAACAATGAGTATGATCCATTTGTAGCGTCGCCAAATGATGTAACGCATGGTCTTGAAAGGAGAGGTGAACCACAGAAACGAGGTGGCAGGGCGACTGTGGACAAATGAGATGATATTAATTCAAACTGCAGAAAGATGAAGGACAAAAAGCGAAAATATCTGGAGAAAATTAAAGTAAAAGGTAAAACGCTCAAGTAATTTCCCGACGCTGCAGGGACTTGGGTTGTGGTCGAAATAATCTCACGGTGTCCCTGAAGGACTCTCGTTTACAATTTTTTTAACGTTTAGCATGCATCTCGCGACATAATTTGCAAAAAGAGGAACTGTGCATGGTTCGTATACGGTATGATCTCCAATCAAATAAATCAAATCGAGTGTTGTAACGTGTGTGGAAGAAAAAATCTCTCGGTATCCCTCAAAGGCTTTAATTTACAAATTTCTTAACGGTTGGTATTATCTCGTGACGTATCATTTGCAAAACGATGAGCTGTGCATGGTTCGTATACGGTATGATCTCCAATCAAACCTATCAAATCAAATGTTATAATGTGTGTCGGTCAACAAATACGCAATGTATACTTACTTAGGTTCTTCTAGAACAGGATGCTGATTGGGGTCCTCTCGCCCTTGACCCGCGGGCTTAGCCGCTGCCTCCCATCCCGCAAGCAGCTCCATAGTCATCTCAACTTTACCCTTTGGTTTCAATGGGAATGAAAAAATACTAGTGAGGCCTAGTTAGATATGCAGTAGATGTATTGAATTAATGAAGGAACGAACGAGCGAATTAAAAATGAATGAACAAACGAACGAACGAACGAACTTCCAGTTACGTATATAGGCAATCTGTGTGAGTTTTCAGAAAAAAAAAACTGTTTATAGATTTAGCGCACTATGAAGGTGGATATTGGTAACAGCGTTTGCTGTGGCTAAACAGTCTAATTAACTTTATTTAAAGTATTTGACTCAAATACGAATTATGAATTATTGAATAATTCATAATGAACTGCGGATGTAGATTATCACAGTGAATTTCCAACTGAAGCAACTGGAATAAAGAAGCCTGAAAAAATACAGGGCTTCCAGTATTTGCTTTTACGACTCCACCGATCGGATATTCACGCCCGTTATACAAGTTATACTCACGGGACAGATTTTTGAACAAGACTGATAGTTGGAAAGTACGGTGACAGCCAAAAACAAATAGACAATATTCGTATTCCCCGACGGTGCATTCATGCTCATAAGGCTCTCGTCCCAGGGCCCTCGGGGAATACGAATATTGTCTATTGGAGAGTATCTCAAAATCTCGTGATACAGTTTATATCACGTGTTGCACTAACATAAACCAGTGGAAACTCAAGTGTCGAATTAATCGGAAGTCTAGATACCAAACAGTTAAACTCCCGTTGTTCACAGGGTGAGTGACGATTTCAACAACTGGTCAGATGGAGAGGTGTTTTGTAAGGCCAGACATAGCGTTGTATTGTGTTGTATTGTATTGTAAAATCTCTTTTCAGTGGATAGCGTACTTTGTTATCGAGTGGATGGTGATTTAGCCAATTGATAGCGTTATCGATATCATTCCCCAATCTCTTTTGAAAAATATGACACGTGGCACCATCAACGTGATCGACGTCACTGCTTTAGTGCCCTGTGGTAAACTTACGGTTGGTTTTGATGGGTCTTCTGCATCTGGTTTGAAACAGGCCCACCAGCCCCTCGTGCTCTTCTGAACAAACAAGTCGAGTGTCTCTCCATTAAGACCGGGATCTTTCTTTGCATTACCGCAGTGATCAGAGTTTGCACAAGGCTTTGCCAACTCATTCAGATTCACCTCCATTTGACCTGGGTAAAACAAGTCACAATCAAACCAGTTGGTACAGTCATCTTGTTAAATGAGCTCCGTCACGATGTGGCGAGTTAAAATTAAGTGAAACTCTAAATGATTGCTTACTAAGAAAGAAAAACCCCAAAAGGTGATACTAACCCATCAAGAAATAGGATGGCTGAGGATGCGATCGATTGCAAATGACGAAATTGAATTTAGGTTATTTTTCTAGAATGCATAAGCCATGACGTGGGTCCTTAATACTGTTCCATTGAATCACAGTTGTGGATGCATTTGGTACCGCCGAAGTTGGATACATGGACTGTTGCTTTTTTGTTTCACATCTTTAGTTAGCAATGAAATGGATGATGAAATGATAAAGTAGACAAGAAACACACGAAAAAAGCTTAAACATTTTATCCTCAGTAATAAATCATAATACATAATACGGTATTTCTCTTATAAAAGAACAAAACAAAAACAGTGCAATGACGAGGGAGAAACTTTACATGGGTTATTAGCCTTACAGGTGATCGTTCCGGTTAAGTATTATAATTTGTTTTAAGGTATATCATAGTAGAAGTCAGAAAAAACGCTCTGCACGTTACGTGCCACTGTCAGTTTTCATACCTATGAAGTCATCACTGGAGAACATATCGTTCTCCCAGATCTGCACTCTTAGTTTTGTTGCAGCTTTCTCCTCTGTCTCATCAAGGCTCCAAAAGTGTTCCTAACCAGATATAAACTCAGATAAATTACAATTTCTTTTTCATGAAGATTATTTGCTCTTAATTATCGAATTGAGTTAAGCAACTGCTGATTCTAAGAATTAAGTTAACGAGTTGCGTTACCTTTCGTTTCACTACTAACTTCTTCTCAATTGGTAGATAATCAAAGGGGAACACCATTCGCCAGTTAAAGTTGCCGTCACCATCCAAAGATCTGTTTAATATGCGATAAAAATTAATTGAAACTGAGTTTAATGAAGGCTCGTTGTTTGTAGCTCACAGTTAAGTTACAGAAATTGTTTACGTCTCTCTCATGTCTTGACAGCTACAATCTTGGACAAAACTAGTTGAGACAAACAAATATTGCACTTCATTTGCGAATGCCTTGACTTACAAGTGAGTGAAAAATGTTTAATCCCCCTCTCCCCCTGCTCAATGTTGTCTCGTGTGATTCTCAATTCACTCGGCTTTGTTCTGGCAACACAAAAAAATCGCCAACATTGAAATGGGGGAGGGGGGGAAGGGGTTGGACAATAGCAGCTGTAGAAGTGTCTCAACAGTTTTGTCCAAGATTGTAGATTAGCTTTTTTGTAATTGAATAACGTTTACCTTTCTCCACCAAATTCTTCTTTCTTAAAACATAGGTTGTTGTTGTTGACAGGTAAACTATGGCGTTCATAGTTTATTAATCATCCTAGTAATGATTCAGACTAAACCAATGTCCTTGGAATGAAAGTTACTAAGAAATCTAAACTTGTAAATATTGGAAAACATGTACTTTGTTTTAAAGAGCTTTACCTGTAATGAACATCAGTTCTTTGTTTGTCGTTTTGAACATCGATCCATCTGAAAGAGAATCACCACAGAAAAACTGATTATTTTTTCGTGACACACATTATCTTTTGTAAAACCAGAATCAAAGAATCCACATCTCTTGCCAATCAAAACAAACGTTATTCACAAGTCAGAAAACGAGGAAAACACGCGAAGAAAGGCACGTAAACCGTGTTATGATTGGCTTGTAGTCGTCTCTCGTGGTTAAAAAAAAAGTTTCTTCGAACCGGCCGGGATACAGTTTTAAAGCCACACTGATTATTAAATATTTGACACTCATAACTCACAATCTTCTCTTAGAAATTAATAAATATCAGTTGAAGATATTATTGTACGAAATAGGTTAAGGAACCACTTACGCCTTGACATAAATGTCACTCATCATCTCTCCTGTGATCGACTCCTCCTCCAGCAACACGTCTGTTGTATTCCAGATGATGACACGCAACTCTTGCCTTCACATAAAAAAAGGAAAGAGACAATAACAGAACTGAAAAATGAGGATCTTGGACAGTGCATCCTGAGGTTTCCTATGCTTGAGGCCCAAAGATATTTGTCACTCACTGCATGGGATATTGCCGATGATACTAAATTTGATTTTTTGCATTGAAGTGCAACTATGACGAAATTTAAAATATTAAAAACAAGTCTGTATAAGAATAAAAATGGCGCTTACAGTTTTAAAATATCTTTTTTCGTTACAGAGATATTCAAGTTTTAAAAATATGCAAATAAGCCAAGTTATGACGTCATAGACTCAACCAAATTTTAATAAAAAAACCCAGTTTGTATCAGAAATGTTTGATTCTTTGCATCATAACTCTACTAGGTGAGTTTTGCAATATGAGATTAACATGAATTAACGAACTAACATATACTGAGTCGAACTTTTAAATTTGACTGCAAAATATTCAACTCGCTCTTTTTCAAAAACGCTCTCATAGAATTTTTTCAAACTTTGCAGTGTTGAAGACCCACATGTACTACAAGGGACCTTGATTCGTTTTAAAAGTTTAGGTCTCGATATCGAGAAAAACGTCGATTTTCAGAAACCATGACGTCATCGTTTCGTTGCTACAGTAATACCGATGCCAATAAAATCTACATTTTTGGAAACATTCAATCTCTAGTAAATGTGCCAAAAATCTTGCCCTACCGCCCCAAGACAGTGAAGTATTAGCTTTTTAAAGTTGGGAGGAACAGATATTTGAACAGTAAACGGCATTTTTAATCTTACATGAAGCACTGCATGAATCCCGTATAAAAACAAGGTGTAAAAATTTGATCACAGCAGCACTTTAACGCCACGGCTGTTTTGTTGTTTATCTGGTAAAAAATGTAAATGTTATTTAAAGTGGTGTAAGCTAGTTTTCAGGCATGTCACTGCAAAAAACGAAACAAATATTTTAAATGAACAGGCCAGTTGGCTTTTTACAAAGCGTGAACGTGGATTTGAACTCTGGACTACCGAGAAACAAATACTGCTAGTGTCAGAGTGGAGGGCTTGGGCGACGCAAGAACTCCGGATCACAACACAAGCCCATACTAAAAATCTGAGGTCCTATTGTCCTACCGGAGCAATCTTAAACAAGCTTACACAAGCCAAGCTTTTCACTTACTTGACGGGTTTCCTTTCTTCAATAACAACAGGTGGTTTTGGAGCACCGTCCTCCTTTGGAAAGATGTCGATCCACATTTGAAGTTTACCCTGAAGTAAAGAACCATAACACAAAGAACTGACTAAGATTAAAAGAACCAAATATGGTAAACGGTTATAAGACAATTACTAAAAAGTAAAAGGACCCTGCAATTCTTGATCTCCTCAGGGCAACTAACATGTGAGCACAAACATAAACGCGAACGATGTTCAGGTTGTTCACACAGTACACCAACGCGAGGTCCTCCAAGATGACGGAAGACGCCATCTTCGTTAAAACTGAGTCGTGGGGGATTGGCGCATGCATCAGGTCGCTGATGGATGGTAATATTTTCGTTTACTGGTAAAATTTCGGTTTTAAATGTAAAGGAAATTGTTTTTCTGATTTGCTAGTTTTGCTTTTATACAAGTTATGCCTCTGCAAAACATGCCTTACCTGTTCGATATCAGGTTGAACCGGACTGTACAAGGATCTGGTTTCCACGTGTTCGGGAACCAAATTGAATGTGTGCAGAATGTGAAGAGCCAGACGCTCATGCGCAGGTCCAACTTCACCCGCTGGGGGAGTTCCTTCCTCTGCGAATGATGAGAAGGGTTACGACATCAACATACCACATCGAAAGAAGAGTTGTTTTGTGTTAATATATACTGAAGTCTCAATCCTTATTCCGCGAGCTACGAATAATTAACAATTACCCTGCGAAATCGCGCGGAACATCGCCTACTTAGCCGACGAGGTCAGGTAGGTAGGTAGGTATACTTTATTTAATTAAAAGAAACACGCTAGCCCCAATAACACTCAGCTGGTTTCCATGGAGGGCGTGTTTGTACAGACATAAAAAGAGACTAAAACTAATCATAGGCCGAGTTGGCTAAAATGAGACGACATTCCGCAAGATTGAGCACGATAATTGCTTTATTATCCAACGAAGCTTATTTTACAGCTATAAAATAGCCGTTATGCGGCGCTTTGCGTGAGTTTGGCCAAATTTTCGTTACTTGACGTATATCGCATGATTTCTGTCTAGAACAGATGACGAATAACAATCGCTTCATGACCATAATTAGGCAACGTGACAATTTGCCGAATAATATTTCTGAATATTTTGGGACGTTGAGAGCGCAGTTGCATAGCACGCACTGGGCAATTGAGTCTTTAACTACTTAACCAATAGCATTGTCCTTGTTTTTGTGATAGACCCAAGTGATGACATTACTTTGGTTTTATGACACTTTCCGAACTAAAATGACTTGTTACGACTCCGTCACTCAACATAGCACGTGTAGCAAGTTCATTTACGTTTCTCACCGAATTGACTCAAAGTGTATTCTCTATCGGCTATTATGATCCTGTCAGGATTTTCTTTTTTGCCCGGGAAGTAGTTGAACTTCTTCATGGTCATCTCGCAATGCCGCTCCAGGATCCTGAAAGGCTTCTCACAGTGACGCCAAGCATTTGGTCCAGATCTATAAATCAACCACCAAAAATATCTTATTTCGCTTGCATGCCTTTTCCCTCGAATGACTTTATTTTGATGTCCCTGCATCGGATCTGAGGTGTTCAATGCGCTTTTTACATTTTCTGTAACGAGTCTGACGGCCAATGCGTTCATTTCTTTGATTTATCTTGGTCGCAAACAACGTGAAGCTAATGCTTGAAAGCTACGACAAACTCGTTCATATTACTAGCAAAAGGTGCTTTGATAGCAATTGTACCCAAGACCGAAACACACGTCAATCAAATTGAATAATCGTAATCTTATATCAAGGATGGTTGGACTGTACGTACATGAAGTATGTCTTTTGCAAACCACATTTTGCATGGAAGCGAGACAACAGCCTCTGTTCCAGGTCAACCACCGTCTCGCCAATCAAATCGTCCCTGCTAAGGTAGTCATAATCCATGACTTGAATCTTCAGATCCTTTACTTGAGGGATGGACTCTTTGAACTCGAACACCCTATGGGCAAATAAAAAACAGTAGAACTTTAAGCACAGATTGCTCATTACAGCACAAAATTCCGCACTCATTAATACAAAGTCCGCAAGAAACTATTTTCGAATTGGAACTGTCCTTCCCAAGTTTTTCACTCTCAGTAACAAGGTAATAAGTTAATTAACGAGCTTGTTTCAATATTCCACGATATTTCTGAAATTTAACATTTAAACCGCGACTCAATTAAACTGGATACACGCGACAACATCATTTACGAAATGAACAAAAATCGTGTCATAACTCTTCAATCTCTGGCTTGAACCGATGGGACAGTTTAAGAGCACCTGTTTGCAAAAATCGCACGAGGGTGTGCAACTTGGAGAATAAAATCAAAATTCTCAAATATGGCCGGTAGAATGTAGATCTTGTGCAACAACGACGACGATGACAACGACTGACAGCCCTTTGCGTCAGTTTTCTATGGTACATATACAAAAATTCCCGAAAATAAACGAAATGATGTATTCAAACACTGAATATACCACTGTAAAGTAGAAATTTTGCTGGATGCATCTTGTTGGTCATTTTCTGAAGAATTGTCCAATCATTATTATCGCTGTTCGGTTAAAAGAAAATTCTGATTGAAGTAAGAGTTATCTTTTTTACTTCCACTAGACCAACATGCTCGCAAGGTTTGAATATTTTCGATTTTGCCAAGTTACACGACCCCACACGATATTTCCCGACGGATGTTTGTAATAGCCGACTTACTTTCCGAAAACTGGATTGAGCGTGTTGGGTTTAAAGCTATCTTGGTCGTCATACTTCTTCTTTCCAAGGGAGACAATGAGGTAAGGGTCAGCCTGAAGAGAAAGAAGTTTTAGCCACATAAATTCCTATGATTACGAATAGCGGTACTTTCACTGAGGTTCAAATTTTGACAAGGATGGAGGGCTGCAACCACGGCATTATGATGGCGTATCTCATAAAACCTATGCTATCATTCTAAACAAGATGCGACATGTCAGGTAAAAAACAGCAACAGTTGCAACAATAGTTATGACTTACCAATCCACTGGGATCTTGCGGTTGGAGTTCAGTCGCCTACAAAATGAAAAATTTGAAACGTCTCAGCTTAAAAAGTCTTAGCTTCTTTCCGATTTATTGCCATATTCTCTTGTATTGTGAATTCTGTGTACGCTTCTTAACAGGTTTCCTTGAACAGTGAAAACCCGCCAAAGAAGAGAGACAGCATGGATGAGTAGTTAGCCAGCCGGACTTGAAATCTGGAAGCCATGGGTTCAAATCTCATTTTTGTTTCTGGCTGATGTTTTTCTCTGAGGTTTTGGTTTTAAATCCTCCACCCGGACACCAAATGGATTTGTGTTCAGTGCGGGTTCAGAATTCAACCCGGCTTCGCGCTTTCGGTATACAGCCAAAATTTAATTGTCTGCCAAGTTAGATTTTAACAATTTCTGTAAAATAGTTTTCCCTATTTTCAGCATCGATTTAGTATCCTCAATCAGCACAATAGTGCCTAGCACATCGACATGCAGATATAATTAAAAATAAATAAACTTCATCAGCAGTGAAAAGATTAAAAGAAACTTGACTCTTAAAGCGAATCAAAAGGAGACTTGACTACACACATCCTTCTCGAAACAAAAGCCCCGACACTTCTTCAATAAATTATTGTTTCTCAGGTACTGTATTTCGTGTCTCTGGACGATTACAAATGCGTAAATGGTTCGAGTGGCCGCACCAACGGTATAAAATAATAAATTATATAGAATATGGCCGCTGGCCGTATTAACTGGATGGCCGTATAAAAGGGTTTCTTATAGGAGACCTTAGGATGTTTCGCCGGGAAGAATAATAGTGACAGTAATAACGAGGTGACCGTAAGGCGGGGTTCCAGCGTATTGAAATAAAGGTCTTAAGCAGAGGCAGAGACCAAAACCTCAAATTTTATAGCAAATGTTGTAAACTGGGGGCGTCACTTACCAGGATAACGTAGACTCGCACTGTGCACTCGATTGGCTCAGTGCTGGGAAGATCGGTGAACATGGTAACTGGAAGCTCTTCGGTGGCTTCGTCAGGAATGGGGTAAATGCGAAACGCTCCCTAACAAGAAACGAAATCAATGAGGTTTGAATTGCTTTTAGTCACAACGTCAAAACAAAGTTAGGCGCAAAAACGTTGAATGACAAACTGAGGACTGATATCTCGCCTGAACACTTTTTTACACTTCAAGGACCAATGTTTTCCGTTTAATTATATAGCTACACCAAAATCCATTATTGTCAACAGATGCATTTTTTATTAATTTTTGCCAACTGTCCAAATTTAAAATATATTGGACAGTTTTTTCTCAAACTGTCCAATTTAAAAAAATCTGGATACCTTCCATAAACCAATCAATTATCAAGAAAAACTAGTTTGGAGGGCGAAACATCTGCGATGTACATATATTTTTGGATACTATATAATTAATAGGTGACAGGACTACATGCTTTTCCAATTTGGAAATAATTGGACTTGGCCTACGACCTCGTCCAATTTCGCAGTCCTCGGAATTTTTCTCATCCAATTATTTTCAAATAGAACAGCATGTAGTCCTCTTCCATATACTAATTTTGCATAATCTTATGCAATGACCTTAAGGTTAGTACATCCAGAACTCTTTTGAACCTGCATATCTGTTTATTATCTAAGGGCTTTATAACTATGTATCTGTATATAACTATGCTCCCCCACTGATTGAATGTGCACCTTGTGCTAACTTAAGGCAGAGGTATTTTTGGGTGAAGAGTTAGTGGTATTCTTGGTGCCAGAGCTTTTGTTCTCGCCGAAGGAAAGTAATGAATGGCCAGGCAAGGCGCAGTTCAGGCCTCAAGAACCAAGGTTAACAAAACTTCCTTACTTGTGGCAGACCTTGAATAGTTCATTCTAAACTTTCAAGTTGGTCATTTACAACCCATGTCAATCTTCCTCATTAGAAATCTTTGATTTGAAGGCAATTTTCTGCATTACCAAAGATGAATTTCGTCCTGCATTATGTAGTATTGATGTCTTTTACCTTAAATTCACCGACAATTCCATCATCATCATCGTCGTCTTTCGACGACTTGGTCTTTCCACGTCGAAGAGGAAACGTTGCAATGAAGTCGTTGAAGCCTTTGAACTCTGGAACCTTCTCCAGTTCTTTGTGATAGACCTAGAGCACATCACGATAGATCAGTCATGCATGACGGGTAGATTGTTGTTCATTTGTTCTCTGAGAGCTAAACCAGATGAGATCAAATAGAGTTTCAAAATTCCTCATGGCTGTCCAGGGATACTGCCGAGTTGACGTTATTCTATTCGAATTCTAGATGGACAACAGTTTCCGTTGACCTCTTCTGACTGGAATCACCTGATTTTAAGATGGTAGGTTCCTAATATGTTTCCTCTTCAGATACTGACTTTCGAATACGTGCGGTTTTCGTAAACCGCCAATTCTTACCTTGAGCGTGTCGTAACCCTTTGACAAGTATTTTCTAGAATGGTCTTGAAAGTCAGCCTTATCGCCAGTTTTGCCAGTGGTAAATAATCCAACCAGCTGGGGAATCGACAATGTACAAAAATAAGTTCATGATAATCATCATGTTCGACATCTTTCAATTTGGGCAAATTTATAAAAAATCAAATCGGTCTTTATAAAGGATGCTTAGGACCAACTGAGCCAATCGAAAAGAACAATGAAGAATGCATGCCAGAAAAGATGCACTGTCGTGATGTGGAAACCTCAGGATTTTGCCAATTTTCTTAAGTTCCTCTTTCTTTCTTGACCTTCTATTTTGCTAAAACTCGCGTCTTTGGTTGAAGCATTTTATTATTTTAGGTTTATCCCTATTTGAAGGAAGTCGCTATCATCACAATACATCAGTTGATGACTTGTCAATATAATGGATGTAACATTTCAGTGCAAAATAAAACTTGAAATAGATATTCTCAAACAAATTAATAACTAATGACGTTAAATCAATGAACCGTGATAGTGGTTTGGAAATCTGATATTCATTAGCATAGATTGTTACGACTCTATTACTTCGTTTTCTCCGTAATTTAGTTTCGTGAAAAATAGTCCGACATATATCGCGTGCTTTCAACTACTCAGTGTTTGAAAATGTGATGATACACTGTCCCTTGTGCTTGATTAATGTATTAAAGTAATTACTATTATTATTATTATTATAACTATTATTATTATCATTATTTTTGTTAAAGACAATAAAACAATCACTCCAAGAAAGCAAACGAGAAAAACCAGACCAATAATGTCAGACCTTGTCTCCTTTAGAAACTCTTGCTGCTCCACCAGCACCAGTCAAGGAAGCAAAGTATTTAGACCACCAATCAAACCTGTTTGCTTCCTGTTAAAAAATTAAAATAAAATAGAAAAGCATAATTTATATCAATAATTAACTCGGTCTTGTGTATCTTGCAATGCTGTTACATAGTTGTTTGTTTTTTGCTTTAAAACCTTCAAAACACTGCCTTAAAAACACGCAAAACCTTTTCCCTTACATCAAGCATTTTCTTTTTCTTTTCTTTTTCCGCCTTGGCCTTTTCTTTCACATTCTTTGGTGGAGGAGCATCTACAGCGTCCGTAATTTCCGGCCAAATCTTTTTCTGAGGGGGTGAGGTATCGGTCAAATCCACAAGTACTTCTGCAAGAGGGACATTGAGAGAGGGGAAGGGAAATTATAAAGTAAGCAGCAACAGGCAGCAACGGCAATAAAAACGAAGGCTGCAGATAAGGATAAAGGGAAGCAGTAATTTAATTACCATCCACTTCTGAATCTTCGTCAGCTGTTTTCTGTGAAGGCAGCTTGCACTTGAAGGGCCCAAGGGACTTGACTGAGTGGATACCAACCAAGGGTTTGCGACCAAATGCACGGTTGTCTTTGACCCGGATGTTGATTGGTGGAGAGTACATGTCTTCAACTGGCAAGTTCTTAAAACAAGAAACAATTAAAACGTTTATTTCAATCACGTGCTTGGAAACGCCCGGCATCAGGGATGGAATACCATGTAAATTTGCGTGCGTAAAACATACGGATTTAGATGTCTCAAGTTCGCATTTGTAAACAATTGGCGCCAGCAATGTTGACCAGAAAGACAGACAAATACGGAGACAGATGGACAGACATGCTGCAGTGAACAGATAGGGAAAAAGACAGACAGTCAGCCAGGGAGCCATGCAAGCTGCTGAGGCAGACAGCGGACAGACAGACAAACTTTCAAGCTGCTTTGTTGTTTGTTGGCTCAGTTGTTTGTAACGAGGATCTTTTACTTACCAGTATCTTTCTTTCCAAGACTGGTTCTGCGAAATTTGGGGTCTTACTGGAATTCTCGATAACAAGTGATGGAATAACAGTACCCATGCATTCAAACTCGATCGAAGGCGATTTCACTTTAGCCAACTGGAATTTCTTCATGTTACGAACTCCCCAACAGAGAACCTAAAGTCATAATTAAACGATTATTGTCTACAGATATACGCTGCAGCGAGGTAACAATCTTTATTGGCTCCACTTAGATTAATTATAGGAGAGGTACTATATGCATAAAAGTTGTTAAAAGAAATTATGAAGATTTATTATTAACTGGAGCCTAGATCAAGCTACATGAACCACAAGACTATAAAAGAAAACAGCGATAAGTATTCTTACTAAGAAGACCATCAGGTTCTCTTACTGTACAAGTATGATGCCTTACCTCCACCGCTGTCCTCTGTACCACAGGTCTTACTTTACTACGCACAGGGTACACGTCTCCGCGCATCGATGGAGGGTGGGGCAGCTTTGCTCCCTCGTCCTAGAGAAATAATACTTTCATCAGGGAACATTGTTTCGTTTTTAATTACAATGCAAATTAACTTGTTAAAAATGGTTACCCGTTTATTTGCAATCTGATTTTGGCAAATACAAATACACCTGTTTTTGAACAGCTTTTATCCAAATTTTCATGAATGGATGACGGCTAATTAAACAAGAGTTACTATGCAAAAAAACCGGTAGACTGATCCCCACAGCAGTGAGAAGAAATTAAAACAGAAATAAAATCACATTAAAACAAGTACAATATATTTGCTCGATATTTCGGTTTTAAAAACAAACTTTCTGCGGGGGCTTTGAAGAAAATGAATGCTAAAAATACAAAATGAAAGTAACATATAAGAGGGGGTATAAAGTTCCTAAAGAAACTGTGGCGCTGTGTCGGTGAGAAGTATAACAATATAATTTGGTTTTATCAACTGGGTTGATAATGTGAATTGGCCACCGTGAAGAGATTCGAGATTCAGCTCTCGAATCTCTTTACGGTGGCCAATTCACATTATCAACCCAGTTGATAAAACCAAATTATATTGCAACATAAGAGCTTTGAAATATAAAATAAGAAGCTATGATAGACGCAAGATGCATGTCGCACAAAGTAGGCTTTGCTCGACAGGGACATATCTTTCATTACCTTTTTGCAAGGTCTTTGAACAACTTACAAACAAAATTAATTAATTCCTCACCAAAAACAACTCGCACTCCGCCAGGATCTCGCCGTCATCTTGGTCTCCACGCTTTACCTTGTACCATAGCAATTTAGGCTCTGGAGCTTCAATTCCTTTGAGTCGGACTTTGGGAAGCAGCACACAGCGACCAAGAAAATCATCTTTTCCCTTTATAGTAAAAGTTTGGATAGAAGCGAGACATAAATGTTCTGATAAGAACTGAATTAACCAGTTATTTGTTTTGCACTGTGTTTTAAAATCTCATCCAGCCACTTCACTCTTCACAGTGTTTATGGTGGCACTTTGTATTTCTGAATGAAATTGTGAATCGACGCCGAAATTCGCGTTCCGTTTAGCGCTTAACTTCAAAACTGAACAGTCGATTAGCCTTTCATTCTCTTACGCTGGTCAACTTTTCAAGCTAAATTTATTTCTTACGTTCTTTCTACGTAGAACAATGTAAAATGGTTTGAGTGCATCTCTACAGACGTACCATGCCTGTATCATGATCAAATAACTCGACTACTACGCTCGGAGGATTCCGTTTCACGTTCTCTGGGTCTTCACAGATCTCCACGTTTAGAAACAGCAGCGTTTGATCCCAGGTGGCGCAGGGAGTTTGGGTGATAGTGTATGTTACTTGACTCTGGTTTGCAAAAGCAACTCTGGCATAGGGATCTGAAAAGAAAAGTGAAGAATATAATTTACGAATAGTTGCATGTCCTGATGAATAGACTCCTAACTCAAAAGTGCTAGAACCGGGCATCTGCGGCAATCGCTGCAGTTCATGTTTCTGTTTTCTAAATCCAACCCCACTAAATACTTCAAAGACAGCTTGATTTGGTTTGGTATGCAAATATAGCCTCCAGCCTGAAAATGAACTAAACGCCAACGCCCTTCGATGGTGCATTTATGCGTGGTTCAATTCTACATGTTACATGTTATTTAGCGGTCTCCATCCCCGGCCACCCCCCAGGGCTCCTCGTCGACGTCCTTTTGTGCACAAAATCGAGATAAAAATACTGATTTCTGTAAAAATAGCAAAAGCAGACGGTTTTCTAAGACCTACACTTTCCTGAAAGCGACCACGAAGTCCCTCGTTTCTCGCGACTTAGCCACTTGTTATCGCGACGTCGTCCTTAATAAAGTTATAAGGGCCGACTTACATTTGTTGCACGTCAACTGAAGGAAAAACTCTAACCCGATTGTCTCGCCACTTCCTCGAAAGAAAGGAGCTTGCAACCAGCGAAAAGGACATTAAAGGGGAAGCAGAAAAGGACATTAAAGGGGAAGCAGAAACCTTCATACGCGTATTTAAATATTAAACGATTATTCTTCTCTAACCAGTCGGCTACAATCTTCAGATTTTCCCTGGAATAAGGCAGTCTCCTTCGCGCCAACCGAAAAGTGGCGTGCTAGGAAGAACATCGAGAAGGTACTTTAGATTTGCCCCAACCCTGCCCACCGGGACAAGGCCGTTTAAGACAATTCCCCATCCCCGGGCCGAAAGGGTTGGACTTGTCACGGGGGTTGCCCGAGGGGTGGTTACAAGTAGAATTGAACCACGCATTACTCTGACTAACGGCAAGCGCTCAAACGACAAATGGAGCGCTTTAAATATCAATTTCACTTATGTGTATGACGACGAAACAAAACAGTTTCTTATAATTGACCTGGCCTATTCTCAGAAGGTATCGTGTACTTTGTAATCACAAGGACTAGCACTAGGGTAAACAACAAATTGTTTAATTAATTCGTTTAGGGAGGTTTCTTTTCCGATAGGCTGAATAAAATATTCTCTTTATAAGAAGGCACTTTCCGTGTTGCCATACGCGTACTTGTAGTTTGTCACGAAAATGCAAAATAAATAAATCGCGCATTACAAGCATCACGTGATGTTAATAAAGCTATTTACCGTTCATTCCACTTTCATCTTTGGCGACCAGGTCACGTGCTTGGTAGACATACACCCATAACTGATACTTGTGAGGTTCTATTAAGAAAATGAAAAATTATTGCAGCATTTTGAATTATTATGCATGCTAGTAACAGTCCCTCCGAGGTATGATAATGCGACGATAAAAAAGTATGAGGACTCCTCATACTTTTTTATCGTCGCATGAAGTCTACTTACTCTTGAACGACACAAACATCCTTGGAGATAAACATAATGCGCTTTCGTTGTCCTGGGAGAAAAAAATTATAATGGAAAATGTCGATGAGCCAATTATATACACAACTCTAAGCTATTGTTTTAGGGGCTAGGGGCATTGTTTCTGTTGTTTGATTTACTGTTTTCACGCAGGGTATCGAGCCATTCATGTAAGACCTTACAAGAACTGCCACATCACATTTTTCTTTATACTGTACATTTAGTTATTTAGAATCTCTTTGGTGGAGGCTTAATCTTAACAGTGACTCATTAAAGTGGCTGAACTCGAGGTTGCTGTTCATGTAAGCTTCGTGTACATCAGTTGTCAGAAGGGGAAAACTAAGCACAAGTCATGATGCATGTAATACAAGGTTGAAGGGATTCAGGCGTGTCGAGTATGCCACCACCGTTACTAGAAGTCAAACGCAAATGATTTTAACGATTAAAATTCTCCCAGTTAGCATATTACCTATGCAGAGATCTGCAAGTGGAAAGAATTTGCCTCTAACATTAAGCATTGATAGGTAATTACCTTGCTCTTGAGTTGGACCCTCAGTACTGGTGGAAGGGTGCACGAGAACCCATCAATCTTCCCAGAGGTTGGGACCATCTTCAACAACCAACGCCTTCTTCGCACGAAATCAAGTTTCTTCTCTTTGGCGTGAAACTTCATGTTGAACAACGGGGCGTAACCCCAGCCCTCCGCTAGAAGCTTTTGTAAGTGATCCTGGTACAAATTAAAATAGGGAACAAAACAACGAGGCAGGGTTAATCCGAATGTAGCAGACGGGAGCCACGTTGTGGGGTATATCCGAGATTACGATGAAAAAATACTGAGGAGAAAGCTGCCATATATATTTATGTTTGAAGAAATGATAGGATCTTTGAAACACAGTTATGTGAGCTATGGTTGAAGTGAAGTGAAGCGAGGTCGTGTGTAAGCAATTTAATGGTTAGTGTACTGCACTCCGGATTGAGCCCAGATTCGAACCCTAGCTGAGCTATGAGCTAGCTTTGCCAGGATACTCAACTGTCACACTGCTTCTCTCCACTCAGGATAATGGGTTAAATGGGTACCAATTGCCCGCTAGGGAAACCCGACAGAACGCTGGGAGCAACCTGTGGTCGATGGACGAGCACCCCACCCTTGGAGAAAAGCGGTAAAACTCTAAGTCACCCGGAGCGCGCAGTACGACATGACTCTTGTTTCTTTATCCGAGAAATATTTACCTGTTTTTTCGTTGCGTTTGGATCCACAAGTTCCCTGCTTCGCACGAGTCTTCTCCTCCTGCACATGTGATAAGCTTTCATTACTGGCCCATACACGCCGTAAGTCGGGTTTACACCGTACTCCCAACCTACAACAAGTTCGCATCGAATTTCTTGTTAGCCTTTTTATCAGAACCTGGATTAAAAGAAATGCACTGGCGGAAGTTAGGAGAATTAAAAATCTTTCAGCTTGGAAGACCATACTTAAAGATATAAAGCTTATCCTGCGATCCTGCGAATTCCTGCAGAACATCTTCTGATACTTAGCCGAAAGGCTGTTGGCCGAGTTTCCTAAAATCACACGATTTTTCACAAATTCAACGAATTTTACTACTAAAACAATGTGGTTTTGCAGCACCCTGCAAGAGTGAAAAAAATCTCGGCAACCTTCGTAAATCGCAGGATATTTGTTATGTATGGATGACAATGTATGGACATGAGATTGAATGAAAACTCGGGGTATTAGTTAATTGAAATATTGGGCGAAGCCAAAAATATGACGTCACGTTTTTTTGTATAACTGACCTTCTGCATCAACTGCTCTGTTTTTGTCTACTTCCCAGTCTTTTGTCTTCCAGGCCCAGCCGGGAGGAGGCTGTTGAGTGGCTGGCGATGCTACATCTTCTCCGTTCTGCAACAAAGTGGGTAAAAAGACAGACTATGAAAAATGCAAACCGTTTAATGTAAGCTAGACAAGGAAAAGTTTAATCTCACCGCGTCAGTCCAGTTATGTTCCGCTGGTTTAAAGTCTCCACCGGGAAAACTTCTGCTTTGATTTTCAAACGCTTCAACCAAGAATTCTTTGTGACCTTCATCTGGATCGTGGAACAAACTAAAAGAAATATACGAATTTCAGCCCCTGATGTAATTAAGGTTATTTAAGGTAGTCAGTACTCTATTTCTCCAACTATTACTTTAACTAAATATGTTAAAAATATAAATGCTGGGTACGAATAAAGTTGTTGTTGTTGTTGTTGATTCATACATTCATTTTCACGAATAGAACACTTGTTCTATTTTCTGCGAGGTACTGAGCGCAGAAATTTCTCATTCTTTCAGAACGTGGAGGGTGAATTGTTTAGGACACATCTGTATCCTTACGAGATTGCATTAAACCTATAGCATGAACAAGGGTCTTGATGGTTACTTTGACTAAATTCTGAAGGTCTAACAAGTTTCGCCAGAGTTACAGAATACAGGAGAAAACCGGCATTTCGACAAGTCATGTCTATGGCTGTTGAACAGTAGCTTTGTTGGCATCAAAATGGACATCTTAGTCAAATATTCGACGTAACGGCATTTATGAAATTGAAGGCCCTCCTCCCAACGAGTACTCAATTTCCCCTAATGTATAAAGCAGGTTTTAGCTGACATTCGAAAATACAAGACCTCGTAGGCTTCCAAACTACTACTGGTGTTGCATTTTGCTGCTTGGAGGTTACCATATAAAAGCTACTCTGTACATGATCTGTGCATATTCCTTTCAAATTATACCTTAATTCTGGTTTCTTTTGCCAGCCACCATCAAACTTCCATCCATCGGGCGGAAGGAACTTGTCCTGGGGTAGTTCCAGCTGTAAATAAATACCATGACAATGGGTTCCGTAAAATGAACTTACTATTGTTGAAATGAACATGCATAAGATGATGATAAAATCGAGAACACGCCTTGTCTCCACCCAAAACGTTGGCGTGTGTAAACCCATTAAGCAAGGTTAGACCGGTTTCATCTTACTGCAGGGCCTGGAAAACGGAAAGGCAAGACTTAAAAATAGATAAGATCAGACGTTTACAATCCTGAAACGGTGAATGCTGATAGTTTTACAGTAGACTTTCTTTTAGCAAATGCTAAAGTAGCAGACATCTATAATGGTGCTCCCTGATCAATATCCGTAGCTGTATTGGCTAAGAAGGTCAAAAAAAGCTCCCTTATAATTATCTTTGCTCCACCCAACGCGATTAGCCTTGCTAAATTTTGGTGGAGAAACTTATCACTGTAATTAGTATTCTATATGATAAACGTTGTTGTTGTTGAAGTGAGAAAAAAGTGCGGCCTATTTCTGTAGTCTTTTAACTTCATTTTTACTTACGTCTCCAGAAGCATCAGAGAAGTGAGCACGAGTCGACAGTTTATTATGGGTCCACTTGCCGATCTTCACTTCATTTTCGTACTGAATTGAAAGGAAATATAAGACGAATTGACTGATAACATCGTTAATCAGTTTAACAGTAATAACATCTTTATGTCTGCAAAACGTATGTAAATATTTTAACGACTTTGAAGCATTTTATGTGGACTGAAAAAAAACCAACGTTGAATGCAAATCCTTTGGCCTTGGCTTTTAATTTGAAAAAAATTAAGATTAAAGGAAGAAAGATCTGGTGATAGACCGGAACATAGCCTATGTCCCAAATAGTACAAGAATTTCAACCAACTTACCGTCTCGGCAAAAACGCAGAAGTCTCCCTCAGTTTTTGGTCGTGCAGTCCAGTACTGCTGTTGTTTCTCCAATCCTAACCACATCTCTGCGCGCAACTTAGCGGGAAGATCTGGGTGTTCCTTGATGTCATTTCCCTTCTTACCAGGATACTATAAAACAGAACAAGCGAAATACAAAACTTTTCCGCGTGAGCAAATCAAAACATCTGCGAGCAGGCTAGTTACTTGAAGCCGTGCTTGTGTCAATTGCAAAGCACAGCACAGAGCGAGTACTATGTACACAAACGGATCTATTGTTTCTCCGTCTTTGATTATGCTACTCATGTATAACCTTGTATAGTTACCAACGATTGGCCAGAGATTAATGGGGAAAATGGGACAACGTTTGTCATTCTTGCATGTATTTGTGAAACGTTCTGGTCGGTGAGGTCCGGAAAAAAGTCGGTCGGTCGGTAAGGTCTGGAAAAACGTTGATTGGTCGTTAAGGTCCGGACAAAGGTTGGTCGGTCGGCAAGATCCGGTGAAACGTTTTGATTGGTCGGTAAGGTCCGGAAAAATTAGATATGACTGAATCGAACACTACCTTTAACTGAAGCTCGATGGTTTTTCCACAGTACTTTCCACACGCGACTTCGGTCTCTGAGAACAGGAGAAGATTGGCTGGCATCCTGTAATAAGCGACTCGCTTGTCTCCGCTTATCATCCAGATGATCACATCTGGCATGCTAACCTGAGGCTATGGAACACAATAGAAAAAATAAATAAGTTGAACTCATGTCTACCTGATGCAACACGACGATTTGCAATAGACTTGCTCGTTTTTCTGATATGATTATTAACAATTATCTAGCGAAATGGCCCGATACTTTACTTGGTTGGCTAAAATCTGACGATATTCCACAAGATTGAACAGGAGAATTGATTGATTGTTCAACAAATTGTCAACGAAGTGCATTTTTCAGCTAGAAACTGAAGCTGTGGTTATCTCCCGTCTTGGCAAGACTTCGGACGAATCATCGCAGGATAACTGTAAGACGACGGATAACAGTCGCTTTATGACCATATATGAGCAACGTAACAATTTGTTAATAATCCGTAATATTTGTGTTGTCATGAGTTCAAGAGAATTGTTACCTTTTTTGTTTCCAATTCTTGGCTTACATGTTTTGGTCAATTACATTAACAAAGATGAGCCACTTTAAAGATTAACTCAGTTTTCATTACCAGGCCATTACCTCAATTGCCAAGTCTTCAATTCGCTGCGAGAAACTTTCAATCTCAGCCAACATTTCTTTGATTTCCACTTCATCCTTCTCTGGTTCACCTTCTAATGGCGGCTGTAACTTCCACTGTAGAGCACCAATATCTTCCAGCAAGAAATTCTACAAAAAGAAATTAAAATAGAAATAGTTTCCGTGGTTCAATTGTATCCCTAATTTAAATTTTATTTTCCGCACATGTAGACATGTGACTTTAAACTGTACTTACGAATTCATCTATTCTCATTTGATGGAGCTTGTTGTCCAGCTGATTTCTTTTTCCAGGTAGCTTAGGGATTTCTTCTTGAAAGCGGGACAATTCATTTCTATAAATAAGAGCACAGTTGAGAAATTTATTACAGTATGTCATTTAATAGTTTGAGCTACATTTATTACAATGATTTCAGATACAAACAGAATTAAAATTTTGAAAGTCTACAAGTGCGAAACGATGTAGTCATAGTTAAGGCGAGATCACGTTATCACGATTGTTGCGCATCTATCCAGCTAAATTCCCCTTACAAATAGGCTAGTCTCGATATGTTTAAGGGTTTTAGCGGACTAAAACAAATGAAATCCGGCATAAATGTTAGTTAAAAATGCATGAACTCTCGGACTCAAGACCAAACTTGATATCCCAAAAAATCAAAATTGGCATATTTTAGTAGCGCGTACAACTCGGAGAATTCACCTGCAGTCCCTGACAAGATTGTCGAACAGAGAAGACAGCATGTCTTTAAGTTTTGGATCATCACTAACTTCGGACAGTTCAGCCGCTTGTTTGAGGCGTGATAGAGACTCGCGCTAAAATGAAATACGACCATTTACACAGACGAAACAGCATAAAATATCATACATGCCTGTTGACACATGGACAGTAACATAATTTAAAATCAGTGATACCACAAGGTGAAATAACCATTAACTATAAGGTGAAATAATTATTATGGATACACAGAGAGAAGTTGGATTTTTTGGGGTCACAAAGTCCGACCCTAATCTGCAAATGGGGACAATACCATGTTGGACGAACTAACGAGTGGGTTGTAGATCAGATTTTTCTTTGTCTTACTGAACCGTAGTTGGTGGTTTAAATCGTGAACCTTGGAAACAGTCCATTTCTTTGCAAATTTAGGTTAGGGTCATTAACCTGTCACCTGCAAGATCGTCATATGCCAAAAGGCACTTTTACTCTCGCTCTTTCTGTGTCCAATCTACAACGTCCGCGTAGTAAGTCAACTATAAGAACGTCTTTTTTCGGCCGATATGATTGACACTGAACGAAGAACGTTCGAGTTATTATAAGTTCTATCACACAATGAAAAGATAAAAGGCATGATGACTGACAATTTATCACTTACCAACCGCTCCACCATTTTGTTAAGAATGTTAACTGGCTCAAGTCTGAAGGCGATGTCTTCCCAGGAGCATTCCACGCACACACAAGGCTTGTCCTGAGCCCACGGGAGATAGTAGTAGTGGCATCCATCGTACACAGCGTTGGAGGGAGGAGTGTTACACGGAGCAACTGACTCGTCAAACTTATTCCCATTGTTTCCTATTTGACGTATGAACGAGAAAAAACGCTGTTAGTATTTATTTATTTATTTATTTATTTATTTGCCACACCACAGATACAATTATTATAACGACAGAAAAATAAAGGTAACATTGGCGAGGAGGCCTAAAGGAAACTATGTAGCCTATGTTAATTTGGCCTCCTCAATTATAGTTTATAAGATGAAGTTTAAACGTAGAAACATGACGACGGATAGAATTACAATATCAAATGGAAAGCACCGAAAGAAAAGGAAAGCTGCCAAAAAGGTTAAAATACTTAAACACATTTATATAAGGATACTAATAATTATTACAAATAAACGGTTCAGTTGACGATCTCGGTATTTAAGTATTTGAAAAATTTAGGTCCTCAATCGTGTCAAACATTGCCTCTTGTTATGGCTGGGATTTTTTAAAAACAATGGACCTTTTGTTAGCCGTCCTTTGGAACTTCTCTATCCGCTGTCGCGTAATTACAATCGGATTGAATCGGATTCAATCGTCAAGTTGACGGTGGTGATAATTTTGTCCCAACGGCTGTCTACGTTAATAGTAACATTCAAGTAATAGATCAAACACGAGAGACAGTGTTTCATCGGGATATCCAAACACCGAGAAGAGAGTTGAAAATACGACGCGCAGCGGAGTATTTTTAATGAACTTCGAGGTGTTTGGATAGCCGATGAAACACTGTCTCGAGTGTTTGATCTATCTTCTCAATCGAAACTAAAACTACGGTGAAAACGAAGAAATAAAATCGTAAAAATCTATGCTAATTAAGATCACATTTCCAAACCACGGTTACGGTTCTGATTTTCTTTGTTTTAACGTGATGAATTATTAATGAGTTTGAGAAGGTCGGTTGAAAAAGCGCCATCGTGGCCATAGTTTGTTGTGAACAAGCGAAGCCACGCGTTTAACACGACACCTAAATTAGCTTTTATTTATTCTTGCGAACAGAAACAGAAACCCGGATTAACTTCCAGTCATACTTTCCAACAAAGCGAAACATAGCTTAACTTTTATTCGTACTTGTGACCAAGCGAAGCGATGCTTTTAACAAGAAACCCCAATTAGCTTTTATTCATACTGGCAGAACCACGCTGGGTTTGTAACACTTGTCGCTTTCGAAGCATTTTGAATTTCGCACTCGGTGATATACGCGTCGTGATTACAACACCAAATTTGGAGACTACTATTGTTGAGCCGAAATGCTCTAATCCGCTACCCAAAGTTTGATTCGATCTGAAAAAATGAAAATTGCTTGATGTTAGTCCGACAGAAAGGCAAACGAAAAGCACGATCTAGTCACTTGTATGATATGAATTTGTCTCTGTGAGGTAAATTTGTAATCAAATTTTTCACCGGGGTCATTTTTGAATAGGAGACCAGAACTTTAAAACCTTTTTAACTGATTGATTAATCTATACTCACCAATGCTAACTTCAAATTCCACAGGCCCGTCAATTTCGGAAATCATGAGTGCTTCATAGAAACAGACAAACAGCTTGTACTTCTCACGTCTGAGGAAGGGCTGTGAAAGGAAAAGTGTTCATAAGAGAACAAAGTTAGTCGAAAGGATACACAAGTTCTAATAAATGAATCATCTCATTACAAGTGAACAATAAGTCATTCGAACAAGTTACGAAGATATAACACAGCGGTGATTTTGCCAACGAAAGATTGCATGTCAAGTTTCCGACCACACTTGTCCGAAATGCCTGCATCTTATTACTGAAAAGGTAGCAGCTCTCGTAAGATCTCACATGAATGGCTTGCGACGCACTGAGAGGACAATAGAACAAACAACAGGAACAATGCCCCTAGCCCCCCAAAAAATAGCAACTGCTACCAGTTGAAGTACAAACTTACGAGAGCTGATACCCTACCGCAGGGATCGATAGAAATGGGAGGCGTGGCAGCCAATTGATTAGTTCACTGGACTCCAGCGCTGGGGGTAACCCTTTCTTCCGGGAAGGGCGAGTAGAAATACTCCTTGTCGTTTCATTCTAAAGATACCGGGGAAAGTTCTGGCGCGTGATGGGCTATACGGCTCGTACTCAGACTTCTTTATTTACTAAAAGGTTGTTAATTTCCTTTAACCCAATATGTTTACGTTAAGAGAGATCGAAGATCATTCCGGATATAATAAGGGAACAGCGAGTTTAAACATGCAGTGGGTGGGTTTTTATTATCGTACGACTCCAACCTGCACACTTATGATATCCTCATTCGTCAACACCCCCGTGGGTGCCTTGATGTCTTCGTTCAGAGTGGTGGACAGCTCAACAAGAACACGTCCACGATATGCAACTCCTTCACCCTAAGTAAAGAAAAACATTGAACTAACTCAGAAGCTCCTACAAAGATTAAACTGGAAATGCAGAAAATCAGTAATCAGAACTCAATCAAAAAAAGCAAAAGGAAAAAATAAGGTGCCTAGGGTGGAAAAATGCTAAACCATTATTGGTTTTAGCCTTGTACTTGATTTGCTAAAGGGGCTTAACCACCATGAATGAAATCATCTTTGGAAATGTATAAATCTAACTTCAAATAAAACGAAAACTTGAAATGGATTGCAATTGATGAACATGAAAAATTTAGGCTAAAATCTTCAAGATGTATTATCCGTGACAGACCTCCTTTAAAGGGGAACTGAAGGCAAAAACCATTATTTCTAAAACACATTCTTTAGAATAAAGCCTAACATATACGTTAAGTTTAGTTTGGGTGGTAATTTGTTCCCGTTTCTTCATCTTGGCGAGAAAATTAGGGTTGAAGACGAGGTTTTCCCGCTTGCATTGCGGGTTCAAATTGTATGTGAATGGCATGCTGCGACGTATGATATGGAAAACACTGAGAATTATTCGAGCATCCAGCAGCACAACAGTACACCATGGTACTGGAGAAAAGGAAAAGATCGATAAGGGCATCATGTGTGCTGTAAGCAGGATTGATTAGTTTTATTTATTTGGCGCGATTTATTTTAATTATCTTCCCGATATCATACGTCATAAAAGACCGCTGACCCACCCATACTGAGCCGCAATGCCAATGGCGTAAAATCACGCTAAAAGCGGGTCTTTCGAGGTCGAAAAAAGACAGATGCCGAAAAAAAATTTAAAACATTATTTTCATGGTCAGAACTATAAAATAGTTAAATTTTTGCCTTCAGTTCTCCTCTAAGGAAATGGTTGGTTGAAAAATATTGCATCACCCATATTCCACCACCCATAAGCCAATCACAGAGAGCGTTTCTTTATGGCCTCAGTGCAGCCAAATTGGTGTTTCAAACAAAGAAACGGCGTCCATAAAGGTGTACCAAACTAAGCCTTTAGTATAAACATCGTCCGTTAAGCGTTTGGGGGTCAATACGTATTTGACAAATTACATTTGGATGACCTCCAAGTTATTATGATCTACTATACTCACAATTCCTTTATTTAGATCATCGTGTTCGTCCGGAAGATTTGTAAACTCTCTGGTGGAACCGTAGAAATTTATAAAACATGGACCGAACTGGGGCAGAAATCCTACAAATAAAGCACGTCAATATTAATTATTGAAACCAGCGAGGCTGTGTGTCTAGATCACTATATGGATTGTATTGTCTAACGAATTTGTTGAGATACCTTGAAGTTGGTTTGGAGAGCGTTTCTCAATTGTGTCGAAAAACCAAAGCTAAAGTCAACCAATCAAAACGCGAATCAAATACACGTAACCGGTGCGTAGCGTGGGAAAGCGCGCGAAACTATTTACGACCTCTTTACTTCCGATTGGACGAGAAAGTGCAATGAGTTTTTTAGACAAAATTTAATAAGCGAAGCAATGTAAAACCAAAACACTGGAGTGAAAACTACTCTATCAGAACCCTATATAGCCGCACTTACCTTCATTTGATTCTCCTTGCCCGGCGATGGAGGATAAATTGATGAATGCTGTACCAATACAGTCATCTGTCGAACCTCTGTCCCTGAAAAGGAAATGCATAGTCTGTTCACCTGGAACTTGGATTAAAAACCACTTATCGTACTTGGGCTGTATTTTTGAAGTATCTCTCGATTTTTTGTGCTAACAACCAAAGAAATGAAGTATTGCATTGTACTCAAGACTAACCAGTCGAACATCTGCAGCTTGATTCTCTCGCACATCGACGGGAGCTGTGTAATTGAATAAAAAACTTTTTTTGTAATATTGTTGAACTTTTAACTATTTTTATCTCTCCCCTTCCCCTTTTTAGCTTTTTAATAATAATTTTTTTAATGTAAAGCGCCATGGGTAATTAGTGGATATGAGCGCTATATAACTATTTATTATTATTATTATTATTATTATTATTATTATTATTATTATTATTATTATTATTATTATTATTATTATTATTATTATTATTATCCACAAAGTAAAGCATCATTCTGTTAATTGTGCAACGATATATAGCAATAGTTTCATAGTTACGAAGCTATTCGAGGCACATTCAAGAACTTCACATACACCAATGTAGGACATGTTTAGAACCATCTATTGCCAATGCATAACAAGATAATTTCCTTATTGAGACGGAATTTGGAAAATACTTATTTTACCATCAGAGGAACCTTGAGGAACTGTTTAAATTCTGGGTCACTTTCATGGTATATAATGGATGTTGATGCCTGAGGAAAAATAATACAGGCGCAGCAATGCGGTTAATAAATTGCAGCAACAAATTGCAAGTTGGAAAAGTGTCGATAACTTTAAACATTCGTGAACAATACTGAGCATACCACAGTAAGTTCAACTCAATTAAAAAAAAAAACAACTCGCCTCCCTTCAAGGAGGAAACAGAATGCGAAATTCGTATTTATTGCAACTGTTCCAAATTCAGGAGAGCTAAAAGAGTTATTATAAAATTTCACTACCTTCTTTCCACAGAAGCTGAATTCCATATACGGATCTACCAGGCCTTTCTTTCCCTTGCTTTTTTCGTCCTGTATCAAATTAAGTCGCATTATTTTTCTGAATCGGAGTAGTAACATCCGACGTAATGATCAGCAGGGCATGCGGACAGACAGACAGGCAAAGCAAACAGAGAGCGAGGTAGAGAGACGGACAAGCAGAACCACCAAGCGTTTATCGCTTTGGGCCAAAAAAATGCCAACCCAAACCCGCGAGTTTAACAGGCATTAAAAGATAGATAAAAATAAGTTATGTCAAATGCTTCCTGTCGACCACGGAAGAGGGCATGAAAGAGGGCTATTAACTGGGTAACAAAAAGGACTGGGAATAAGGGGCATGAGAGGTTTCCGAAACCAATATATTTGATAAAGCGCGCACACCGAGGAAAATAATCCAATGGTTGCGACAAACCTCTTTGTCATCATCGCTTGAAAAAAAGCTGAAGAATTTCTTGAAGCTTCGCCCAATTCCGGTATCCACTAAACAAAAGACAAAAAGTGAAACATCTTTGTCAGTACAACAGTATCTAGAGTTAAAGCGTGGCAAGGCTTATGGTAAAGCCTGCTTTAGAGCCTGGTGCTCCATCATACCGGACCTTGCTGGGTTTTACTGATACACCTGGGTTAATATGCCGGGCCAAAAACACAACATAGACCCAGATCCAGGGCTTGAACCCGTTACGTTCTATCCGGAGTCTCAAGCGCACAAGAGATTGGGCCACCGCGTGAACAGGTTTAACGAGTACAGCAATAACAAAATTAGTAATTTGCAAGGTTAAAGTTTTTTCTGCGGGGTCTTCTTAATTTGAAACATGAATGAGGGAGATTTTTCCACCAGAAAAGGGCCAAGATTGTACTTGGGAAAACAATGTAAAACTTTCTTACTTTGTGGAAGATCTTCTGCGTGGTAAACTTTGAGAGTGAAGACAGCTGACTGCCGAGTTACACCCACCGGAAGCAGGAGGTTACTGAAACACGGAAAACAAAATTTAAATTAGCATAAAAACCAATTCTTTATAGTGCCGCAAAGAAAACCCCCTATGCTATCAAACTCGGCAACAACAATGCTGTTATTACAGGAACGAATTTCGTTAAATTGTAACTTTCTATATACCCTGTGGGTTGTGTTGGGGTCGCAAGCTATTGTGTTAAAATGTACAGCCGCCTTCTTTTTTCCTTCGGCGGATAGACATATTCGGCTAACGTGTTCACCTAACGTGTTACAATTGTGAAATTTGTCATACACAACTGATTGCATGCAAGTATCTACGAACAAGTATCTACGAACAAAACAATTGTAACCTCCCAAATGAATCATCACATGATCTGAATTGGGTAGCAACAAGGATTTAAACACGTTAGCCGAATTGGTCTATTGAAACTGCGATACTTACGACTCGATGTCGTCTTCTTGGTCTTTTGGCTCTGCTTTTGCAGCAGGCTAGAAATCAAAGAAAAATAATATTTTTACCACAAGAAAACTTAAACCCTACCCGACTCTTTTTGGTCATTATCTTTAGAGTTAACCTCATCAAACACACTTATCTAAACCTACCGGTGGCTCATCCCCGGGACCTAGAACCATGGCGGTGACTTTCAGATAACCCTAAAAATGAAACGCACAAATAAGTATTGCAATGGTTTCATGATTAAAACTATATGAAAAGCTATCAGGAATTTAGATGGTAGATATTAAGTTTGCTAAATATATTACGCGAGTTGCTGCGACTGGAAATTTCTGTACTTACTGCTGGTGTTTCTCCACCATGGGCTTTCTTGGATGTTCCTTCTTCCTGCCGTGCCGAAAAAAGAAATAAATTTATGAACGAAAACCGTTTTAGGATGGTTGAGCTTTTTCGTGCTCAAAATATTGAGAAAGAAAGCATTTTCGTTTGGGTTGGCTGATCATAACTGTCAATGGTTGTTACCAATTCTCAGTATAATCTTAGAAATTATGATTTTGCTATACCCAGATTCAAGACTGTTGCTTATGGCAAACATAGCCTGACTCATTTAGGTCCTTTCATTTGGTCCAAACTCGACAAATCTATTCGATCGTCTGAATCATTGGACTCTTTTAAAAAGCGCATTAATTTAGTTAATTTCACAAGTCTGTTAGACAATACTTGTAAAGACTGTTTTTTATGTAACAACTTATGATTGTTCTTAATGCATGGCTCATCGTTTGTTTTATATTTTTATATATTTTTAATATTTACAAATGTACATATATTTTATATTTTAATTAATAATCACTAGATAAGTAATTGTAGCTAGGTGTCCCCAATTAGTATACCCTGTATGCTAGCGACCTCGACACGATAATAAAGTTCTTATTTTATCTTATCTTATCGTTAGTAATTAATGAAGTTGAAACAAAAGAAATCGGATTCGTGACGGTGGTTTGGAAACGTTCGTCAAAAATACTCCGAATTTAACTCTCTTCTCGGTGTTTGGAAATGTGATGAAACACCGTCTCTCGTGTTTGATCTACTACTTGAACACGTTTCGAACTATTTACGCTCAAAACGGTTGACCAATATCAGTAACAATTCCATTACTCGATTGTGGCTTTCCCGAAAGAACACTCAAAAAACTAAACAAATCCAACAAAGAAACGGTTTATCCCAAAACAAGCCGAACAAACGGTTAATACTAATAGTCTTCACCTAAAACGGTTGGAAAGGTGCAATTTGAAAACTTCAAAAAAATCAGCTACAGTTGGTTCTACGTGTTGAAACGGTCAGTTTCCGACAATAGAATAAGACTATTATTGATGACTAGCAGTCATAAATCCCTCCTTCCATTTGTCGTGAATCTTTAACCTTGTTAAGGTCCAGTCAATAGGAATTCGTTAGAAGATTTTGTCTTGTCTAAATCAAGCTGGCCATAGACCTGTGTCACAAATTCACCCAACAGTTCATAGAATATTGCTCTTCGGCGGACTGACAGAAGAAAACGGAGAACTATTCAAAATAAGATATATCACACCTCATCTTCGTCTTTATCCGCCGGCCCCGACAGTAAAACCCATTTACGAACAAACGAATGACCTGAAAAGTAAACAAATTATTTTATGGCAAGTGGTATCGAGGTAAACCCGAGCGTTCTGATTGGTTCAGCCTTGTTGGTATTTTGCCATACGGACTGTTTCCATAGAAACGGCTATAAAAACGAATGAATGTACGAACGAACGAAAAGATGGATGAATGAATGAATGATTGAGTAACTGAACGAAAGAACAAAAACTAAGACAACAAACAAAAGTTCTGAAAAACGAACGAATTAATGAAGGAATGAATAAATGAATCAAAGAAAGAAGGAAGGCAGACGGCAGGACTGAAAGAAGAAATAATAAACGAGTTGGAGTGCGAATGAGTGAAAAGCTACAGAGAAAGTAAGAGAACACCTCACCTTTCATTTCGGATATGCTTCCGATGTCGCACTGTGGATATTAACCACACATTGAGTGTTAATTGTATTGACATTTGAAGAGAAATTCGATGCTGATCTCTTTAGGCAATTAGCAATTTAATTTACCTCAAAGAAGCCGAGAAGCGAATCAGAACGCAGCTTTCGAGAGTTGAAGACCTGCGAAAAAATTGTATTTGGAAGTGAAAAAGCAGTTAGAACGTGGCATACATACTTGTTATTTTTCTTCAATTTTTTTTATCTCGAGTTTATTGTTTGAAGATTGGATCCACAGAGGACGTACTGAAAGCAGCCGTAGACACTGGTCAAGAGCCTGTTCTAAAAAAATGACCGTTACCAATAAACTGATCTGATTGGCCTAGCGACTACCCTGTAGTGAAATTAAGAAATCGGTTGGATTGCTGTCATGGCCACTTACCTCGAGACAAAGAATATCATCAAACAGCTCAGCTTCAGACAGGTGGAAGTTGAAGAAAAACGTCTGAAATAAACGGGATCCACGGCTTTATATTTAAAACATCACTTGCAGAAGTACATGGAAATCGAAATTGTTTCGTTTAAAGTTGATATTGCCAATCTAAGACGAAAGTTGAACTTAAATTTGTTGATAAGCCAGCCCAGTCACGGCAAAGCAAGCATTATACTTTATTTAACAAAGCAGGTGGTTAGGTAAAAAGGCAGAAAATGTCTATGTGGAACTGATCTAACTACAATACATCATAGCTCATGAACAAATACCAAAAGCGAGAAAAGCAAATAATTGATAAATGCCAAATTAAATGAGATATTTTACAGATATAATACAAGTATCCAATAAGATTTGGAAAGTGTATAAAAATCATAAATATCGCTATTGGGTTGGAACCAAACGAAATTAGATCTATAGTGATGTTTCTCGTGACGTCACCTATTGTTATATATATAGATATATATATATATATGCAAACCAGACCCTAATTGGCTGTTGAAACCATGACTTGTTTTGCTCCGTGGCTGGCGAATTCTAATATCAATAGAAATGTGACGTCAATGTTTGTAAACAAGAAATATCGCTATAGATTTGGAAAACTTCCAAAGGTTTATCCGTTTTATTGACATCATGTGGCTTTTTATTCTAGATAACGCGGCTAAGACCACTCTCAAACAAAAATCCGCAACAGGAAAGACAGAAAAGATCAGTACAAACAAGTCATGTTCCCAAACCTGATTGTAAACCGGTTTGTTTGTCGACCGTTTAACTGCTGTTTCTCTCCGCTGACCAGCTACAGTAACTCGGACCACAGGGTGGATGTTGCTGCCTGGCAGCTGGCGTCCCTCGAGGATTCGAATACGGATCTGTGAGAGTTCAAAAAATTATTTCAATTTTACGTACACGGAAACTGTGGATACATCGCGGAAAAGGAAACATTATTTTACACAGTGTGAGCCAATGAAGAACCTCCATTCCAATTGCAAAGTCATAGCAGATTTCAGTCAACTCTCTCTTAAACAAGTTCTGGTATAAAAGGGGCCTAGTTTGGCCATTCTCACGCCCATTTGTCAGTCAGCCATCAAAGAGTAAACAGCTGAAAGCGACCCGCGCCTTTTTAAAAACAGTTATTGAGAAAATGCGTTTCTTTTTCGCTGAGAATTTTGTGTAAACCAATAAGCAAGCTATATCTTATTTTTGTCCAGGTTACCTTTTAGTTTCATGAGATCAGTTTTTTAGGACGCGTCCCTGCAACATGCAATGAATGCATGAGTACTAATTTGCATTTCTCGCCCGAAAGGTTTGAGATGTAGAGGTGCTATCACTTTGTAGTGGAACTCCTTGCAAAACGGACACGTCTGGTGTCGTGTTGTGGCATTTTTCAGTCACGTTTTGTTTTCTAAACTCTCTATAAACTGGACACTTCTCCGCATAAGACATACAGTTGGCACCAGTCAGGGCGCATCAAAGAGGGAGTTGACTGTACGCATGTGCGTAATACATTGGGAAATCTAGGAAAGATCAACTGCACCTGAAAATCTTGCACTTTTGATGACCATTTTCTGCCTCCTCGTCGGGTTCGTTTCCTACTATATTAAAATAAAAGAAGTTTAGAACAAATCCAAGCGAATGACTACGTTTTCGCTACAAATGAAGGAAACATCGAGGAAGATGTAAATTCAATAAACTTTCATGAGCATAGAGAGAAATAAAATAAAAATCTTTTTCCCAGACGAGAGATGAGCACAGAGGCAAAATGGTAGACTTGTGGCGAACTATGTCTTAATTCGCGTGTGACACGCGGCCTGCATTCTGTTATGGTCCGTGGCAATGTCGAAAGAATCATTTTACCTTGTTCTCCTTCTTCTAGGCTGTCCTGGCTTACCAGGCTCTCCTCCTTCGGCTCCTTCCTCCCCCTCCTCATCCTCTTCATCGCCTTCCTCGTCCCCTACTTCTTCTCCAGCCTCTTCACCGCCTCCTCCTCCTCCACCACCAGCCCCAGGAGGGGCCGAGTACTCGAGCTTCAGCATAATTTTCCCCTGCGACGAGATTGTAGGGAGAAGATTATACCCAAGGGCTAATAAAACGTAACTAGACAACGTCAAATTCGTTCGCAGACAGAATTATCAGTTGAACAAAGAATCAATCCAACAAAGCAAAGACAAACAAACAAAGAAACACGGAAAATAATGAAATAAGCAAGCAAATAAATCAATGAAACACACGAACGAACAAACAAACAAAAGAGAGATTTTATTAATCAAGTCAATTTAATTACCTATATTTCACGACATCAATGATGAACATTAGTCAAAGAGCAAACGCAAAATTTAACACTTATTGTTTTGCGTTAATTTTTAAGTTAACATTTCCTTTCTTACCAGGGTAGGATTGTTTTTACCATCTACCAGGTCATACGGTCTTTCAATTTCATTATTTGAAAGCAATTCTCCCAGGGGTACTTCAACTTTGCCAAGGAGCCTGAAAAGAAGTAAAAACAAAGAGGTAGAAAAAGATAAAAAATTTGTGCAGTATATGTAATCAATACAAACATTTTCGTACACATCTGAAAGAGATTCAGTTCAATACTGCGCTCGTCTGTTGCACCAAGATCGAGAGAACTGCGCTGTTGTTAGCCATTGAGAAACAAGGATTTCATTCATCCGTATGAATTCGTGTGACGATTTAGCCCTTCATAGCTCTTTCTTAAGGTGCATCGTCATACGAATGTCTTCTAATTTCTTTATATTTCCACATATTTATAACTAAAACATGAAAAAATTAAAAATCGAAAAAAATTAAGTAAACAAAGCAAAGGAAATGATATTTACTTTCTCGTCATAACCTTCTCATAGTCTTTGACCTCAATCGAAAGCTTGTCATCCGGGGACAACGGTTTGCCTGAAAGGTCCCATTGGAACTCCTGCAATCAAAGCATAACGCATGTGTCGTTGTTTCTCGAGACACTTATTATGCAAAGGAAGTTTTGAAAATCGTTGCTTACACTTCTTAGAAAGAAAGCAATCTTTTACCAAGAAAAACAAGTCTTATCGCACTCCTTCCTAAAGACACAATTCAAAAGGAGACTGACGGAAAACTTTCAAAACAATGGTAAATTTGATAATTACAGTAAACACGGAACAAGAGAAAATCACGCCAGGTGTAAGCTGATTTGCAAACATGTTTATACGCTGAGAGTTGATACCTGATTCCAGACAGGATCCAAGCAGTCCTTTTGAACTTCTGTTTTCTTTTCATCTCCTGCAGGTAACATTACAAGCAAACTTGACAGTTCTTTCGAGAATTAGTTCTACAGATACCCTGGTTTTGAACTTTGTGCCTATAATTACGGATAAAGAGTAACAACAGATTTGACCTGTATAATCCATCACTTTTGTAATATGGAATTTTTGGCACTGTTACACAAGACGTTTTGAATTTGATCCAAAATGCTTAGATTGATTCGGTTCTTAATCAACGCCTCTGAATTGACATTGTCTTTCGTACTTAATTTATTTTTAATTCGAGCCATTGGTCCAAATGGAGCGACTTTCACTTGAATGTCTCTATTATCTCACAACCAATTCAATCGGCAGTGAAACCAAAACGAATTCTGACTCGCGCGCGAACGTTTTCCCGCGCTTCGCACCGGCTACACGCATTTACTTCGAGTTTTGATTGGTTTACCGAGTCGTCTGTGTCTTTTGTGATTGGCCAGAATGATTACTTCGGTTTCAGTTTGGTCTTACTACACTCGTCCAAAAATCACTCAGTCGTAAAAGTTGGAAGAGCCTAAGTTTTATTGCAACGTACAGCGCGAATTTTGTTTGTTTGTTTTATGTTCAGCTTCTAACGGATATACGCTTTTGCAACTGTGAACAGGTGGCAAACTCTTTAGCCTGGAATGCGAGTAATTTCTCTGACTAAGAGTTAAGACGAAACACTCAAGTTAAATACACAAAAAGATGTTTAGATAAAGAAAACAAAACATCGCTTCCTAATGGGGTCAAATTCATTTTTCTCATTTTCCGAATGAAGTGGTCACGTGACCCGTTAAATTTATACAGTCACCGTGGAATGTCGGTATTTATTCAACGCTGGTAAGTCGAAGGTTTGTGTTACAATTCGCACATTTTTTTAGCATCAACATACGTCACCAAGAAGAGCGATCTTTAGCAAAAATATCTATCATTTAAAACTCGAACTAAAATGACTTCCTTATTTAAAAGAACAACTCCATCGGAAACGACAACTCCATCGGAAACGGAAATGGATTTGCAATAATGAATCGTACCTTAGTTATTTTTCAGTATCTCAATACAGACCGATCGTCATATTCAAGAGTTTATTTAAGAGGAAATATAAATCCTGTATTGACGATCATTTGATCGAAGTCTAAAGAAAACAAATGTGGAACATTACTTGAATATTAATTTTCGGTACATTCTATTTGAAATTATATCGAATGCTCTGGGTGGAAAACTTGTAACGAGCCCCATCATCATTCAAGGGCTAACTTCCTCGAAATAATAAAATATGAATAGAAATTTTACTTTTTAAAGGGCGGAATAAATTTACGCTTGGGAAATGAACCAAGACGACAAACACTGTTGCCGACTGTTTTTAACTTTATCAATATATTCATGCATTTTTCTCACTACTCCATTTCGGGATTATTCCGCTTCCAAAAGGCGATTTTACGGAACCTCTGGGTTGAAATTGTGTCTTTCAGACGAATTAGTTTATGAAATATCAGTATAAATCTAAAAAATGCGACTGGGCTTCCTAAAGCTCTCCTGCTTCTTTGCCTCGGGCCAAAATGTCAAAATGTGAATTTAAACGTTGGAATATTGGGAGTGTTAATTTTTTACGCTCTTATGACAGTCAATGGATAGTTTGTCTGTGATAGGAATTATTGTACAGAGAGCACTGCTGTAAGAGAAATTATAACAAATATCGTAACATCCACACAAAGAATGCAAAGAAACTGCGAGACATTTGTACAAAGTTTACATGTAAATTCGCGCGGACTTCGAAATGCTTCGCTGATTTCGCAAAAACAATTATGAACTGTAAACAGGCTTTAAAGCTTCTAGAAAAATATCAAAACCTGTCATGGCATGCGGCAAGCTCGATACGTCTTTTAGTGTCTATCGTTTAGGAACTGGAAACTAAATGAGCTGCTGAAATGGTTTTAAAACGTTTCCAAAATTTTGAAATATTGGAACGCGAAAGTTTAGATCGTGAACATTCTGCATATCAATGTGAGCTAATTATGCAAGGTTTAAAATGAAATAAAGCTATCCAGTCGCTTTGAACTATATGCAAAGATGTAAAACTTATTCAAGTTACATCCACCACTATGATAGCTCGATTATGTGGGCCTAAACTAAGTCCGGAAAGCAGTGTGCTTCAAAATTGTATAAAGTACGGTCGAACACCCAAAGTCTTGTACCAGCTTGAATTCAAACGAGTGGATCAACTGACATACCTTGGAAGATAACTTTCGCGTACGGGTCACTCTTTCCGAAAGAGTCAACATCAGGAAGGTCGGTAGCGCGCTGGACGGTGACTTTCAGCATGTTTTCTAGTCGTTAATTCAACAGGCCAAAACTACCATCTCGACAGCGAAATCCTACACGAGTTTATAACAGGGTGGCTTCAGTTGTTACGGTTCACTTCCACAGAGCCTCACACCCAGTCACGAAGCTTTCTGCATATCAATGAGCGTTATGCTGCCACATTCAAACAAATATACAAATGCACAATAAGCAGTTCGGCGTGGGTTGAGGTCGAGATATTAAATAGTTCCCATTTTTTACGCCTCGTTAAATCCCTCGCTCTATATAATCACAGCAAAACAAAATTCAGACGTGCCTTTGACCAATTTGCTCCAAAAATAAAAAAAAGAAAACGAAATCATTTCGGTTTCTAAACCCTGTATATAAATTCGATATTGTGTATTGTTCTTTGAGTAAAATTTATTTTGGGTACCAATAATCTGAATATAATATATTATATATTTTATTGTGAAATTTAAGTATTACTAAGTTTTTGAACTAGAAAAATTTTGTGTATCTGATATGAAGACGGGACGATCGTTTTGAGGTACTAAGCCCAGGGTTCGTACCCCTTTTCAAAGACAAATTTCCAGGACTTTTCCAGGCCTTTTCCAGGACTCACATCAAATTTTCCAGGACTCCAAAATTCACATTAAACCCTTTTTCGTCCAAGATCCCAATATAAATTCTCCCAACTGTAAGCCTCGCATTCCTTATAAAGTTAGTTCAGAACAATTCATTTCTTGAGTTAAACAGATTTCCAGGACTTTCCAGGACCTGTAATCTTTTACCAGGACTTTCCAGTCCTGGAAAATGCCATAATAAAATTCAAGGACTTTCCAGGTTTTCCAGGACCCGTACGAACCCTGTAAGCCCATTGTTAGTCTTTTACTGCGCGCGGCAGACCACTGACTGAAGCAAATCGTGACGCATTATCTATATTCGTGCCTCTCCCGCAGCGTCTCGCCCCCAAATTATGCGTGATCATATCTATTCGCTTCACGCTCGGCGGAATAAGAAAAAAACAGACTGCTCGTGCAACCTCGTTCCCAGGGTCTTTTCCCTGGCTTGGGGGCGGTGCGGGACCCAAGCCAGGGAAAAGACCCTGGGAACGAGGTTGATATTTCACAACAAAGTGTTAACTAACAGTAGGCAATATCTGCGCACGGGCATAATATGTTAGGGATTTACCCACAGAATGCAAATAGGCTTACATTTGGCAACAGAATAAATAACAAATAAAAAATTAAAAAAAGGAGAAAATAGACCCTTTTCATAAATGGCTTGCCAATTATAAATTCTTTTGTAAGTATTAAAATTAGCCTGACTAACCTCGTTTTTGAGTTGATAATTCAAAAGAATTTTTACTCCCAAACGAGTTTAGTGAGGTTAATTTGAATGCATACAAAAGAATTTTAAATTGGCAGCCATTTATGAAAAGGGTCTATGACAGTTCAGTTAAAGGCCAACTTCCAACCTACATGAATTACTGCATGTTTCCCTATTTTAAAATCTCTGCATTGATTGGTCCAATAGCCTTATCACTCGAGATCAAATAAGTCAATAGCTTGAGTAAGCTGGCTATTCAAGCGCATTTAAGGTGGCTCCAAACTATTTCCTGGATTTCTCAGCACCCCAACAAGTTGCGATAATCTTGTGAGTTCAAGTTACCATAGCAACAAAATGGCCTTCTAAATGAGATAGTTCGCAGCTCTCGGGAACCTCCAATTTCATTGGATCTTAATAGCAGCTCTATTGTTTTAGGGCTAGGGTTCATTGTTACTGTTGTTTGTTTATCATCTCTTCAGGCACTACTGTGGGGCCTTGTAAAGAGCTGCGTACCGCCCCTTCTAAATGCACCCTTAATTTTAGCTTTAATTGTTAATAACTCAAAAACGAGCTCGCTGAGCCATATTTTTATCATTAAATTTTGATCAGCAAGATAAGATACAACTCTGGCTTTTTGTACATGGGGATCAACTTTGCAAAAGTTTCATCTTGACTAATGGGTCACCAAGCGCGTTTTTGAGTTATTAGCAGTTAAAGCTAAAATTAAAGTGTACTGATTTAGAAGGTTGTACTGTCGATATGGTGACCTTTTTTGTTATAAAAATGACAAGTTTTTCACGAATTATTGGCCCTTTGTTTGACACCATGCATCAGCTGATAAAGAGTGGTTATAATGACCCATCAAAATCCGAGTCTTGGAAAGTGCTGGAAACCATGTAGAGAGCCTCCTAAGAGAGTGGTCGTTTCAAAACAACAAATCTGTTCATATAAAAAACGCAAGCAAATGGTATCCAATCTCCATTTATAGCTAGACTCAGGTTGATAAACTCATCGACTGTCATGCGTGATGTCAAACATGGACAACATGCTTGGGAGGCCACGTACTTCAAACATAGCTAATTTTGAAGGGTGGCTTAAACAATGCCCAAGAAAACAACACGAGGTTCCTGAAAAGGGGGTGTCGTAATGCGTTTTTTGTCAGTATCGAATGGTCTTTGCGAGCACGCGAACACAGCGTGTTCTTTGCGAGAACGTGACATAAGTTAACCTTGTGAGCAACGAGCACTTTCCCAAAAACTACATTCAAAACATAGGCACGCAATGCGTGCGAGAGTTATTTTTTCAGTTTTGATATGGACGTATTGGGTATTTTTTTGGTCAGCAAAACTAGCCCGTCCAAAACGAACGCTCAATGACCAATTTAGTGTTGGGCCTTTTGCTGACGGCGTGTGCATTTTAAGTAAATGAGCGCAACGCAAAATAGGTTTGACTAGCGAATTCATTCACGACGAAACTTTCCTGTCGACCATGAATAATATATCTATAAAAACTGCAGTAATCAGTTTAATCAATCACTTTACTGCGCATGTCATTCCATTTTTATCAAACAATTTCACAATCTCGTCCCCAGAACCCGCTTTTCGTTTGGTCAGCATCACGAAAAGCGGGCTCTGGGGACGAGATTGACAATTTGACTGGTTTCTTGATGCAACCCCAAACCTGATTGGATTGGTGTACGTCACTAACTTGGGTGTGACGCCTAAAAGTCTAATTTGATTACTTTGCGGTTGCACTTGCCGCCACAAAGTCTGCAGCAATATTTGAGGGATTCCATACCACAAATCTTCAGAAAATATCAATGCTTTTAACCTCTCATCTTTAACACTACTCATTACTACACGGCATTGCAATGTTGTGAAGACATACCCACCTACCGCTTGTTGTGACTAAATGCCAATTCTAATTAACAAAGCTATTTCTACCTGAAATAGTGACAGTGCAGAATGCAAGACCAAACGTGATTCTTGACAGCGGTAACACGATACTTTTGTTTATTTGTAATATGATACTTTCGTTTTTCTTCGAAATGTTGAAACACGATACTTTGATTTTCTGCATCGCTGATTTAACACAAAGCGTCATATTTTGTGATTTATTAAACACGCACCAAAGTATTTTATCGAAAGACAATAAACGGATCAAATGTAAAAATATATCTTTCCAAAGGGTTTTTAAAACGTAGTACAGTTAGTACATTGTTCTCTGGTTGTCACGAAATTTGTGCCGAAAATCCTGGTGAAAGATTTTGCATATTTCATTGCGAACGGTTCGTGAAATATTTACCAGAGCTGGTACGTCCCGCGTTCTTAAGTATGCGGCCTCCCTGACTTCAATTCTTAAATGCCATATGACGTCTACTGTCCTTCAGCAAAGTCTCTGATCATGTCTGATCTCTCAGCTCTACTGATTTCAAACAACTCATCTCCGAGAAATAGGAAGCTGTATACGTCCGCAACTTCAAATTTAACCAAAATTAAAGCTATCGTTACTTCAGTCAGAAACATTTTAAAATTCAATATGGCCCTTATTCACAACTAACAATCAAAAAACAATCCCTCAACCCAAAGCCGCCAAAACAAACTGCTCGCAGCATGTAAAATTTCACATCCTCGTACCGTCTTCACCACCATGAAAATTTCCGAACAGTTTTCCGTTTAAAACCCACACACAACATTGTACACCAGAGCTACATAAACAACGAGTCCTGGAAATAGAGACATCATGCCAACACCGCCCAATAAGGCCAAGTTGATACGAAAATAAAGATGGCCGTCCCATGAATCCGAAACAAATATTGATTCAAAATTAAACGATACATACAAGCGGCAATTTCATTGGTTATCCCATAATACACCTTGTTTGCTCCCCAAAATTTTTCATAAGGATTGTCTTATGTTTTCCTTGGGACGACTGTAATACCCAGGAGAAATGGGAAACAAAGCTTATGCAAAATTTTGGGAGGCAAAGAGGTGTATTATGGGAGATGTGGAAATGACGAATCCGGTAAATACGGCTGATTTATTCATATTATAATTATTTATTTTTGTCAGACAATTACTGCAATTACTTTCTCACGCTCAAAAGACTAAAACTGCACAATTCTTGCTAATTGCTAATGCAAAAATATTCTTAAAAACTAGTGTTTTGTAAAATATACCCCGTATCTTTATCTTTTGTATAGAAAAGTCCAGCACACCAATCCTCTAAAATATATTATCATCTAATGCCAAAATAGGATCGGCATCCATAGTAACAAGACAACTTCCACATCCAAAATATCTGATATAGTAGTATTAAAGAAGTTGGGAATATGTCCAAGTTGAATATCCACCTTCATAGCTATTATCCATAAGTCCATACCGCGGTCAACATCCAAATTCTCCTCAAGATATCGATTACATTCCAGCATTTAGGCCATAAGAAAATAAGATACATCCATTGGTCGTTTAATTAACACTATTATATAAAATGCTTGCGTCAAATACGTTAAATCTAAGACCCGATTTTATGTGTATATTTTGATAGTGTCTAAGATAAAACTGACATTACGCTCTCACATTTGAGATTCGTTTAGAACAATTCTGACCTACAACTTTGTTTGGCGGTTAGTACTCCATTAAATAATTTATCGCTACTTAGATATTACTTTAATGTGAGCAAGCGTACGATAACTTAGGGCGCTAACCATTCGTCAGAATTGGCCCGTCAGACCGGTGTGTTAAAAAATGAATATGATTATCTTTTGAGAGTTATCCCTAATTTTTATAATATTTTCATCACATGACAGTGAATATATTGATCTAGCAGAACAATTGTAATTAATAACGGACCTTTCTGGCCCGCACTTATATACTATAGATGCTGCTATAGGTCGTTTGGCTACCAGGACCTATTTAATTTAATTTAAAGTTTGCAGTCATGATCTATCTGGAATGAACTCTCTCCTTCTCCGTATGTTTTGAGCAACGGCACTTCGCAGACAAACTCTTCCATTCTGCATGTCCCGCTCGGCTCGCAGAAATAAATCACTGCCTCGATCTAAGCAAACGGAAAAAAAGTGCAATCAAACATTGCAAGATTACAGCACAGTTAAAGCTACCCTATTCCTCTGCTAACCAAGAAATGAAACAGTTTGTGATTCCGCCACCAAGTAAAATCGTTTATTTAAACACGATCAGTAGTTAAAGCAGGGGTCGTGTATTATCTTTAAAAATTACATACTTAACTAAGTTTAAAAATATAAAATAGTTTAAATAGTAGACACCAAAACTTACACGAACATAAAGTTCAAGAAATTAAATACGGATTTACATAAAAATTCAGAGATTTAAAATATAAAATCGCACATCTTCTTCTTAGGCACCGACTGAACAGATAGACTGTTAAAATTAAGTTCCCTAAATGATGGGTACAGTTTCACTTTTCTGATAAATTGTTTAAAATTATGAGAATCATTTAAATAATCGGAAACAAAGTTCCACAGTACGGCGCCTCTAAAACGTATGGAGTGTTTCATGAAGTGTGTTGAAAATCTTGGAACGGTAGCCTTCTCGTGTCCTCTAAGGTTGTATTGACTCTCAACGGCCCAAACGATTTCAACGGCCCAAACGTACCCCTAGGCTTTACAAATTGTCTGTTACTTTGGAGGTATCCTAGTAGGTTCAGCATGCAGGATTTGAAATCTGGAGATCCCTAGTTCAAATAATCCACCCTACCACCAGCTTTTTTTTTTCAGAGCAATCCCAATTTGAACTCCTCGACCACGCTCATTCTCGTCCCCATAGCCCTTTTCGTTTCTCTTAGCCAGCTGAGCCTTGGAACAAAAAACGAAGGGCTCTGGGACATACGATTTTCCAAAAAATTCGAATTTTTTTTTTTATTGGATGTTGAGAACAAAGAAATCTTAAACGGAAGTCAAAATGTTCGCCGGCCACCTTATTGAAACACACAACATGTAGAAACATCAATGCTATATACATGAAGTCCGGAAGTCCTACAATCTCGGACTGGAAATCCTATGTCTTCAGAGCCCTTCGTTTCTAGTGCCAAGGCCCTGCCGGCTAAGGGAAACGAAAAGGGCTATGGGGACGAGAATGGACCACGCTTTGTTAATAGCCAACTGATGGGCCTCCCACTAGAGTTATTTTTCCGCTCTATTTACAATTTTTCTTCGCTTAGCCACAGTGCCCTCCATTAGCAAAAATAATTGTTATTTCTATTTTTGGGGTCTATATGCGTCGTACGGACCGTTAAGCATCTGACGGGCTATATCACTTTGATTGCAATGGTAACCTTAGGTTGAGTTATCATGAATATTGATACTAACACGCGCGACAGTTTGTGGTCCCCAGTTTTCATGTGGCAGCCAGACTTTGCAAACAGCAATTAGGGAATCTTCGGTTAGAACACCAGTTGGAGGCTCCAGATTAAACACATCTTGGACAACTTCTTTGTCTAAAATTAAAACCCATAACATGAAGTGGCAATTTTTGAAAAGCGTGAAAATAAATTAATGATTTTTATTCTTCTTACAGTTGAGTCCAGTGCACCGAACTCCAGCATGCCTGGTATGAAGGGACGACAAGTGCTCCTACGCCTGTTCCTGCTGCTCCTCCGTCTTGTCCCTCTCCTCCTCTTCCTTAGCTCGACACAATAGTTTGACAGGTTGCTCAGCAATTCACTGCTACCGGTTTATACAATGGGTTGGAGCGTCCTTGGGGTGGATTGTCTTGGTGCAAAAAGAGACTTGTTCCATTGCCTTACTTATCTAAGCAGAGGTTTTCCCACTTTCTTTGCTAGTTGCTTTCACGGTACTATCTTTAATATTGATTTCGCATCAAATACACTTTAGTGTCAAAAAGTTTCCTCTTTTACCTTCTTGTCGCTCAAAGACCACGACCTGCCAATCACTGGCCACACCCTTTGTCAAGTAGCTTCCGGCAGGGAGACTAATGCCAAGTCTCACTTCAAGGCACGACCCACTGGTCACGTGAACTGGTTCTTTGCACGTGACTGGCGTTCTTTTCGAGGTTAACCGTTTTGCCACAGCGCGCTTTTCGCTTGATTGGCCGTCCGCTCGGTCCTTCGAAATTTGAGAATGTTCCACAATATTTAGCTACGAGAGAAAACGTTGGTTTTTAATATAAACTCTATGGGATTCTGTTGTTCAAGCGGGCCATCATCGCGCCCAGCAAATTGATCGACAGTTAGCACTACAAACGTCACATAGAGAAAACAACGATAGAATTCCATTCACCCTCACATTTCACCCTCACAACCACGCAGTTAAATCCATCATTCTCAAAAACTTTAAATTACTTGGCGACCGATTCCGAGAACACCTTCGTGACGTAGAGAAAGACGACAAAAATGCATCGAAACCGGTCGCGAGACACTTCAATCTCCCAAATCATTCTAAGCAACATATGGCAGTCTGCGGCCTTTCCCTTCACCAAGGAAACACTGAAAGCCGTAAAACTCTAGAACAAAAATTTATTTTTCAAATCGGCACTCTTAATCCTCACGGTATCAACGAACGCTTTTCATTCAACTAATTTATTCCGAAGTTTTCACGTTACCAGGCACCAGCCAATAGCGAAGCCCCATCTTTCTGTATATAAAAACACACGACGCACAATCTCTTTACGGTGGCCAATTGACATTATCAACCCAGTTGATAAAACCAATCTATGGGATTGATACGACATGTTAGACTTTAAACGCGTACTGTATCGACGTCGACTTCTACGATCCGAAAATTGACTGAAAAGCTCGAGCGTTGGAAAGATACATAAAAGTATCCTTAGAGAGCCACGCTTGATGTCAGACCTTTCCGTGCACTCCTGAGTATTTGCGCCATGTTTGAATTGGACACCAACTGAACGAGTAATTGTACAAGATTTTTGCGAACACGGCGTCCTTTTCACCGATTGTTTCAATGACACGAGCCAAAATAAGCTCTTCCTTGTGTCTGGTCTCATTGTGTGATTTTAGACTTTGCAAGCGTTTTAAGTTCGTCACAGAAATCATATAAAAACACAAGAAATCGATGACCCATTGTTATACAGGCAGCCATTCGTTAGTCGAAGGGCAGAAAGAGGGCGATGTAGCAGCTCTCGTAAGGTCTCACATGGATGGCTCGACACCCTGCGTGAAAACAATAGAACAAACAACAGCAACAATGCCCCTTGCCCCTTTAACAATACCAACTGCTACCAGTAGAATTACAAGCTTACGACAGCTGCTACACTACCGCGGAAAGGGGGGAAGGCACTCACTAACTTCTTACCTGTGATACCGATTTCGTGTTTAAGTCAATGACTCGAATGGCGTGATTGTTAGTGTCTGCCACGTATAAGAACTGTCCGTCTGGGCTGACACATAATCCACCTGGCTCATCAAACTGTACGTTGCCTTCCTCAGATGCTAGTCCTGGTTTACCAGTGCCGATGAATGTTTCGCAGGTCTTTTTTGAAGGGTCGATGACTTTGATCTGCAAGAATGATCACTTTCTAAGAGTGTTGATCGCAAGTTATTGCATGTAGATCTCATTTTGAAAAGAAGTGCTAGTCTAGGAGAATAGAAAGTACGGTAGTTTGAGAGAATATAGAATTTATATGAATGCAGTCCGCATCATAGTTTAAAAACGTCACTCAACCCACTCTGCCAATCATTGGACTTAGATGTATGCTGTTGACCAATCAGAAGCAAAGCCAATGATGACTTGCATGGCCCGGCTCCTGCGTTTAATTTCCCGCGCTTTTACCGGTCAAGTAGTTTTGCTTCGAGTTCTTACTTTTGCCATAATTATTATGTGCATTTGTTGTGATTGTCCAGAGCGATTCAAGTACCGCTCAAAAGTAAGTTACTACCCTCTCGCGATACGAGAGTCTCGTCTCGCGAAACGAGATTCTCGCCTCGAGAGACGAGACACTCGTCTCGCGAGACGCTTCAAAAACTGTAAGTACAGGTACCCGGCACTATTAAACTTCTCGACAAAAACAATATCAAGCGAGCGAGCACGCCAACGACGTTTGATAAAGATAAGATAAAATAAGATAAACTTTATTTATCCACGGTAAGAATTAAAGCATTAAGCTTATGGGGCCGTGCATTAAAATGCGTAAAGCGAGTTTTGTTCTTTCTCAAACATCGTTTGTATTTCTAAGCAGAATTCACATGAAAAATGCATAGTTTTAGGCTACTTTTGCATTGGTTTCACAAAAACTCAAAGGTAAACCGCTCTAGCTACCACCTGACCTCATGTAAGATTACCTTGGCTGCCAAAAAACCCCCACTGGCACCCAGGATAATGTAAGATCGATTGAAAGTGTAACCAGTGCACAGTCAAGTACCTTGTGGTTATAAGAGTCTGCGACATACAACTTCTGTAAATGGTGATTCCAGGCCACCCCCAAAGGATGCTGCAGCTTAACATCGATACCTTTACCATCCTGATCACCAAATGCAAAGAGATTCTGAAAAATACAGGCAAAGGAGGCCTAATTTGAGGCAAAAAGAATCGCACAATATAAAAGAAAAGTAACTCTCAATAAAGAACATGAAAAATAGTGTTTACTGAAAAGCCTCACGTGATGCGGAAGTATACAGCAAAAACACTAGGAAGCCAAAAATGCAATACAATGTACGGTATTACAATGAAGTGTTTTTGAGTTAGCTTAATGTATTTCGTGTGGTATCCGGACAACTCGCCCCGGAATACTCGCCCCAATGTCAGACAACTCGCCCCCAATCTCAAAGCGTAGATTTGCATTTGAATACGTGAACCAAATACAAGTTCGGCTTCGCATGGTTATATACAAGAAGTAAATACAAAATCAATCGAGGCTTCGTGTTCAAAAGCGTTACTTCACTTTGTTAATTAAAAACTGAACTTGGACTGCGTGTTGGAAGCGTGGTTTCGAATGTGAATACCAAATACAAAATCAATCGAGGCTTCGTGTTCGTGTTCGTGTTGGCCGTCTTCATGCTGCTTCCACAGCTTAAACAGCCTCTTCTGCATCGTTTTGTATGCCGTTCGCTGATGTCGCTTTAGCTTCTTGTCGGAGACAAGGCGAATTTGCAAGGTTACTAGAGTGGCTTCCTTGCTCAGCAGCTGGATGAGAACACAGAGGGGCAGCTGGGCTCTTCCTTTAGCGCGCCTGTTTAGTCCACTGTGCCATCCTTCCAGGTCATTGTTGGTCCGCACAGCCTCCAACTTGTAGGCGGAAAGGTCGTGCTGGTGATCCAGTTGTCCTCTACGTAGGCACACAGTTTCTTTAGAAGTTCAGTTTCAGTTTATAATGTTTATTAATGAGAATGTACATTAACATGTAAAGCACATTGTAAAATCCTAACAAGAAGGCTTGGATATCTCTTATTCTCTAAGGTTTACTGTAGCTTCCCCTTGCAGGCAGGTTTAAAAATTTGCCATGCTAGCGGCAAGAAGTAGCAAACCAGGTGACGTGGAAATAACTGTCGAAGGTGCACTTTCTAACAAGACAACAAAAACCGACACCTAAGTGACCTGCAGAATACCAGCTCATTGTTGTTTTTCACTTACTGTTGGATCCCTATCTGCTCCTACCAGAGCCTTTGTACCACCACTAGCTAAATCCACCATCCGTACACTGCTGCTTTCACTATCTGCAACAAACAAGCACCTGAATGGCTTCTCTAGTGCAAGACTGATGCCTGAAGGTTGTGCAAAAGATGCCTTGTGTGGGTAACTGTTGTTACGATTCTCTTCTGTGCCGCTGCCAGCAAAGCGAAGACATGTGCCTTGCACCTGAGATCTGAAGATAATGTATAATTTTTTTTAGCAGTTACCCTTCTTTATTGTTTTGCAACACTTTGTTGTTATTGTTTTTATGTGAAAGTTTCAGTATTATATTTTACGTGGAGCATGTCGAAATGAAAGAGATCACTGAGAAACATGCAGTTGCTTGATGGCATTGAAAATAGCGGCGGCTGACTGAGGGGTCTTTAAGAACAAACAGGTTTTATCAAGAATCAGCAAATACATGTAATATATCTCCTCCCCAGTTAAAATCCACAAAATTTCAGTTTCATTATTTTTCTGCACAGGGTGGTCAAATTAACGATGTTCTTTACATAAAATTAAGAAAATGACTGACTGGTCTGGGCTTTTGTTTGGGCAAAAATATAGTGGCTGTTATAATGAGGTGGATGTTCCACTGTATTCTGATTAAAGTAAAACTTTTAAGTCTTTAATTGTTTAAAAATTGTCTTTGCCAGTTCACATTACTTCATTAAATTTAATGCTTCTTTCTTTCTTTTTACAATACGTATATAAATGGACCCATTGCTTTCTTGACATTCAATTTGGCCATGATTTCAGATTTGGTAAGTCAAAATAATTATACTAGCATGTTTATCAATTGAACTGACCCTCCTTTCAACCATGTACTATCCTGTAAATACAATGCCCAGATTTGATGTGTGCCTGCCATGGCAATGTACAGAACATCTCTACCACTTTCACCCTCTGCTGTTTGAGGTCCTGATATGTTAGCCATGGAATGAAAAAAGAAAAGAAAAATAATTACATAATAAAAGCTAATAAAAAGAAATGAAAAAGAATGCCTAATGCTTGTGTTGGACTATGGCTTGAGTGGTCCAAGTTCGAGCCCTTGTCAGGGCTCTGTGTTGTGTTCTTCTCCAGGAACTTAATTTCTATGATGGACTGCTGTAGCATCCCATTCAGGGGAGTAGAAATACTTCTAGTGGCTCTGCACGCTGAGGGAACCAGGATAAGCTCTGGCATGATGGGCCACATACATGTAGGTTCATACACAGACCTGACTGTTACCGGTACCTTTAATATAAGGCTATTTTGATCCTTTCATGACAATACATTTGGCAGGCTGCTCTATGATTGAAAAGTTGAATACAAACCAGGCGGAGGGCCAACAGCAAGATCCCATGGTGAACTGATTATTTGTGATGTTCCAATATTTCGTCCTTCCTTGTCACTTCCTTGCTGACCGTTGCCAGCAACTGTGATGACTGTTCCTTTTTCTAGATTAATCTGAGGAGACAAATAATGTTTTTTTTAACACATTGCAAGAAAAATGTAAGACACAGCATAGCCAAGTTCATGTCAACAATCTTGTATATTGGGAAAGTACAGTAATTACTGGTAGCAAAATTATACTTGCCTGCCTGATTGCATGATTCTCTGTATCAGCTACAAAAATAATATCTTTTTCAAGCTCTATTCCTTGGGGTGAATGAAATCTTGCTTCTTGAAATGATCCATCGACAAATCCAGCTTCATGTTTTTCACCTCCACCAATTGCATTCAAAATAATTCCTTCTTTGTTTATTACAAGGATTCTATGATGCCCTGTGTCAGCCACTACCAATCTTTCCCCTCCCTTGTCCATAGATATTTTTCCAGGAAATGACAAGCTTGTCAGGGGAAGGGTGTCTTTAACTAGAGACACACCAATGGAATGGTCCTTCAATTTTCCTGTAAGTGTTACAAAATGTTATCCACTGTAAAATGTTGGAGATCATTATAAAAAGTTGAAAAGATGATGTACATGGACAATGCCAGTTATTCACATTAATGTTTTTAACTCTTTCAGAATAAAAGAATGCCCTGCAAATGTTTTCATTTTCTAGGAGAAATTGGAAAAACAAAAGTGATATGAAGGGTTGAAAGAAAAATGCTCTGGTAACCATTGCAACCAATCTGGAAATCAGTCCATTTTAGATCAAATTCCACCACAGAAGTTCATTGTTTTAAGTCTTTGAAGGAGAGCTTGAACAGTTATGCACAAGAAACTTCAAATTACTTTTGCTCAGGTTGTCTAAAATGTCATTCAACAAAAACAGTTCTTTTCAGAATTACCCCCACCCAGAGTCTCAAACTACATAATATCATAACATGTACATGTGTATGTTCCTAAGTATGTTGTTACATACATGTATGTTGTCACTGAAATAAGAACATCAATGTCAGGCATTTCTTCTGTTTTCATGACACTGTTATGCCATTATGTCAATTCCTAGGAGTCTAAGATGTCTAAGTTATTCTGCCAGGGGTAATTTGCAGAGTGCCGATCATTGAATGCTGAACACCAAACGCACTGTTTGCTTGTAGTTACTTTCACACAAAGTATTTGCTCACAGTTACATGTAGCTATAATTTGTTGGAAAGGCCAGCATTGCATTATATTAATTTGGCCTTTTCCAACAAATAAAAGCTATCTGCAAGCAAACATGAGTGAAAATTACTGCAAGAAACGGCATATCTGCCCTTGCCATTCTGCAGAATGATTGAAGTTTAATTGGGTTTGATTTCTGAACATTCGATTTGATATTCTGGCCATCAGGATAGGGTTAAGTCCTTGAAACCCTGCAGATGAAAATCACTCTTTGACCTACCTTTCTGATTGTAAAATTTCAAAGCTGACCCCACAAACTGTATTAGCGTGTCTCTGTGCCCTTCCCCAACCAGGCTGAGAAGAATCTTACCCTCTGGACTGACAATAACTAATGTAGGCCAACACTGAACAGACAAGGTGTGCCATAGCTTTGCCTCGGAATCATTGACCACGGGATGCTTTATATCGTACCGCAACACTGCACTTAATATGTTTGTGGACGATTTTTCGTTCTCGAATTTCGCCGAGTGAACCCCGAGTATAACAACACCGTCTTTCTCGGAGTGAAACTGCTCCAATGCCTCCAGGTCGGGTAAAATATGCATGCAATTTATGCAGCAGTAGGTAAAGAAATCCAACACGCACAACTTCCCGCGAAGATTGACTTTGAAAGATAAAGGACTCGTACAGTTTAGCCACTCAAGATTCGTATCGAATTCTGGAATATCTGTAGAATCTTGTGATTCTATCCACTGAATGTAGGTAGCAACGGCGTCGTCTTTCTCTTCATTTGAGGATGGCGATTTTAAGACAGCTATTAGATCTTCTCCGCGTTTGATAAACCAACCTTCTGCGAGTACCATAGTGTTGAAATTAAACAAATACTTAACAAATGTTGGTATCACATTAGCTAGAAATTCTTTTCCACAAAAATCGCTTCATCATGGTGATTTTCTCCCAGGCGTTTCTCGTAGTGGTCAGCGGAACTATAACACGAGGAATAAACGCTATGTAATTTCTGTAAAAAGTCGCTAGCCAGCTTTGAAGTGTCACCTGATCCCCTGTGGCCCGCCTCTCAGGGCGGGAAGACGTCTGACACTTCAGACAAAAGCTGGCGCGCAGCTAAGCGTGATAACATAAAACGCGATAAATAATATAAGGATAAGAGTACTTTTCGATTAAATACGTGGCACTCTGAGAAACGGTTTACAAGGGGTGGCTATTTTTAGGAGTGTACAAGTCCCTGCGTTATTACTTATATTCAAGTATTTGTTTCATAGCTATGAGGGTCTATGAGCTTAAACACGAGCAGGATCACAGAATAGTTCCATGAAATAAAATAAAAATACAATTAATAATACATCCGTACGGGGCGTGCATGAAAAATTAATAGAAAACCAAACTTAATCTCTACGCGGCGAAGTCTTGCTGTAGAATGTCGGCCACTGGTTGGAAAGGTAAATCCCTGTTACGCCGCAAAATGTAATATCAACGCAAAAAGTAATAACGACTGCCGCAAAATGAAATACTGACCCAAAATGTAATGAAATTAACGCAAAATGTGATAATGGTATTAAAGCAAAGTGTAATAACTTTTTTCCTCAAGATGCAATAATTTTTTTAGCGCGTTATGTAAATAACGCAAAATGTAATACCTTTAAAATTAATATATATATCATCATCGTTTTCCAAATCTTTCTGCCAAGTTCATGGACACTGGTTTTACGCGTATTCGTTGCTATTCTTGGTTTTCATGTGACGTCATAAAATTCTGAAATCAAAATTCGCTTGGCCTGCTAAATTTTCGTTGCTCATGAGCCTAAAGTAGTCGCTATTATAGGAACTTGAATTTCAGATGGTTTCGCGTGCATCACGGTGGCCATATTTGTGTCCCTCGGAAGGACACAAAAATCGGCTCAATGCTAAGCTTTGTAAATTTGCGTGGAATGTTTCGAGAAATAACTCGCGAACGGGACACCGGACAGGCCTAAGACTTGGAGAAATTTTTTATTTATTTATCATCTACACTCTTCTACACTCTGAAATTCTAAGCTTCTGTCGTTGAATTGTTTTGAATTTAGTTTTTGATAGCGTGACAGTTGCATCACTGCTTTGCTTTGCTCATTCATGTTTTCCTCGACAAAACAGTCCCCAAATCAGTCTTTCTGGTTTGAAATGAAACAAATTTAATTTAACCATTTTGATCCTGCAGGATTTGAAATGCACGTTGTACACCTTTGAATGTCTGACTGTAAAAAGATTAAATTTGTAACCTCAGAAATAGGGATTTTCCGTTTAGGTGTGATGCGTTTTATGTCTATATGTTGATGTTATTGTTAACAAAGTGGGTGTTTTTATTTCCAGATTTACTGTAAGTGGCAGCGGCGTAAATGGTCCAGTGTTATTTGCGCTTAGTTATGGATTTCAATAACTGATTTTATCTCACTTATGCACAATTTTTTTAGTCCTACTATCTACTGCTACGGCTACCGCTACCGCTACTACTACTACCACTACTACTACTACTACCACTACTACTACTAAATGCACTTTCATGTAGGATGAAGATGAAACGACGTAGGTATAGTATTTTAGACAAAATGTCCTGGGATGGAGAGGATTATTTTCTTATTTTGTTGAACTCGGATGTTACGCGTTGAAAATGCACTTAAACTGAGATAGACATTACAACGTCGACTTTTGAAAATAGAAATTTTATGCAGATATATCACGGTCTCACCTCTTTTTTAGTTATTATAATTAAGGGAAAATTAAAAGCGTGATTTTAAGTTCCAATTATGTTAATAAGGACAGATGATTGACGGTATCGGATAAATATATTAAGGTTTACAAATAGCTGCCTTGCTTAGAAGCAAGGTGGGGCCAACTCCAAATCGGCCCGCTTTCACCATTCAAGCGAGTTGCTATGACTTCATTGAAAAGTCACGAATTTGTTCGGTACTGATAAGCATTAAGTGTAAGCATCAAGCTTGAATTACAAACATGTTGAAGGTAACAGTGAAAAGTGCAAGCAATCTCCCGGATGTCGATAAATTCTGCGGGAAAAGCGATCCTTACGTGATCGCTATCTTTAAAGGTAAGATACAAAATAGAGTGTAAGTACTCAATCCTTGTTTTAGTTATATTTCTGTACGCGAGTTTGGGATCATACGTGTGCACGATTCCTTTATACCTCTTTTTTTTATTTATTGCATAATTCTATACCTAAACTCAGTGTTTGGGAATTAAAACTAACGACGAAACTATTAATAAAACGTAAATTGTTTTCAATATTTATCTTTAAGCTGGAACAATGCTTCTGAAATTACGATCGCATCTTGAAAAACATTTTTGTGCTGAATTCCGATAAAAATAGTTCCTGCTTTATTTTTTAATTCAAACGGCTTGTAGAGTACAGCAATTCAAAATCAACGCAAGCGTTTGTGCCATTTGTTCCGAAACTATCAATATGTCGTTTTTCCGTCTTAGACAAAGCAAAGGCAAGAGTGGGGTTGATTTGAGCTGCGCGATTTTACATTTCAGCTGGAACAGTACTAATTATAGGAAGGAAGAAAGACACACAGTGCAAATTGAATCTTATTTGCAGCGTCCATCGAGTGGAGAAAACAAAAGTAGTTTCTCGAAATTTCGAGTCGGTAGTTGCACCGGCAAATTTGCCAAATTTGTTGAAAAAGTATGCTCATGATTTCTTTTAAACTATTAAAGCTATTTCTTTAATTTTCTTTGTGATTTTTTTGTAGTTTATACACTGAACTAACCACATTTGAAGTCAGTGTGACACCGCGTTATCACGTTATCAAATTACATGGTGGACCCCTGGTGTGTTGTGAATTTAGTTTTTTTCATTTCGTATCTTTTTTCTTTTTTTTAAGCAGTTATCAGCAGTTATCAGTTAAAATCGTTGGCTTAGAAAATGAGATATTTCCATTTTCAAAAAAGATATCAACTCGTCTAGGTTGAGTTCAGTAAATTATTAATAAATTTATCTGGAGACGATATATTTCATTTTCCAAGCCAACGATTTACTGTTGATAGTTGCTAAAGCGTTGTGCCAAATATTTCCCCAAAATATAAACCCACATTTAAGAAAAATGATTTTGTAGGAGTCATTTCCATCAGTGACGGCAGAAAAGGTTGTCGGTGGAATGAAGCAAGTTTTGGTCAAATCACTACATTTTTCAATTCTCCGCCATATTGGAAAATTTTTCGCTGTTCACCTAATCAGAAGGCTAAAAAATTACCCTTTGTTTAACGGTTGTCAAGTTAACAAATAGACGTCAGCTTGTTGGGGTACGTCCTGTAATCGACCACGAATTTCTTCATCACATTGTAAAATTTGGTGTTGGCTCACTCCGATTAAAGGACCGTACCACAACAAACTCACATCTATTTGTTTTTTTACCATAACAAAACAAAGCCAAAATGATTACTCGAAGACTTGCTTTCACAATTCAAGTGCGAGCGAACCGATTCGTAACCACAAACTTCAAATTACATAAAGTAACTCAAAGCCAAACTGTAGAAACAGAATTTTAACAACTAATCTTTATCCCATCCGGAAATTCTCGAAAACCAGATGAATTAATACAAAAGTTCCCAATCACTATGCCTCGGCAGAACACGGCAAAAATGAACCATCCCTTCGACAAGTTTCACGTCAAACGTTGGAGTTTTCCCTTCACAGATTAATTCAATCCCGATCCATATTCATCTTGAAAACGAATTTGATGATTTCCCCTTTAAAGGAGTCCCTTTGGATGCAATTTGTTGCTTATTTCTGAGAACTAACAGCACCAAAACTGTAAACAGTTTGAGCGATTGCAGCTGTTTTTGAAAGTTTTCAACGCGAGTGCAACCTGGAACCGAGGCTTTCACTCTTTTGTGTTTCGATGAATATTTAGACTGCGAACATTAGCCAATGAGCGCGCGAGAATTTCTGCAGTTATGGTAAAAGACGCCATTGCCAACATCTTGGAATTGGAGACGTGCTGTACATGGTTAACTATCTTTCGGTTTACTTTTGCAAATCGGCAAAAGCTCATTCACAACATGGCGTCGAAATCGGGTGGAAAGCGTTTGCCAAAGCAAGAAAAGAAAAATCTCCAGACTGAAAGAGGGAAGAAAGGTGCGGTAGCTAGAGGTCTTGGATTTGGCTCAAGGCAAGACTTTGTCCTTCCAGCTAAGTGGACGACGGAGGAATGTGAAACTTCATCGAAAAAAAGGAAGATAATTTGGTTGTTACGAAGACTAAGACCCTCGAAAACTAAGACCTAAGACCCCCATCTTAGTTTTCGTAGTAAGAAAACTAAGACCCCGTCTGGGAACGACTTTTATAGGTGATAAAAGCCGGGAAAACCTCACTAATAATAATCGGAGAATGGTTGCATTCCGTACGAGGTTAAAAATCCAGAGTTGTGTGCCCGACAGAATGATGAATTGAATAGCATGTGTTCCCAAGTCTTCAAATGATGCTTTTTGCGCTTAAGCATTCAGCTGGCACTGCGCCAAATGAAAAATATTCTAGAGTATTCTAGCCTCGAATATGTCAGTGTGATGCCATATAATCCTAGAGTATTCAAGGCGTACGCTATACGTGAAGTACACCTGGAGTATTCAAGAGTATTCGATTTGAATACGTGAAGTGCCCCTGGTGTATTCACGAGTATTCAATATTGAATACGTGATGCACACCCGGAGTGTTCAATTTGAATATGGAAAAACAGGCCGGATCCTAATAGGATATCCCAGGTGTATTTCAAATCAGGCGTACTAGAATACGTCGGAAAATTTCAGTATACGAGGCGTGTGCCGAGTCGTATTCGAGCGAATTCTGGCCCGAATATTTGGCTTTTCGCGCAGTGTGGAAATTGCGATGAATAGTCAGTAGTTCTTGTAGCCAGACAGGACCAAAAAGCCTTGACTGCGACTGACCGGGGACTGAACGCGTGTCAAGACTGTAAATCTATCGATCCGCGAAATTATTCCTCCCCGCCCTCCTCCAATCTCAGCAGCGGTTTTCCCAGGGAGAGATCCTCCCACTCTTCTGATTCTATCCATTAAATATACTGGCGGGGGGGGGGGGGGGGGGGGTGCCAAATGCTTCGCCTTTCTCTTCATTTGAGGATGGCGATTTTAAGACAGCTATTATATCCTTTCCGCGTTTGATAAACCAACCTTCTGCAAGCACCATAGTGTTGAAATCAAACAAATACTTGAAAAATGTCGGTATCACATTAGCTAGAAATTCTTTTCCACAAAAATCGCTTCATCACGGTGATTTTCTCCCAGGCGTTTCTCGTAATGGTCAGCGGAACTATAACACAAGGAATGACCGCTATGTAATTTCTGTAAAAAGTCACTAGCTGGCAAAGAAATACCCGATTACGCAGCTAAGCGTGATAACATAAAACGCGATAGATAATATAAGGATAAATGTACTATTTTTAGGAGTGCGCAAGTCCCTGCGTTATATTCAAGCGTTTGTTTCATAGCTATGAGGGCCTGTGAGCTTAAGCACGACCAGGAGCACAGAATGTTTCCATGAAATAAAATAAAAATACAATTAATAATACATCCGTACGGGGCGTGCATGAAAAATTAATAGAAAACCAAACTTAATCTCTACGCGTCGAAGTATGGCTGTAGAATGTCAGTTAGAAAGGTAAATCCCTGTTACCCCGCAAAAATGTTACATCAACGCAAAAGTAATAACGATTGGCGCAAAATGAAATACTGACCCAAAATGTAATAAAATCAACGCGAAATGTAATAAAGGTATTAAGGCAAAGTGTGATAACTTTTTTCTGAAGATGCAATAAATTTTTTAGCGCGTTATGTAATAACGCAAAATGTAATAACTTTAAAATTAATATATATATATTTTCCAAATCTTTCTGCCAAGTTCATTGACATTGTTTGTTGGTTTTTACGTGTATACGGTGCTATAGGCTCGCATCACTTCTTTGCTTATTCATGTTTTTCAGCCCCCAAATCAGTCTTTCTGGTTTGAAATGAAACAGATTTAAACATTTTGATCCTGCAGGATCTGAATTTTTTTCCGTTTTCTTTTTTGTTAGTTTATTATTATTGTTATTATTATTATTATTATTATTATTATTATTATTATTACAAGTGAAACCGGAAATAACAATATATAATTATATATCCCATAAAAAGGTAGATATAAGGCAAAGAAACAAAATGATGGCCGAAAAGGGTAACTTTTAATGCCATATATTACGGCGAGACATGACTAACCTTCTTAACAAAGTTAAGACATAAGTAGATACTGCTACGTGAGGGGTAGAACCAGAAGAAAAAAGTACAATGAGATGAAGGTTCAGAACCCCTGCCCCACCCATTCATCCACTACTGACTTATTATTTAGACCTTGTAGACATTGTTTCTCTCACTTAACTTCTCATGGTTTTGAAAGATATTTGTTGCTGAGCCAGCAAGCCGGAGCTTGCTAATATAAATGTTAAAACAAATTAAAAATGGTTGTATAGAAATTTGGGGGTTAAATGTTGTACAGACGGAAGATTGTATTGTATTCATATTTTTGTGGATATTTGTTATGAGTGGGCTTGGATCGAGGCAAGTGTATTTGTACTTCTTTGAGAAAATAGTTGACAATTTTTCTTTATTATTTTTACCTTTTTTAGTTTTTGCATATTAATTCATTCATACCAAAAAATCACAAGTGTTAGTTGAGAGAGAGAGAGAGAGAGAGAGATGCTCTGAAAACACGCCTATCCGCTCTTTTTCTGACAGTTTTTTAGTTCACGATAAACCAAAAATTAAATGTTTTGCAATTTTTTTCTTTGGTTAAAATTACAAAGGAAGACATTGCCCGCTATGTTTTTCATCGAATCGTAGATTCTCCACACCTCGCGATTCACACGTCATTTTGTTTAACCAATCACAGAAAGCGAATCGACCTTCTGAAACGAAGCGACGGTTTTCTTGCGACAGCACTAAAGTGGTATTTGCGGTCAAGTTTAACAAAGTAATGGGAAATTTATAGTCCGAAATTTGACTACATTCAAAACGGTGAAATGATTTTGAAATTTTGGTTGATCCTGTGTCATAAACCCTTAGACCAAGTCAGTGGATTAAAGACCACATGAAGGCTGTGCGATTCCTCGTTCGACTCTCTCGTTCCGCCACTTCGACTAGGTCACCTGAAGATGTGTTAGACTGTGAAAGATTTGTGTGGTGAAAGAGCTGTGGTGAAAAGCTGAAATGGTCGCCAAAATGGGAGATTTGCCGTCAAATTCAACTAAGTACTGGAAAATTTCTAGTCCGAAGCATAAAACTTGAGATCAAGTCAGTGGATTAACGACGTCCACGTCAACGCTGTGCTATACCTCGTTCGACTCGACTCTCCTTCCGCCACTTCGACTAGGTCACCGAAAGATGTGTTAGAGTGTGAAATTATTTTTAACTGGCCACTCTGGGAAGAATTATATCAAGGCTTGATGGACGGCTTTTTTGGATGTATCTAAAGCGTTATGAAAGGGATTGTATTCGCGCCGCGACTGCATTCGACAACATAAATTTTCCCGCCGTGCTTGAGCTTGAGCATGACTAAAGACGAAGTATGTGCCATTTGCGCAGTGGCCCGATGTAGCCTTTTCGACGATTGGAGAAGGTATTTACCGTTGACTTTTTATTTAGTCGTTTTCTTCAAAAAAGTTATGGTCAACCGATGAGCCAGATAAGCGTTGTCTTTGTTTATGTGCCCAACTTTTGTATGGCTCGGCAAGAAGTTAAGCCTATACTCAAGTTTATCGTCAGTTTGTTTGTGAAGAAGGTTTTCAGGATTTCTGTGTTGTACCCATTCTTATAGTAAATTACATTTTAATTTCCCCTCAATTTCAAAAATAGATTCAAATGAAATTTACCCGAAAGCTAGGCTTACAATTTAAACGTTGTAAAAAGGTTTTTTCTCAGACTACCATTGTAAACAGGGGCCACAAACCAGAAGCGTATAACACGTTGTAAAACTGCCAAATCTATTAAAACAGTTATTTGCTAATCTTTCTTTGTTTTTTTTTCCGACTGTTCTTCGGTCGGTTTTGACATAAACTTAAGTACTTCACGTCTTCAGAGTTATTAAGTTTAGGTACTTTCCGCGTTTAGCGCGCACGTACACGAACTCGCACAAACAGCCGTGATTTTAAAACTTTTCTCCGTTTCTGCCTAATCTTTGACATAAAATTGTTAGCTCTATAAAAATTGAATTAAATTATGTGAACCCCCATGCATTACAACCACTGTGAAAACGTTTTTTGTAGTACAGTAATTTTTCAGATACAACAAAATGTTTCGCCACTCAAATTAAACTTATGTGTCGGAATCGTGTAATTTCTAAGGGTAATCCATTTGAAAGCACGAACTGTTCCAGTATTTGTTTATGCGCAACTATTTTTCTTAGGCCAATACTTTGAATAATGGCTTTATTGTACACTTTGTTATGATTGTAATAGGGAATTTAGTTCATGGACAGTATAAAATAAAGTTTTGATGTCTGTGCGAATGAAGGTAACGTGTTAAGTTTTAAGTTCCGGTTGAAAATAAAGTAATCATTTATTCAGTCACTCTTTACGATACGTTTTTAACCTTCAAATATCGTATTTAGTAAAATTTCTGAGCTTGCATCGGTTGCCTTAAGCAACTTAAACTGATTCATTTAATGTTAGCATTAATTTGATTTCATTCGCATTGCTGCAACTTCTAGTTTAAGTTTTATAATTTCAAGAGTATTAAACAACACTTTTTAGGTGGGAGGGTGGGAAGTGCATTTAAGTGTACCACAAACGCGCTTATTTTTTTGTTTTGTTTTTTAACAAACAGCAATAACTATCTGTATCAACTTACCTCTCAAGTAAACATTGTCCCTGAGCAGACAGCAGCCATAAAAAAAAACAATAATAATTAAAAAATCTCGTCAAAAGTTCCGTTTGAAGAAAATGCAAGTCCAGTCCGTTGTCCAGTCCTTGGATTTTTTTTTCTGGCTAATCTTTGTGGCGCGGCGTCGCAGTGAACAAAAAGCGCGCGAAATTATAGCCTCGTTTTCGTTCTCTCCTCCAGGCCCTCTCCTCTGAAAAAAATCTTAAGAATCGATCACCTCCTAAACCAATCAAAATTTTAAAAAACTGACAATGCCTTCATTAAGAGCATACATTCAGGCCTTTGGCAAAATTTTCTTTCGTTGCTAGCTCAAATGGTCGTTGACCAGGAAGCTGACAAACTTTTCAGCTAGATTTTCTACTGCCGCACTTTTTTAGGAAAAAGTAATAATGGCCATTTTTTAAAACACTATTTATTAAACTCTAACTTCGCTTAAAAATATTCTTGGAGAAAGGTTCTAGTAAACTTTAAAAGCAAATATTAAACTTCGATCCGTTCTGGTCACGTGACCGATGACGTCACAGCATTAGAAAGGACAAAAATGTATATTTCATAAAAATATCTACCAATACCCAAATTTTTGTTTCCTCGCGTTTAACGCAACGCGAGATAGCACTTGTACCCAGACTCCCACTTTTTGAAAAATTGTGCATAGCCCCCTTAATATTTATATTTTGTTCGGTACCCGGGCAGTCCGAAATGGCTCACACCATTGTGCTTCAAACCACGTTGACTGCTTTTTCAATAACAAAATAATTTTGTCACAGTGAGCAAAAACGCACTTGTGAGCAAAGTCACGTGACCAATGACGTCATCGCCCTTAGTCTTGTACAATAATTAGTTTATGGTAAGACTTATTTCTAGACAACGTGGGGGTCTTGCTGCCCTCAAACTGACCAAGTTATTTGGGATTGACGATTTTCTAGCTGCAAAGGATTCTGGGAAGGTTCTTATTATAATTATATATTGTTATTTAATTATTATTATTATTATTTTAACAAAACAAAGTTAATTTACAAGACTAAGACTATACACCTTTGAATGTTTGACTATAAAAGATTAAATGGGTAACGTCAGAAATAGGGAGTTTCCGTTTAGACGTGATGGGCTTTATGTCTTTATTGACCATTTTCGCGTTGCCCATACTACATCTTGTTTCCCCCCCCAAAATTTTGCATAACCTTTGTTTCCCAATTCTCCTGGGTATTACAGTCGTCCCAAGAGACTCTGAAGACAATGCTTATGAGAAATTTTGGGGGGTAAACAAGGTGTATTATGGGCAATGCGAAAATGGTCAATGTTGATGTTATTGCTCACAAAGTGAGTGTTTTTATTTCCAGATTGACTGTAAGTGGCCGAGGCGTAAATTGTCCAGACACAAATTTTTAACCAGTGTTATTTGCACTTAGTTATAGATTGACTGATTTTATATCACTTATGTACAATTTTTCTCGTCCTACTATCTACTGCTACTGCTACTGCTACTACTACTACATGCATTTTCATGTAGGACGAAGATAAAACGACGTAGGTATACTATTTTGGACAAAATGTCCTGGGATGAAGAGGATTATTTTCTTATTTTAACCAAAAAACAACAGCTCACCAAGAGCGCTTATAACAATTGCGTTTATAATGATCTATGGAGTGGCGAGATAGTCGCATCTAAATTAAACTGAAATAAATAATTGAGTTTAAATCCCTTAAATCGTGAGGTGATCTTAAGGTTATTACATTTTGCATTATTGCATTGTGCGTTAGAAAATTTATTACATTTTTCGCTAAAAAGTTATTACATTTTGCATCAACTACTTTATTACAATTTGTGTCAATGTTATTACAGTTTGCGTCAATGTTATTACATTTTGCAGCGATTGTTATTAGATTTCGCGGCGTAACAATCCCACAATGCACTGCGCACCTTAACCCCGCCGCAACACTTCTGCTCCGTTCCGCGGGCAAAGTTGTAAATTCTGCTTATATTGTATTATCACATACAGGAACTGGGTACGTAGGAACTGGGCATAACAACCGCCACTCCGTTGCGCTATGAAACAATTAGCTATCGCAGACGGCAAGGCAGTGTTCAATCTTCTTTTAGTTTTCATAATTTCGTTGCTTGAACATATAAATCACACACGAAACACGTCCTAATTTTCTGAGAATTTTTAAAGGTACATATTATTTTTAATTTTAGAGGTACATATTCGAAAAAGTATAAATGACGCAAGTATTGGCTAGTTAACATATAAGACTCCAGTCTCCCCAGACAAGGTGTTTGCCGCACAAATTTGGCCCGTCAGAACTGATTTTCCTTTAAAACAGCTACAGTCCAAAATGCTTTTGTAATTCCAAATTGGCAAATTGCACACCGTTTCCGAACGTCCACTTCAAATGCCAGTCGATATATATCCCGAACATTACTCATACCCAGATGATGGTCTCAGTGAACTTTTGAGTCGTTTCAGTTTGAAAAATTATATCCATTTTATGCAAAAGATTTAAAAGTTTACGTGCGCTACAGCATGAAACCAGGCGATTTAGCGGAAGAGCGCGCGATTAGCGTGACTGTTATTTCAAAACAGCACAGGAAGTTTTTTATGACCTCAGGCCCCGAAATGCGCCATATAGAAAACTTTACGTTGTTTAAGAAAAAGCTGTGTTTATCTAAGTCTGACCTGTTTGGTTAATCTGTGAACTTCAATTAGACAGTTTTACTTAGCGCGACATAAGTATTTTGACTTTTCTTCTTGTAATTAAAGGCTCGTACTGATAATTTTAAAGAAATACATCGAGATGATGAATATGTTAAAACGAAACTTGCACCCACGATTTCTGTTTCACTCGTAGGAGGACAATCAAAATGACCTATTCCAAGCAGACAAACTGAACATCGAGTGATAGTGAAAGAAAAAAAACGTAAAATATAGCAAAAGGAAAAACATATCAATGACCTTGGTTCAAAGATACCAAAAACTTTGTGTATATACGATATAATTATGAAAATTACCTGAAGTTATTATTCTGGGAAGTTGTTCTTGTTAATTGAATGCGATGCCTTCATAGATCACCCTCGTAACAGTGCAGTGTGGAAAGAATGTAGCATTATTTTGAACCAAATTTCCATTTTTGTTGTATGGAGTCTTTTTTAATTCTTTCACAAGATAGGCAACGAACTTACACCGAGATAAACGCTACACCCTTCGACTTTTGAAAATATAAATTTGATGCACATATATCACGATCGCACCTCTTCTTCAGTTATTACAATAAGGGAAAATTAAAAGCGTGATTTTAAGTTCCAATTATGTTAATAAGGACAGATGATTGACGGTGTCGGATAAATATATTAAGGTTTACAAATAGCTGCCTTGCTTAGAAGCTAGGTGGGGCCAACTCCAAATCGGCCCGCTTTCACCGTTCACGCGAGTTCCCATGTCTTCATTGAAAAACTACGAATTTCTTCGGTACTGATAAGCATTAAGCGTAAGCATCAAGCTTGAATTACCAACATGTTGAAGGTAACAGTGAAAAGTGCAAGCAATCTCCCGGATGTCGATAAATTCAGCGGGAAAAGCGATCCTTACGTGATCGCTATCTTTCAAGGTAAGATACGACATAGAGTAATTGCGTATGAGTACTCAATCCTTGTTTTAGTTATATTTCTGTGCGCGGGTTTGGAATCATACGTGTGTAGATTCCTTTATACCTCTATTTTTTATTTATTGCATAATTCTATACCTAAACTCAGTGTTTGGGAATTAAAACTAACGACGAAACTATTAATAAAACGTAAATTGTTTTCAATATTTACCTAAAACAGGTAAAATGCTGCAGAAATTACGATCGCATCTTGAAAGACATTTTTGTGATGAATTCCCATAAAAATAGTGCCTGGTCTAGTTAAATTCGCCTGCTTTATTTTTTAATTCAAACGGCTGATAGAGTACAGCAAAATCAACGCAAGCGTTTGCGCCATTTGATCCGAAGCTATCAATATGTCTTTTTCCGTCTTAGACAAAACAAAGTCAAGAGTGGGGTTGCGCGATTATGCATTTCAGCTGGAACAGTACTGGCTGACAAAACATAAACAATCATGCTATTATTTAGAATAAAGCTATGGTACGCGTGAGGTTTGCCCTGTAATAGCGGTGTTTCAAAGGTTATCACTTGTGTTCTAGTGATGGTAACAGGTGTTTCGATCTGCGAATTATAAGTTTTCAATAATGACGATAATCGCATCGCCGAAACAGGTGCTCTCGCAAAATTCCATTGCCGCCGATCAGTATACATGCAAAACCGGAAGTAGATACGGAAGTGTTACGAGTTTTAGCACAATTGTTGCATGTGGAATAATATTTGAATCAGTAACTTGATGGTTCAGATGGTTTGGTTTACGCAATATTTTTCTATTTGTTTATTTCCCTCCTATTTTTTTCTTCTTTTTTTCTATTTAATTGTTTTGCTCAAGCTTCAGTGCCAACCTGTCTTCCATATTTAAATAGTATTTAGTTTTACTCAGCTCGATTAGGTTTTTAGTTATTCTGAGCAAGCGTTACCTATTTTTGTATCAATATATTGTTGTGAATTGTGTTTAACTTTTCTTAATTTGGTAATAAAGCTTGTTGTTGTTGAATACCTGATTTCTAATTTCCAGCTTATTTTTCGCTGGTTTGATCATACTTCTTGTGCTGTGAATTTTGATAGCCAAACCAATGAACAAATAACCATTGAAGCAACATACAAAAATATTGGCCATTATCCTTCGGTCATAGCAAGATTCTGCAGAAATATATCAACTAAGAGTTCCTTCATAATTAAGGCGTTATCGTTTGTCTCGCGAAGTAGTAACTTGTGATTACATGCGTTCCACTGTTTTGCGATACCGTTTCTTTTCTCAAAGGTCAGGAACAGAAGACAGACGTCATAAAGGATGAACTCAATCCTGAATGGAACAAGGTAATGGTTTATGGCAATAAAATTTCTTTACAATTTTTCATTCAATACTGATACTCTTGAAATACCGTATGTTTTAGGAATTTGAGTATGACCTCAACGGACAGGAGTTATCAGCTCAAGAAACTCTTATGTTTAAAGTTAAAGACTATGAAAGAATAACAGCTAATCGGTAGGTATAAATTAGTTATTTCAAACGGTTGCAGGGATGCTTAATTGGGGTTGGAAGCGGAGAATGGAGAATAATGAATATTTAACTCTTTAAAAAAGAAAACGAATACGGAATATTGAATGTTTGGAATTTCGGAATAAAGAATAATACGCTTTAAGTAAAAAGAATAAAGAATAATAAACACGTTTGACTAAAAAAATAATCGAGTTGAACTGCGAGCAATCTTTCTTTTCTCCCTGTATCGCTTTTTTGTAGCTTGCCAGAACATTCTGCGTGGTGTTTATATTCCGCCTGGCTGAGCTGTTTTCAATCAAAAACCCTCGGACCAGAGGACTTTGCCAGAAGACTTTCTCATGATTTGTTCGTCCTCTTATACTTTATTCGTTGATCCTGATCTTTAGCAATCATTGTGTGGGACTGGCCAACCTTGAATGCAAAGTCGATGTAACTCAGTGTTCAAACTCGAATACGGAATAATGAATAATTCAGGAAAAAAGGAAGGAATAATGAATAACTGAGATCCAATTATTCCTCTTCCACCCCCGATACGTTATTCAGTGTTCACTGTCAAGATCAGATCCTTGCTTGGATGAATAAGAATGGTATCGATAGCCTGCGAATACAGCCGCCTCTCATTCGCTACTACTTCGCGTTTCGCACACAGTAGCGGGAGCGAATGAGAGGCGGCTGTATTCGCAGGCTAGGTTAACGAAGGCTATATAAAATTTAAAGGAGCTCTGCACAATAAAAAGATTAAAGCGATGACCATTGTAAGATAAAATTTATATTTACAAACGATAGATCGAACCCGAGCTCTAGCGAGTTTTGTCATTCTGTTCAGTTGAAATTGATATAAGCATAGAGTTCTAACATAAAAAAGCGAAAGTAATGAATGTTTTTTAAAGACCATTTAACGTCCCACACCATTGTGAAAAATTTCGTGATGAACAGATCACGAAAATCATTTGTAATTCAATCATTGAAAGATCCCCAGTATAAATTGTCCATTTTTCTAGATTTCAATAGAGTAACTGCAATACTGATTGCTAATCTACAATCGGCAATTTGTTTCTATTCTTCGACTTATAACATGTTTATGGGCACTTTTGCACGAAGCGATCGCGTTTCGCCCAATATATCCAAGAACAATATAATACGTACAAACAAAGAAATACCAGACTTTTGATGAGACCGCTGTTAAAACATTTGCTTGGTTTGTACGCGATGTACATAAATATAGTAACTACAAGGCGCGAAGGAAAGCTACTAATGGTTGATATAAGACAGATTTTCCTTAAATTCTGGTGCTTAAAATCGATATATTTACATACCTGTAAACAGAACTTTTATAGCCTCAGGCAAAGAAATATATAATTTTGATTTCTGATCACACAAAGTTGCGTGATGATTGATAGTTTCTGTGTTTGTTGAAACCAATAAACACACGAGACTCTCAAACGCAAACGTATTCTTGTAGTCACGATCACTCATGAATCGCAGTTAACTTCATATATGGCAGCATGAAGTGTTGGCTTTTACACATACTTATTCTCTGATTTTTTCCACTGTTTATAATTACTAAAAGCCGAAAATTTGTTTCATTCGAGTCAATGGAACGATCTACCTTGAGTTTGCTCTCGGTAGTGGCGATTAATTTCAATAAATTTTCCGAACACGATTTTAGCGACTGTTACTGAATTGAGCAATTTTCGGACAAATTGTTTTCACTTAAGTGCCGAAAGTAGTTCGTGTTTGCTTTGGTTTTGCATTATTACGTCCATTGCTTGGTCTAAAAATCTCGGGGCACTTTCTCGTCCAATCAGAAGTAAACCAAAAAGCAAATTGTACCTCGCTCGCGCACGTTTATTTTCCCGCGCTTCGCGGCGGCTACATCGTTCTGTGATTGGTTCTCTAGGTTATCAGTGTCCTTTGTGATTGGCCAAATTGGTTATTTTGGTTTTCGTTTTACGAAGTTTTACGACACTCAATCGTAAAACAATCGTTCCAAATTAAAAGGAAGACAATTAATTGAAAATGTGAGAAATTGGCTCTACGTCAGGGAAAGCAGTCGCTCTCCACAAAGGTGGGATCCGGGATCTTTAAACACTTTTCGATCGTTGCTAATCTGTTGACGTTGTGATAAAGTTATACACGGCCACTAATTAACAATTAGATTATGAGCTCGAGATTTCTTTGAGGTGATACTTGAAATAACACTTCACTCCTGTTGATATTCAAGCCATTTTCAGAAATCGAATAGAACGATTTTGCTAAGATTTTCATCAAATGTAATTGGATGCTATTCAATTTCGGTCTTGAGTAAAGTGGGCCATGACGTCACTACGTTGCTATGGTAACTCCGATTACGCTAAAACGTATTTCATCTGAAACTTCGATGATTCTCTAGTGCACTTGGAGCAATTGATTTTCTGTCAGATACTCTTTGGCGGTACACTAGCTACTGAAAGTTGAAAGGTATCGTCACTCAAAAATCCGATCGAGCCACCTGAAGAGCCTAAAGATGTATTGACAACAGTTTTTGTTTAAAATTACTATGCCAGTGTACTGAAGCTATGAGAGGAATAACACCATTTGTCGATTTAGATCTGTTAGGCTGTCTTTTTCAAGTTCTGTCAGCTTAAAACTAATGACGGTTCCTTCTTCCTCCAGCAGATGTTCTTGTTACTTAGTCACCTTATTAATTCGTGTAACGATATATGAATTCACGACGCATTGAAATGTACAGTTGCACGGAGATTCAAGACAATGGATAGGTATAATTAGAACCACAAGCGACTAGCCGGAAAATACGCGCAATGTTTACCAAAGTTGAGGCTACAAATTGATAGCCTTAGAATGTTTCAATGAGGTTGAAACTCGGGGACAATATTAAATATTGGTTAATCTACCTGAAGAATAATTTATCTACCGCTTTTTAAATAACGACCATTTTAATAAATGTAGGGTCAATTTTGACGAAAATGCAAAATAACACTCCACTCCAGTTCAGATTCAAGCCGGTGTTTTCAGAAATCGAATAAAACGATTTTTCTAAGATTTTCACCAAATGTAATTGGATGCTATTCAATTTATTTCAGATCAAAGTCATCTTACATCAGGCCTAGTGAACAAACTTTTTGATAACATTCAGGAAGTAATACGATTTTGTTGTATTTTAACTCCTTAAAACTTCACCGGTAAATTTTCTCGAAATCGCTCTTATAATTTTTTTTCAAATTTGGCAGACCTCAAGAAAGTATGTCAGGTTAAAGATCCTGGAAGGGTTTTCCAAAATTATCCCTTGATGACAGGTTATTCGGTCTCGCGTAAAGTGGGCATGACGTCACTACGTTGCTATGGTAACTCCGATCATGATAAAATTATCTTCATCTGAAACTTTGATCGTTCTCTAGTGCACCTGGAGCAATCGATTTTCTGTCAGATACTCTATGGTGGTACACTAGCTGCTCAAAGTTGAAAGGTATCGTCACTCAAAAATCCGATCGAGCCACCTTAAGTCTTTGAAGTGATGCTCGTGACGTGCCGATTTAAATTGCTTAATTTTATAATTAACTCTTCTTTTCTTTCTAACATTTATGCAGCCTGCTTGGTTCAGCATCAGTTCCGTTAAGCAACCTTGTTCGCTCAAAAAACAACTCCCTGGACACTGAAGTAGACTTGGTAGATGGAGAACAGAGAGCAACTACCGTAAGTTCATTAATCTATCTTGAAGTCTTGTTCTCATTATACAATTATGTGTTAAGAAATCAGGTTCCCGCTTATGTACAATTTGGTATAAAAATGGCCTTTTATTTGGAATTTTGCCTGAAACGTTTTTCGGTCGCTCGTGATCAACATGTATCCGATTATAGGGAGTGAACTAGTGCAGCTCGAAAGATACTTTATCGACGCGTTCCAAAACAAAAATCGTGTACCGAACACTTAGCATTAAAAAAATGAAATCGTGTCTAGAAAGATGGCTATATAGCTATTCATCGTCCGTTGTTATGATACGAAACAAAGTACATACTAGCACTTTTATGAATAATTCTGTCGAGTTTATATACGACAAATTGGATGTAATTTTTTGCAGGCCAAACTCAAAGTCAGCTTAACTTACGAGCCCCCTCCATCTGCCAAACAAGAAGCTCAGGGAGGTGGGACTGAGGAAGATGAAGAAATGGAAGAGGATGAAGAAATAGGAGGAGAACCTGGCAAGCCGGGAATTAAAAAGTGAGGCTTCTCTGGAAAAACATGTTTGTCAACGCTTTTGTTGAGCTTTGTTGAGCTTTGAAAAAGAATCTGTGCTCGGCGAACCAAACGAAAGGAAAATTTGCCTTCATATTTTGGTCGAACTAATTAGATTAGAAAAGGAGGGGATCTAGCTTATAGAGCAAGTTAACGCTCGAAGAGAAGGACGCTTTCCCCAGAAATGAATTTGCAATGCTGAAAGTCCACCCAAATTGCCAAACCTTGCTGATACAAAGTGCAAAGTTGTAGGTTAAATCTATCTAGCCAGCAAATCAGATGGTTTATTAGCATCCACCACATACGCTAATCAAACAGATACAGCGATAAGAAAGCTTAACGTTTTATGATAGTATTCTTTTTACGTTGCTACAGGAAAACCGAGTTAAAATATGTAGAAAATATGTTGAACTGTGATAATCATCAAGTGTAATGTAAATTTTTAGGACAAGGCGCCGAAAGAAAAGGAAGCAATTATCAAATAAACCACAGGATTTCCAGGTATTCGTCAAAAAGAATCACCCATTTTATATCTTTTATCCACTTAGAACACCATTCAAGGATTAAATGTCAGAAAAGTGAAATGTACGCACTTCTTATCGACATTGATTAAATAGAGCTGCTCTTTAAAATGTTACCCAATGCGAGAACCGTTACGAGTAGCTCATTTCAACGACCGTGTGACCAGAAGAGGGCTTTGGGGACGAGTATGGTGTACCCGTTACTGACGAGTAAAATTCTGCGTAGAAAAGATGTGCCATAAATACAGGGGGATGGCCTTAAATATTATACATGGAAATTTATACCCCTTTCTAGCTCATATAGAGACCTCAATAGAATTCTGTGGTTAACACGGTTATAAGGTGTGTCTTTTAATGCCATTGCCATCTATCCTTTTCGATTAATCCAACACACGATATTCCTACCCCGTTAAAGGTATACCTCCACCAAGATAACGGTAAAACCATTGGGGGATGCTTCTCCGTGCAGTCCATTATAAGGAGTAACCCTCGGGTATGCAATACATGGCCTCTTTGCTGTTCTTTTTCCCATCAGATCCGTGTGAAGCTGTTTGAGGGGCGTCAATTAATGGGAGGTAACATTCACCCTGTTGTTCGAGTTAGCGTGGCAGATCAGGATAAAGACTCAAAAATCAAGAAATGCACAAACAATCCTGCATTTAACGAGGTTAGTCACCTTTGGGTTTGTTCCGCTTAACCTAGAAAAGCGTATTTAAACTTGTGGTTTAATCTTTTTTATTTTTTCTATAGAGTTTTTCATTCAGTTTTCACGCGTCCCCAATGGATTTATTTGAAGAAATGATTTCGTTTGAGGTGAGTGAAAGATCCAGCACGAGGCACGAAGTATTAATGTACTGTGGAAACTTATGTTCCAAAGAGTTCCTTCCCAGAACAGTCGTGCAAATATCAGTTTGAATATTTTGTTAGCAAAACATGGGATAAATAACTACAATACATTGAGGTCCAATAGGGAAGATATCAGTGACGTCATCCATTGTTTTTAATGTGTAAACCAGAAAACTATTAGCTAGTGAAAAACGGTTCATTTGTTTACTTTGTTGGCAATTTAAATAAAAAAGCAATGTTTGTAAACAAATTTCAAGTATCTCCTACAATTCAGTTTCGCGTTAACCAAGACAGCTGAATAAAACGACTGAAGAAGCATCTATGCAGTGTTAGTGTCGACCGAAAGTAAAATATTCGCAATACTAGTGAGAACATGAAATATTAACAGCCTTGTGCATTGTTTCATCTTACGCTTCAGCACTTTGTTGCTGGTATTTATGAATATTTCCCTTCAGATTGAGACTAACCCTGTATAGTTTACTGTTTACCTTTTTGTTTAGCGGTCTTTGTTAACTCGAAACTGGATTATTTTGCCCGTTTCTATTCGTGCACGTTTCTTTGAGATCGTTTTGAATTCGTGATGATTGACTTCGTTTCCTGATTCGGACTTCGTTTGCATTGTCAGTGTGTTTCCACTATCTTTGCTCACTTTGATGTGCGATACGGCTGTGTAGAAGCTCGAACTTATTGATCCAATCAGGGAATGGTGGTATGACTATATAAACAGATAAAGAGGAAGGAAAAACATCGAAGTGCAGTGTCGCACATAATCATGCGTGGACGACATACTGTTACCCGTTCGTCACACCAGGTCAAGCTGTTCCTGTGGTAAATACTATCTGGTTCTACGCACTTCAAATACTTAAATAGATATAGCGCGCAATACAACACGTATTGTTTATCTGTTCCGCCCAACAAATCAAGGAAACCAAATGAAAATACTGGGCAACAATGATTGTCTGGCCTGGTCAACATAATCTATGTCAAGGAAAACAACGAGAATTTTCCAAACTGTCCGCCCTTGTCAAGTGCCCGATATTTAAGTTCTTCTTTATTTTGACAGGTCTTCGATTCGAGGAAGTACCGTGCAGATTCCCTGCTTGGCTACTTTGAGGTACTGTTAAATTCTGAAATTAGGCTCGAATGAACAGTAAGACAAGTACAAGACCAGAGTAATTATTTACTGAAAGTGGCGTGAAAATAGCGCAACGATCACTGTGAACACAGAAAAAAGATCCGTACTCGGATCCCGTCTAGCTACATTAATCTGTTAGAAAGACTATGATATACGTTTCTAATTGAAGTTTAATTTTTGTTTCAGCTTGATATTTACTCGATATATGATATGCCAGGTATGTGGCTTGACAATATGTTGAGGGGCGTTATTGCAGTTTCTCATGCACTTGATAAGTACTGGATAAGGGAAGCAACTAAATTGACCGAAGAAAGTAAATGCCCCCCTCAAAAAATAGATTACAATAACATGCAGGGGAGAAATTATATACTCATCACTCATATGGTGTTGATGAAAATATTCAATCAGTCAAGCAAGCAGTGAAAAGTAAATGAGCGAAATAGAAGAGGGATTGTCAACAAACAGATAGCTCAATACAAAAAGGCGAATATGGATACGAGGGAAAGTGTTATTTTTTTTCAAATTTTCCAGGTCATTCTTTTATTCGTAAGTGGATGCTGTTAAGCAACCCGCAGGATAAAGGAGCAGGCGAAGAAGAAGCGGTTAGTTTAGCGATTTTTGTTTTGAACCTCAGTTTTCTTTGCAGTCAAAAATAGTCAACAACTACCATACCGGTATATAGCAAGACAAGAAAATATAAGCGAAATAGTTGTAAATAAAGAGACGAAGAGTTACTTTCAGCTTTCAACTCGGAGATATCTTTTTTAGTGAAACCTGACTTTCAGTTGTAATGTGCTTTCCAGTATAACAAATGCCACCACAAATGCGGTTTAGTTTGGATATATATAGAGCGACTAGCATTTTACATGCGTTTTACATGTATCAATGAAGGCATGCAACGTCTTCTGAACGTCTATTCAACAGCTAGATACGGATATTATTACAAAGACTGTATGAAGTTCTGTCGACTTCTGAAAATCTTCATTTCTCCTTATAAAGGGTAAAGGAAAGAGCGCTAAAGGAGTTCGAGGAACTGCTAAAGGTGGTTCGCCATCTGTAAGTTTAACGTTGCAATTAATGATTGATTGATCGCTTAATAGTATGGATCTGGTAAAGTTAATTACAATTGAGCAATTTTATGGCCTCAACATCCGTAGGGTTATCTCAAAGCGTCCGTGATTATCCTTGGACCTGGGGACAAACCACCGGTAAGTACGTTTTCTTAACACTTGCAAGGTATTCTAAGAAGTACAACTCATACAGCTACTTACAATGCTTGGTTCCTCACTAAACAATTGTATGATTACTCTGCCTTGGCTCCTCCCCCCACATTCCCTTCAATTCCTGCTGTGCAGTTTTTGATGTCCAATCGAAGCCGCGTAATCTAACTTTGGAGAAATTAAAGGGAGCGTAAATTCCTGACAATTTTAATTAGTTGAAGATAAGGATAAACATTTTATAAAAATCTCTTCTTTAGAATACTGCAGGAACCTCGGACAATTTCTCATAGTATTTTTAAGTTCGTTTCCTTATCAACACAGGGGCGGATGCAGGAATTTTTGATAGAAGAGGTCCAAACTTTGACCTAGTTTAGTAATAATAAGCGATCCTGTCGATGTGAGAATTTCAGCGTCAAACAAGTAGTAGAAACCAGGTTAGGGAAGGGGGGGATCCGGACCCCCCCTCCCACCCTCTTCCTGGATCTGCCACTGCAACAGTATATACATGCAGTGAAGATTCAGTGACTGTCTGTTGTCTTTGCATTTTAGCCCGTGTCTAAGCTCGCTGGAGAGGACGACTCTGATGATATCGAGGCGTGAGTACTTAGATTTAGATATCATCTCATGTTTTCTGTCTAAATTCTCATGATGAGAAAAATTCACAAAAGACAAGTTCTTATTTTGTATTTTTTCAACTCTTTGGACAGAAACCTTCTCAGGCCTACAGGAGTTGGGCTTCAGGAAGCAGTGTTCACTTTGAAAGTTTATCGTGCAGAAGATCTTCCCCAGAGTGAGCTATTTTTTAATTCGAAGAATTGAGGGTTGAAACATTTGCACAGACAAAGAATCGCAACCTTTTAATTTCCAGAGTTTATTAAAATGTAATTTTGGTTGATAATTCTTAATTTATAAAAACGGAAAATTACGGCATTCAGGAAGAAAGATTAACGCTGTATTATTATCATTACAAGCATTTATTCGATCGGAATAAGGAATAAATATTGTAAACCCTTCCTGGATCTTTGACCTGACATACTTTTCTTGAGCTGCCAAATTTGCAGAATTTTTGCAAGAGCGATTTTGAGAAAATCTATGGCGAAGTTTTACATGTAAGGTGTTAAAATACAACAAAAACGTATCAGTTCCTGAATGTTATTAAAATGTTTGTCCACAAGGCTTGACGTAAGATGACTTCAATAGCATCCAATTACATCAGTAGTGAAAAATCGTTCTATTCGATTTCTGAAAACACTGGCTTGAATATAACATAAACTGGAGTCGAGTGTTATTTTGCGTTTTCGTCAAAATTGACTCCACACTTATTAAAATGGTCACTATTTAAAAAGCGATGGATACATGGATGGATAAAATTATCCTGCAGGTAGATCAACCAATGTTCAATATAATCTCCGAGATTCAACTTCATTGAAACATTTTAAGGCTGTCAATTTGGTAAACATTGCGCTTATTTTCCGGCTAGTCGCTTGTGGTTCTAATAAATTATACCTATCCATTGTCTCGAATCTCCGTGCAATTGTACATTTCAATGCGTCATTTATTCATATATCGTTAGTCGGAAAATAAGCTCAATGTTTACCAAAGTTGAGGCTACAAATCGACAGCCTTAGAATGTTTCAATGAAGTTGAAACTTGGGAATTATAAATGTAGCGTCAATTTTGACGAAAACGCAAAATAACTCTCGACTCCAGTTCACATTCAAGCCAGTGTTTTCACATTTTTGTTGTATTTTAACACCTTAAAACTTGGCAGAACTCAAGAAAAGTATGTCAGGTCAAAGATCCAGCAAGCGTTTACCAAAATTATCCCTTGATGACAGGTTATTCGGTCTCGAGTAAAGTGGTTGCTATGTTGACTCCGATCTCGATAAAACGTACTTCATCGGACACATTGATCTTTCTCTAGTGCACTTTGAGCAATCGATTTTCTGTCGGATACTCTTTGGCGGTACACTAGCTGCTAAAAGTTGAAAGGTATCGTCACTCAAAAATCCGATCAAGCCACCTTAACAGTAATGACCATGAACGGTGACAGCAACAGGGACAATAAATTAAGTGTAATTGCATGCAGTGAATGTAAACTTGATAGTGACAGTAACATTGACTTGGACACTGTCATCGAAATCAGATAAAAATCCACGTCGAGTTTCATTGTTCCTGTTGATATCACTGAACAAGAGAAAATATTAACACGGCTATATAATAGATCTCTCTGCTCTAAAGTTACAAAATATAGTTGAGACTAAAATTGATCATTGCAATAAGTAATTACATGATTAGCTGTGATATTAGTACCAAGTCATTTAACAAATGCATTAACTGTAACGGCGCATGACAGAAGGTTGATTTTATTTTTGTAGTGGATACTGCATTAATGCAAGGTGTGAAGAAATTTTTCAACATGCAGAAGGTATTTTCTTATTGATGAATTTTTCAATGCGTAGATGACATCCAGTGCGTTATTTTCCTTTATAACTAATTTTCATCTAATCGATTTTTCTTTTGATATAGGACGATGAGAAACTCGTGGATCCTTACGTTCTATTTCAGTTTTGTGGGAAAGAGGTACAGTTGCTGTATGTTCATTGAAACTGTTTTATACAACCACAACTCTAGCTTGAATGAGTGCAGCTTCATCTGCAGTGTCTGTTAATCGCATAAAGGACTTCTGATTATTTTTTCGTTAAAGATTCTTTCAATACCAGGGACAGCGGCTATTACAATCTTGCCTTGAAACTGCGAAGCAACCAAGACAGCAAGGACAGAAAAGAAATTTATTGCGTTGCTATTTTCAGCTGTATATTGCAGCTGAAAAAGGAGGATAACCGGTCGACGTGCCTTCAGAACTGTGTTGGATGAACTTTTGTGTTTTCTTTTCCTTGCCCTGAATCTGACATCCTGCAGTATTTTTTCTAGAATGTTTCTTGCCTGCTTTTTAGCGAAATTTGCCCCAAAAACTCCCGCGAAATCCCAGCGAAATCGGCCATTTTCTCCGCTAATTTGTCTCTGCAAATCCCGCGAAATTTGCCTTTTTTTTCCCGCGAATTATCAGAAGCCCTGGCCATTTAAGCAACACCAAAACCACCATTTTCAAAAAACTTTTTAATGTATTATTTTATCTGACCATATACCCCCTATCATTGTTCCTAGTATAGGTGGATGTCTGGTCGGCTTACTTGCATCATGCATGGCCACGTCAGAACTGCTTAAGACCGTGACTTAGTTGAAATAAGTTGCCTTGGTTCAGATGGAATGCCACCATTCGTTGCAAACTATTGAGAGTACTAGTGTACAAAGTCTGTACATTTATATTCCTTTTCGTTGTAGAATCGAACATCCACTAAATACAAGACGGACTGTCCGGAATTCAAGGAGACGATTAGAGTTCCTTTCATGGTAAAATATGTTATTTCTTCCATGCTTTATGTCGAATAGGCGTTGAGCATTATTATAATAAGGCATGGCCATACACATCTGGTTTGGAGAGATCAGATAATCATGCAAAGCCTATTTGACCCTATTTATAACAATTAAAACTGTTCACGTTTACTTTCGGGACGTTTTTGTTCTTTGGTATTTTTCTCTTGAAAATGATTCGTCTGGTTAGTCAAGATAAAATTGTGTTTCTTTGCTACAGTTCCCTTCCATGTGCCAGCGAGTAAAACTTCAAATATTTGACTGGTAAGTATTTCCTTAACACGACTGGACACTTAAAATTGCATTCCTGTTTTGTGTTCTGTCATTGAATTCTGTAATTATCCGTAATTGTTGTAAAGTCATGATTTTACTGGCCAGCTATATCTTTTCCAAAACATTTCTAGAAAGAAAGTAGTATAGGTATCTTAGGTTTGTGAAAATGCCAATAATAAGTTGTACGGCGTATAAAAGTGACAGCAAACTAAGTTGACATGCACAGTGCTTGAGCTAATATTTATTTTTTGAAGATGAACTCCTCTGACAAAGTAAGATCATTTTAATCTTAGAGCTCAGTTGTACGTAAATTGCAGTTAAAATTCCTCAGTACTCACTACGTAACATATTTTCCGAAGCTGGGGGTTTTATGAGCTTAAAATGTGGACACTTTTTTATCTTATCTCGAAATGACGCGTCTGGTTTCCTGTCATTGAAAAAACTATGTTTTAAATTGAGTTCTGATGAAACAAGACCTTCCGTATGTAAACAAGGCAAGCTGTACTGTACGAAAACCTGCAGCAATCCAAAATTACGAATATGAATATTGTTATATTATATGGGGTATTAGAGCTTATTAGGTTTTGCAAGTACCAAGAATAAATTATCCGGGGGGAGTACTTGACCCATGTTTGGTTATAGGGGTGCCGCGGGAGGTATTAAACTCTGACCCTGTTTAGGACAAAAATAACGTCAGTTCAAATGCGAATTTTTGGTTTAATGATAGGGATCGTCTGACTGATGATGATTGCATTGGAACTACTTTTATCTCTCTTCAATCGATTTCTGGACAAGGAGATGAAGGTAACAAACTTATAATCACAACTCTATATCTTACAGACAATGAATTCTTTATTTCCTGTGTTTCAACCTGTCAGTGCACATAACTCAGGACTGCTTGTATAGTATTAACACTGTGGACACAAGAACACGACTTTATTACAACCGCCGCTAGCGGTACAGTCTGGTGATCGCCTCGTACAGGAAGCTCGAGTCAATGTCAACATGCAACCAAGATGCAGGTTCTATCTTTAATTTATAATTTGGTTTTATCAACTGGGTTGATAATGTCAATTGGCCACCGTAAAGAGATTCAATAGCTGACGTTTCGAGCGTTAGCCCTTCGTCGGAGCGAATCAAGGAATTGTGCGTCGTGTGTCTTTATATACAGAAAGATGGAGCTTCGCTACTTTCTGTATATAAAAACACACGACGCACAATTCCTTGATTCGCTCCGACGAAGGGCTAACGCTCGAAACGTCAGCTCTTGAATCTCTTTACGGTGGCCAATTGACATTATCAACCCAGTTGATAAAACCAAATTATATTGTTATACTTCCCACCGACGCAGCACCACAGTTTCTTTAGAAAACTTACCCCCTCTATCTTTAATTTATATAGATTAAATCGATTTTTGTTTCTATTTAGGATTTCTCCCGATATTTGGACCTTGCTGGTTGAATTTATATGGTTCGCTAAGAGAGTTTTCCGAACTTCCGGATGAATACGACGACCTCAACCTTGGAAAGGTTAGACTTCTCGTCAAACTCGACATACGTTTTATGGTTTATTATGTGATGTAGAAGGTCACATGTCGCTCGACGATAATGCAATCAGAGATTGTTTGTGGTGATATCCATACTGAGGAATATGTTTCTGCAATAATGTTACTCTCGTGTCTCGTGCCTTATCGTCACCCTTTTCCACCCACACTGTTACAGGTTATGGGGAAACGTTTCGTCATTCTTATGCGGCCCTTATGTTTTTGCCACATAAATAATGGTACATACAGAAGTGAAATGCATTGCATCGTATTTATAACCTATTTATTTATCTACTTGTTTGTTTGATTATTCATGAGTTTCCCGCATCTTTCTTACAGGGAGAGGGTGTGGCGTACAGGGGACGGCTGCTAGTGGAGTTAGAGAGCAAGTTGGGCGAAGAGATCGACAAGGAATTGGAAGTGATGAAAGGACCTGATCTTATTCGTGTACAGGTAGTGCAACATTCTGCTTCATGTAGATTTCTACATGACACTTCTTTTGTGTACAAATACAACACCTGACGCTGTTATACGTTATGGGCGTATTTACAATCGACAGCATACCCGCAACTCACTGACTATCCTATGTCAACAGCAAAAACTGAGTGAAATGCAGGCAGTCCCAGATAGAGATAAGATAACTTTATGACAGATAATGGCGGAAAACACCATTATGTAAAACCCCATGGTCACTGGCATGACCCATTTTCTTTATGGTGTACATGTTATTTAAAGCACTTATCGATGTTAAGCCCTTGTGGGGAGGCCGGGCACAGATGGGAGATTTGACAATAGTTATCGTCTAGTAGTAGGGACTTTTGACCTTTTTAATGACCTTTCTAGCAACATTTTATTGACTTTTAGTTACTATTTTGACAATCCACAAGTACCCTGGGATAGGGCATTTAAACAGAAATTTAAATCTCAGCTCAGTTCAAATGTCCCGCCTATGCCCAACCCCCTCTCGCCCCTCCCCGCACCGGCTTAACATTGATGGGTGCATAAACTGAAGGAACCCTTTCGGCTGGTAAGATTAAGGAATTCGATTGTGTTGTGTCAATAAACGTGCAGGTTATGCATTGAATAAAAACGTAACTTTCTTGTCTTTTTTTTTTCTTCAGCCATATCTCAGCCGCAGCAAGTACAAACTGTTTGCCTGTTTCTACGAGGCTTCTATGGTGTTCGATGTCGACGGGCCTGTTGAATTCGAAGTTAGCATCGGTGAGGCCTTCTGTATTTTCCTAATATTCACTAACAGTGTAACTACCAAAAACGTTTAGTATGAAGAACAATCAATTCATTTTGAATTCATTTGAAAGGTATAGAAAGAAAGAAAATGAATCAGAAGAACTCATTTGACCAAAGGATGGTGTACTTGAATTACACATGCAGTCAATGTTCTTTTTTGTCCTAACTTTTAGTTGCGATCAATATATCAACAAGGGGTTTGAAATTCAGAAAAATATTGAGGCTGATCTAGCAAACTATTACATCTTTATACTGAAAGTAACATTTGATTCCATTTGGTACCTTGATGTCAAAATATCACAAACTAAACATGCTTGTACGTTACAAGCCAAACTGGCTTATTAATACGAGCTATTACTTTGAAGGTAATTATGGCAACATGATGGATGAGTCAATGGCACCTTCGAACACCCCTCCGTGCAACGCAGTGTATGATGGGTGTAATTATTATTACCTTCCGTGGAGTAAGGAGAAACCTTGTGTATGCGTGGAAAGTTACTGGGAGAATATTGCATTCAGACTGGAACCCTTAAATGCCTTGCTATGGATTATTGATCGCGTGGTAAGGTTGGCTATAATTTTCAGGTGCCTTAATTTTTATGCCAGTAGACTATTAGCCATAATTCCTTGGAGCACTTATTTTAACAACACTAACACTACATTTTTTTTGCAAAGAAATGGAGAACGCTACATTTTGTTGCGAATAAATGAAGGACCCCCTCCCTCTTCCCCAAAAGCAGGTGTTTCAAGTTTAAAAGGCAGCGAGAAGAATTGTCGCGGATAAATGACAACAAGATGACTTTCCTTTTCCAGAGAGCATATGCCTTTATTACGAGTGCTAAATGTTATCAGGAGAAAGCTCAGTACGTCATCCGCAAAGAACGTTTTGCCGCGTGTATTTCGCGATCAAATAATAATTTTTAATCTCTGGCCTTTGAGAAAGGAGGTAAAGCGTAAGACATAAAAAAAAGAATAATCGGAGTACGGGGGTAAGAACTCTGCTCATATAGCTTTTTGCTGATTAATACCGCGTGAACTCAATTTTTGCAGTACTCACAAAATGTTTCATACTTGGCGGCAAGCGAAAGTAGTTTAAGGCAAAGTGCCAGTTACTGGCAAGGCGACCTGGCAAGGCTAACTTTTTTCAATGCTCGTTCTCGCATAAGAAACGCCGTTCTTTCAAATGATCGCAAAGACCACCCGATACGCCTCTTGGAGAACATACCATGGAGTTTCATTTGAGGTTTCTATGGAGATACCATTGCAGTTTCCATGGAGGTTCCATTGTTCCAAGTTTCAAGTAGTCTCAATGGAGTTATCATGAAGGTTCGTGAGCTCCATAGACGTTCCGTGGAAGTTTCATGGAGTTTCCATGGAGTTCCAGACAGTTTCCATCCAGTTTCCATGGCGATGACATGTAGTTTGAGCCCTATCTAGGTACCATGGAGTTTTCATCCACTACAATGTGGCGTCCTCGGAGTTCAACGGCGATGTCATGGAGTTCCATGGAGTTTGCATGGATTATCATATCCATGATGTTTAGTGGGGTTTCTATGGATGTTCATTAGATCAAATTTTATTTTATTTACAAGCTAATAAATTTGATGAGAAATATTAGTCACGTTAGTCATGTTATACTTACAACTTCTTTGTTCCCAGAAAAGCAAAATGGCGGAAGTGACGTACATGATTGCGACCAAAGCACCGGAAGTAGAACGGGCTTCCTCCTTGTTCTCCTTGCTGGATCAGCTCATTGCAGACTGCAGGTGCGTTGTTGTTGCCAACTAAAAGGTAGGAACTAAAGATAGACAGGTGTGCTGTGAAAAATCATCACATTTGTGTCGAAAAGACGGTATAGATCAAATTTTATTAACAGCATTAAATACAATAAAAACCAGATATACATAGTTTTATAAGAGCAATGTTATAAGAACGGCTTTAACTGACACGTTTGATTAAGAATTACATGTGGTCTTGCGTTTTGTCCAACTTGAAAATCAGTAATTATATTAGCTAGATTGCTAATTGGCTCAGCTTATGGACCCATCCTACGGATGGGACAATTTTGGCAGTACCAGCAACTATGCCACCTAAAAATTCCATTCGGGATAAGACTATATCTCAGTATTTAATGATATCTTACTTGGGTGCTCTGTTATCTAGAGTAAAACAGTACAAAATTGCACGAGTTCAAAGCGCAAAAACTGACCTAAGTTTAACATGTGAAACAGCAATGGTCTCCCTAACCTGAAAGGAAAAGCAAACAAACTGGATGCTAAGCGCCGCCGAGAGAGGAAAAGCGAATTGGTAAGCTTGTTGTTAAACACATGATTAATTTAACATGGACCTGACGTAAATAGCTGATTAGTAGCTCCTAATTTACAACTAGGAAAGCATTAGCGAGCAAGACATAAAGGGAATAAAGTAAGCGATAGCCTGTCGCGCGTTCTTTTTATTGAAACGAGTTGACGATAGTCGCAATTTCAGTCTGTGATATGGAAGTTAGCACTGTGTACGTTTGTGTCTGGGATGTTTAAGTACTACTATTTTAAACAGAACACGCAGAGCATAAATAGAGCAGATTCAAGCGGTGAAATCTATTGATTCTCTCTGTTGTTTATTTACCCCTAGCTTGTTTTCTTGCACGATCGAAATGTCGCATGAGTTTATTGATCTTATCAACTACAACTGATTTCGTTAATAAACAGTCGGGCTATTTTTACTTAGTAATTAAGAAACCAAACTCCTCTTTCGGGTACTTTTCTTTCGATAATTAAACCCCTCAAAGTGTTTTTTAATCAAAACTTAATAGTAGTAGTATTAGTAGTAGTAAAAGTCTTTATTAAGAAATCAGTCACAACATACGTGTGACTTAACAATCAATAACGAACTAAGCTAACCTATCATATATATCACAAGAAATATATTAAGAGTAATAGAATAATTTGTTGTATATAATCTATTTCAGCGTTCTATTGCACAGGAAGCTACCGAACTGAAAGAAAAAGCCACAAACGTCCAAGAAGCACTTTCAGACGTGCACGGATTCCTTCAACGATTGCAGGATCTTGCAGACGAGGTAAGACAAGTCTGTGCCTCTATGATACCGCCGAACTCCTCATATACAACATTTATGTAGTTTGCCCCAATTCATTTGTTGTTTTGATCCATGTCGAAATTTTCAGTTTTAAAGATTTGATAAAGATCATGTAGGCATTGTTCTCTCTTGATACAAAATTAATGTTTCCAAGACCACCAGTCTGCTACGACGCGAGCTTGTTGTGGTGCGTCCTGTAATCGACCACGAATTTCGTCATCACATTGTCAATTTTGTGTCCAGCTCACGAGGCCGCCGCGATCGAGTGAGTTTTTACCATAACAAAACAAAGCCAAGTGGCGAAGACTTGCTCTCACAAAGTAAAAGTGCGATAGAACCTGAAATCATTGAAACTACGCAAAGTAACTCAAAACCAAAATGAAGAAACATAATTTGAACAACGAATCTGTATTCTATTTAGTCGCAAATTCTCGAAAACCAGATGAATTAACACAAAGTTCAGTCCTCTCGTGGTGCCTCGGCAGAACACGGCAAAAATAAACGATCCCATTCAACGAGTTTCACGTCAAACTTTAGTGTTTTCCCTTTACAGATTAATTTAATCCGAATCCAGTCATCTTGAAAACGAATTTGATGAATCCATCCTAACGGTGTCCCTTTGAATGCAATCTGTTGCTTATTTGTGGAAACTAACAGCAACGAAGACTGTGAACTGTTTGAGTGATTGAAGTCGCTCGTTGAAAGTCTTCAACAAGCGCGCGTGGTGATGGCGTCATACTACTTCATCGTGTTTCGATGTATTTTTCCACCACGAATATAAGCCAATGAGCGCGCGAGAATTTCTGCAGTTATGGTAAAAACTAAAAAGTCCTTTTCACACGTACTTCCAATAACATTTTGCATAACTCAAGTCTATGCAGCTTTTACGCATCACATCAAGTAGTGAGTTTGAGTTTTTAAAACAGAAAATGGATCGAAAACATGTCTCACGATAAAAATAATTCATGGCTAGATAAAGCGAAAGGTAACAACTGGGATTGTATGGTCCAGCTAGTCATAGAAAATGAAACCTCCTCACTAGCGTTGAGCTGGTTAATAGCTATTCCTTAAGACTTAACCCTTATAATTATTTATGTGTACTGGAGGCCGGGAAGGATATGGGCTACGTCCAAATATATACTCCTCGTCTTGAACAAATTATCATCAACCATTCAGCAGTCGGAAAGGTCACAGTAATCTCACTTCCTTACTTAGTTGTGTCTTGGAAGTGTATTTCGCAAAATGTTCGTCACTGCGAGCCGAATGTGTCTCATCTTCCAGCAGTAGATAACCGGGTTCAAAGACGAATTTAGAAACACTATTGCCAACGTGATTGACAAACATTTTATGGCGGTACTTGTTCCAGAGATTGTGATGTTAGTATAGCTGCTGATGTGGGGTAAATAACAAAACAAAAACACGAGATACACATAGAATGCTCCCAGGGCCGATTTTTTTATACTTGCAGTATTTGCCCTTTGACCATTGCGTTCTACTTGCTCTACTTGAAGGGACTGAATCTGATTTCTATGGTATCGAACGGCTGTATATATCTTGTAATTGAGAAATGTTGTAGTTGCGAGACAGCCAACCCCAACAGTGGCAAAAAAATGAAAGTAATATTCATCGGAACCCACAACATTATTAGCGACAGAAACGCACTGAAGCCCCACTTTCAGAAAACTACTCCAGCAACACGCTTCTGAGTCATTAGCTCGTGGTATCTGAGATGAAGATGAATTTCCATGAATCTATCTATACTGAGGACCATAACTGCAATGAACGAGGCAAAGGAAAACAAGCTAAATAAGCTTGAAAAAGCAGTGTACGTCGAACAACTGGTATAGCTCTTCTGTAGCCGCTTTATCATCAGTGAGATTTCAAAAGGTTGGCATAGTAAACCAACACCAAGATCAGAAATGGCTAAACTCAGGAGGAGTGGTTTTAACGGAGTTGGCAACGACGATGTTTTTCTCAATGCATGAATCGTTAAAACGTTTAACGTAATGGCGGTATAAGATGAGAACGTGTTGAAGACACATCCAACAAGGTACGTTGAAAAGAGGTCTTCAGTATCGGCCTTCGAGGGTTGGTATTGCAGCATCTCGTCACAAAGAGAGTTTGCCATATCTCGAATTCTTGGTAAGAGTATGCCAGACGTTTGTTTGCAATGCTTGTTCCGAAAATACCTTCCTAGCTTCGCTTTTAGTTACTTTGATTATAAAGAATGTGGAACTTCTTTTCTTTCACCTTAGTTTCCTGGGCACCTGCACTTGTTTCTCCGAAACTTCGAAACAAATTTGCATCTTGATAAAATTGTCTTAATTGGTTTAGAAAACGGATCCAATTGATTGACTACTGACTCCTCGGTGTCAAAATTTAAATACACAATTAATTCTTCTCATTGTCTTTTATATTAGACAAGCTGGGTGTTGTTAAGCTGTTGGTTGGGCTGCACTGCTCTTAATTTTCCTCAGAATCGCAATTGAATTGCATGTTATTAATTTTTGTTCAAGTTGATAAATTTTTTACGTCGGAAACTACCACTACACAGCATTTTCCGTAAACCTTACTTAAAAAATGTGATTCAGATAATCAATTCCAGTTTCCCACCAAAATGCCAATTTCGAGGTCAACAAGGACAACTGCATGAACACATTTTAATTACCGTCTGGACAGCAGAACTTTTATTATAATTGTTTTTATTTTTTCATTTTTTCTAATATCTCTCAGTTTATTCGTGTAAAATTACGTATGTGATATGAAGGCTCGTTTAGTTAATCACACGGGACCGAGACGTTTAGATCAAGAATCAAGCCACAGCTGCTTGATGCAAGCTGTGTAGCGACAAGGGCGGTGAATGTGATAAAGACAACGGTTGGCCTTCTGTTGTCTTTGGCAGACAGCTGGAAATTTTTTGCTTTAGAAAACGTCCAAAAATACAAGCATTCGGGTATTGTAAGTCAGAAGAGTTTGGTATCAGGTTGTGTTTTGCAATCTTCGTAACTGAGGATGGCATCAGACCTTCCGAGTTAGATGCGGCAAAACGAAAAATAAGGGACTAAAATGGCTTTCTGAAGGAAATATGCAAATGAACAAAATTCCCAAAAAAATTATTATATTATCACTATTTTCAATATATAAGGCCTAATATAATATGAAACATCGTGAATGATGATAATGGTCTTCCTCTGTCATGGATGTAGAACGCACATGTTTCGGAGTGTATCCATGATGGCGTGTCGAATGTGCCTCATTTTCCAACGGCAAATACAAGGGTTCAAACATGAGTTAAGAAACACCGCCGAGTAAGCACAAACTGTCAAACCTTTTACTGTTGTAGTTTGTCCAAACATTGTCATGGCAATAAAACTACAAAGGTGTGGCACAAAGCAAAGCAAAGACACGGCATGAACGTACAATGTACCCAGAGTGCACTTTTACTGTTTCAGTATTACGTGCTTTTTGCTGTACCTGGAGGGCTTATAATTAATAACTGATGTTGGTACCATACATAAAAATCCAGTAAAGGCAAAGCTATAATAAGGATATTTGCTCGGACCTACATGGTAAGTAACGAAAGAAACGAGCTGAACACCCACAATGAAATCACTACTGCAGCAATACGATTGCACAATGGGATTGTACTTGAAAGGAAAATCAATCTATCCAGCCGTGGCTGTAAAGAAACCAATGTCAGCGGCCTCACTGTATCCAAAAAAACAACTCCTTGGGTTATATACAAGTTTCAGGCGGAAATAGAATGGTAAAGCTTGAGTGATCAGGGGGCTTTAAGTATTGTTTCTAAAGCATCAACAACAACAAGAGCAACAAAAACTTTATTGAATAAGGCAGAATACAAATACACGGCACAAAGCTCGGGAACTTGCAGTTATCCTTTGAGCCATTGGAGCCGGTGGGATCAAGAAAAAGGAGACAAATTGCCAGCAATAATTATACGAAAAACTAAAGTACTTTAAAGAAGACCTTTCTTTGGCGATATGAGCATTTTTCAAGTTTATAACTTTTCATACTCAGTTAATAGCGCGGAAAATATGACTTGACTTGTGCTTTGGAAATCTTCTCAGCTCTGACATTTACAGTTTTGTAGAACGTAAGATGTATACAAACTGTAATTCAGGTGCTAAGCTACAGTTTTATTTGGCTTCTTGAAGTCAGTTGTTGTTACATGTGCGCGCAAAAGAAACTGACTATGACTTTTTAATTAACAAATGCTGTGGGTGCCATATAATATATAGATTTAGCCAAGCCTAAAAGCGGAGCTCCGTATTTTTGCTGGTTCTTAATAATTTCTTTGAAATAAATAATAATTAAAAACGTCAACTCGAATTGCAGAATTTATGCTCAGAATGACCATGAAAAGTTGAAAAATGCTGCCAGAAGAAAAAAATCGGACCTGAACCCGCGATCGATGAAAAAACCAATGCCCAGTGAGCGGGAACACATTACCTCGATCAGTTCTAACCTGAGCCCGCGATCTGGTCATGTGATACTGGTTAGCGGATACCTCGATTTGACAGCTGTCAATTGACCATAACATGGATGCCCTATAACAAAGATGTAAGCTGATAAGGCTGACAAGGTGTTGACTAGGCATGGATATTTATGGCCGCCATGTTGCTCGACTCCGTCGTCGTCGTCCTCGTCGTGCGTACGCGCCCACAAGCAATACCGCTAGTCATGATAACAATGAGAAAATCAACTCATGGGTTTCGTTTTCTTTCCCATATGAGTATGGGGCTCCGCTTAGCGGCCCCTCGGGCCGCCGGAGCTCCGTTATAAAATTCCAATACTGACGGCTAGCCTGCGTAGTTGGAATCCACAGCGTATTAAAGAAACGCACTGGGAACCCACAATCTACCGCAACAACACGACTGTAAGTCACGAGCTCCTGGTATCTGAGATGAAGAAGATGTATTGCCATGAACCTGTCTGCCATAAACTAATCACCATAACACCAAAGAACGAAGCAATGCAAAACAAAGTTAAGATCATGATGAAGGCGGAATAGATAGCACAGCTGGCATTGTTCTGTTAAACCCACTTTACTATCAGTGCGATGGTAAAAGGTTGGTACAGTAAGCTAACACCGAGATCTGAAATAGCTAAACTCAAGAGCAATGTTTTTAAGGGTTTTGGCAGTGACGATATTTTCCGCATCGCGTGGATTGTTACAAAATGTTACATGACGGTGGAAAAGGATAAGAATGCACTGAAGACGCAACCTGCAATATAAATTGAGTAGAGGGGTTCAGTTTCGGAAGTTGATCATGAGCGATGGTATGGTAATAATTTCCGACACAAACAAGTATCTTGACGAATTTCTTGTGTACAATTCCGGGCAGGATGGATGGCTGGATGGCATCTGTTATTTTCCTTGCGCTCCTCAGTTATCGGCTTTATGTGAAATGGCGTTTCACAAATGCATAAAAAGACGTAATTAGAAAAGGTACTGTAACTGAACAGGAAATTGCTTAAATAAGCCTTTTAACCTTAACTGTTTTCATGCAGTGATTCTAATTAAAACTACGCCAGTTTCTCCGACCTCTTCGTATCAACAAAATCCCTTGGTTATATATGTTAGAAAACAGAATGGGCATAAAGATTTGCATGGGGTGGAATGTGTGTCAAAGCTCGCGCAACAGTTCGCGCGAGAAAATACTACTTTTGGTGAAGCGATCACTGGCTCTGCTGGCTACGTTATACATGCAGTTATTTTTACTATAAAATGAAAAATGTTCATGCCATACGTCTTGAATTGACATATAATAAACGATCGGTATATAAGACATACTTATGTATAATTATCGATGTACATTAATAAAAAGACACTTTTTTTTCAGAAACACACCGCTTTCAAATTAAAAGAGAAAAGATGTTGAAGGATAAGGGAATTCGGCTTTGGTTTATGTCCTTTTTCTCTTGCACTGTTGGTGTCCTAACACCACGACACTGTGCCATGTTATTCGGTGATGATGATGACTACCTTTTTCAAGAATTGCGCCTGATTAGGCATGCACGATTCAATCAAGTCTATACACAACTTTATACTGGCAATAAAGTCGTAGCCGATTTCCTATCAGTTGCATGTGAGTTCAATTGAAATACCAATAACCTGTTAGCGGATGCCACAAATAGGTGCCCACGTGTTTTGAAATAAGGGGAAAAAGCTGGTGGTTTATTGAGGGTAACCAACAAAATTAAACTGTTCATTTCAACGCCACCATCAAATTGTACAAGTATCTTATCCTAACTATGTTAACAATAAACATTCTCAAGTGAACTAAACTTAACCGAATGAATGTGAATAACGGGGGGAGGGGAGGGGGTCACTCTTTTGGGTAGGTAGTTACTTTCTGAACTTGAATAAATTAATCGCACTTCTCTTCTAAGCCTCAGAATAGCTTGCCTGATGTTATCATCTGGATGATCAGTGGTTCCACAAGAATTGCTTACCACAGGATACCAGCCTATCATGTCATGTTCTCGCCCAGAGAGGAGGCCTGTGGTAAATATTGCGGAAGAACAATAGAGATTGAAATGAAGGTATTTCTCTTGTGATGGCTGTTGTTAGTGATATTAGAATTGTTTGCTGCAGTGTCGATCTTTTTTACGCTTTTTTAAGTCCTATAAACTCTTTTGTGCTAGGTACTTCCTTCATAGCTTGTCAAGAAGAGCAGCGCCATAAAGCAGATTTTTGCAACTGTACTCCAACCAATGTACTCAAATCCTGTTACTTTCTTTCTCTTTCGATAGTATCCTGGTAAGAAAGCCCTTGACATCGCAGATCACCCAGAGCTACCTGCGATCGTGCGAGTGGAGCTGTGGCTTGGGCTCGAACAGCATCAGAGTAATTGGACCGCGCGTGAGCAGAGCGAAGGCGAATTTGGTGTTTTAGCTGAAACGGTTAGTTGATACTTATGGTTTACTCCTAATATTAACCAAGAAAAAACGTTATAATGAAATTTTACAAGGTGTGCGAATATTTATCCTTTGTATAATGAAGGAAATAATGCGCCTTACCAAAAAGTTGTCGGCAAGGCCAAATTTGTTGTTAAATGTCTAGGGTCAGCTGCTCGCAGTCTAAGTTGCCAGGGGAGGAACATAACTATCTTTTCCAACTGTCCTTGCAAAGGTGAACGCAATGTTTGAGAAGCATTTGAGGATTGCGTGCGAAGATTTGTCTCCATGTCCATTTTATGAATGTATTGAAACAAAGGGAACTATCCCAAGCACTTTTAAAAGCGTTTGTGTAATTTGTGTGTATAATATCATAGTGTGTGTGTAACAACATTTCCATATATCGGAGTGGCTAATTCCTTGGAAAGAGGGAAGGCCATTCCTTTTTTAAAGAAAATTTGTTTACTCTTTGAGTAGTAGGAATCTCTTTACACACGGTGGTTGTAGTTAACCCCAGAGATAGATTGTATCACATTGTTTTCTTCTCGGCTTTTTATTATCATTAATGGCGTGCATGAAACCAATAGTAATTTTGACAATTCCTTGAAATTACATTCATTCTTGTCACTTTCTGATCTGTAGTACGAGAACGAAGTTAAAATTGGTTTCTGGACAAAGAAAGCACTTACAAGACCAGGATTTTCGAATGCCAGCGGAGAGGTATGAGCTTTGGTCTTGCGTTTCTTTATTTATTTGTTTAAGTACCTGCTTATTTAATAATCTATTCAGTTTAATACTTATTTAATAATTTATTTGTTTCGCGGTTACGTTTCATTGGTCACGAAGCTGGTAGTATTTCTCATTATGCCGTTGATGACGAAATCCCATCTCCGAGACGGGAGTGAGCCCACGGTGTTTGTCCCTGAAGTTGCTAAGCAACATGACGTGTTTGCTTTTGCGATTACAGTAGATGTATTCTCACGCTACTTTTTGATTGGATAAAATTAGTCGAAAAATGCTCGAGTGCTAGCGAAGATTTGTCAAAACCGTGTGCTCACTATTGCATTCAAACGGAGACTAAAATAACGTGTAATAATTTCCTCCAATCAGCTACCGCTGCCAAAGAAAAGTTTCCAGGCTCCTGAAGGCTGGGAATTTGAGGGAGACTGGTTTATTGCACCGGAAATGAGGTCAGTGTTGTCAATATATGTAATATAAATTATGTTACTGCGTTCTCGCTCCTGTAGGTGGATGTGGGACTCCAGTCCATCTTCCTCTTCTCTGGAAGAGAAGTGGGAGGATGGATTGGGGGAGGATTTCCACTCATTTTCCAATTTTGTCATTTCTTTGCTCCACGACGGGAAACGGCTCACAGCGATCCGGGCGGCACACCCCCACCAAAAATTACAAGGAGTACCCACCCCCCGAGGGGAAATCCTCCATGTCTCAATGCGCGCGCGTGCTGATCAAGCGTGAAATTGTGCTTTTCTGGGATAAATTAAAATGGTTTTCAATCAAGACGATTTTCCTTCATTCTCATGGTCTAGCCGAGGCTTGTATGCTTCTTCTGATAAAACAGTGTCAGTCTGCGAACGCGATTGATCAATTCTGTTTCCAGCGAATTTTCTTGTAATCCACTGCATGAAAGGAATTGTTCTAAACGCCGCCTGAAAGGAGCGCATTCGCCAAGCGTAAAGGAACTGATTGGTGGCAGAATTCAAAAGCAGGAACAAGTACTGCAAATCTCTGAACCAGTGAATGAGAACACAGCTACATGTGCTACACAGGTTGATAACATAGATCATTACCAACGATGGGACAGCGCACGCCAAGAACGAGATGATTATCAAGAGAAAAGACATCGTGACTTTTTGTTCCCGCTTTATATGTTTCTGACGGTCTCGACTGCTTCGAATATGCTCAGAGTTTTTTTCGTGTTCTTGGAGACTGTGATAAATCCGGTAATTTACGAATATCAGGACAACAATGCTGAACGCTACTGCTGTATTGGCAAATATGAAGGCCAGGAGGTAGAAGCCAACAACCACGTAGAGTAGAGGAAGGCTGAGAGAGCACATCCACAGAGCCACAGATGTTGCAACCGCACTTGATATCTTGCCTCTTTCAATGCGATTCGAAGTCACCACTTGATATCTGTTGACCGCTAGAGCCATTATGCTTAGGACAGATGCAGTGGAAGTCATGAAATACGACGTGTAAACCACCCATCTTACACTCAAGACAGGGCGTTTAAGAGCTTCGCTTGTGTGGTAGCCGACAAAAACTGGCTCCGTTGCAGCTCCGACAATCAAATCTGCAATGGCTAGGTTAAGCACCAAGTAGTTGAATGGGGATTTGAGGTTTCTTGTTGGGTTCCAAATAACAGCCCAGCAAATAAGTAAGTTTCCGGGTACTGTTATGATACACAGAATGGCAGATACGATAGCTGTGGTAACAGAGGTTGCAAAAGGTGCCCAGTGTTGTTCACAAAGGTTGGACTGAAATGACATCGCCAGGCAATCAGAGCTTTTCTAAAAGGACACAAATAAGTAATGGGGTTTCAGCTAGAAAATATATTTTCTGTTTTCGAACTAATGAATACGGGATGAAGGTTCAATATCCGCTAATACTAAGCCGATTAAACTGTCTCAGAGGTGCTCTAAAATCAACCAATAAGAGTCATCGACTCGGCAACACTAATTTGAAAAATAAATAGTTCAACCTGCTGTAAGGATGCTATCTTGACTCTTAGTAATTTTAATTAAATATCCCGCTCTTCCAGAAACGCTACTTGAAATCCAATGCTCAGCTGAGTAAATCGCTGTGAATAGCTAGATTGTATTTGGAAAATTCTTGCACGATCATAGGTTGTTTTCATTTGTCACTCAGTAATAATGTGAAAAAAAAAACACTTCATTAAATGGTATTTTTCCTTGTATTCATGGTGAATGCAAATGGACTATTTGACTTCAGTGACTATTTCCCTAGGAAGAAACATAAAAACCCAGTTCAACGGATAAGCTGCCACAGGAAGATGTAATGCGGTCAGTACCTTTAACCGGCCCACTCGACATCAAACTAGTAAACATTGTAATTCAAATTGGTTGGTTATATGTCTCTCAACATTAATTTGCATGCCTACCGACAGGGAACGATGCCAGTTTTACTGGTAGACTGATTAAATCTGAAAACGAATTTTTAAAAATCATGCAAGGAAAATTTATTTTCATAATCAGTGGCTACTGGTTCTTCAGTTACAATAAAAAAGTTGCTTTTTAATTTTCGCCTTAGTCTTCTCATGTTGACATTGCTCAATATGCACTTAAGTCCCTTGATGACAACACGAAACGGCGTAGAGCGTTTGAGTTAGCTGTATTTCAATTCAGAGATCAACTACAAGGAAAAAACTAACTTAAACACACCATTCAGCACTTTCAGATAACAGCATGGGAGCTTTTAAGCTCAAAAACAGAATGATAAGTCTTGAAAAGTACTAACAATTAAATAAAGAATTAATAGGCATGGACGAATTAATAGGCATGGACAAAGCATCTCATTTCAACCGTCCTAAGTTATGTTAGCTTTAGGTCCCTTTATTCACGCTTAATCGGAGATGCATTTTCAATTTCGACCTTTAGCTTTCTTTATCACCCGTCAGTACTTGTAAAGAGTCTGCAAAAAGGCAGTAATTGTCAACTTGCAGACAAGTAAACTTTTTACATGTAACAGAAACTGCTGAAACTAAAATGCACGGTTTCAAGTTAAGGCATCGAATGATCGGAGCCTTGCGAAAACACAAGTATTTAATGTCTCAAATAACGTCGTAAACGCAGTTTGAAACGTTCAACCTATGGGTGATAAGTCGTGGCGGACTTGTTTATTAGTACAGTATAGGCAATTATACGCGGTTGGAATAAATTTGCACGAGTGAGTTTTTCAAAAAGCTGAAATTGCCCGAGCTGCTTCCGCGAGAAAAACCATATGATTACTTGTTAATAATATAAACATCTAAACATGAAAAAATTCGCCTGGAGGTCCTGGAGGAAGTGCCGGAAGATCTTAGTGGGCAGACAGGAAGCAAGCATTTGACACAGATTTGACACTTTATTTACTGATTGGCTGATGAAGATCGGCTGATAATGAAAATGGTTCGCTTAAAACATTGGCACTCATAATCCAGAATTTTGATGTGTAATTTGCACTGGTGTTACACTTTTTGCACTGCTCTCAGCCAATCAGAATCGAGTAATTTTTTCATGTATATTTAACGGTTATACAACTTTCTTAACACCTGCAACAGACATCTGCTTGTTTTCCGTTGGAAAAAGCAATATAGCAAGGGAGACAGAGACAGAGACGAGTTTACGCTGCTCTTGATTTTTGGCTTAAAAAAACATAACATGTTAGCTTTTTGAATGCAATCCTTCAAAGTTTCTACTAAAACAATTAGACTACTCGCCCTCCTTTTCTATGAGCGATAGTCATCTTGGCTGCGCCTCGTTGACTATTCGCTCATAGAAAACTTCGGCTAGGTTGCGTGAGAATTCATTAAAGTTAATTGTTATGTTCCTTGGATTTTCCAATTCGTATTTTGAAATATTAAGCATGAAAAAATAGAAAGAAAGCACGTGCCCCTGTCAAGTTCCCTTTCCAGGCTCCCAAAAATTAAAATACCGACCCAGGTGCAAAATTAAATAATGGTGGTACAAAAGCTTATGTATGGTGTATACTTCAAGCGAGATTATCCTTAGTTACATTTAACTTACATTGAAATACTGCGTGAATTCATCCTTATTGAATCACACAAATGAAAGGCATTTCCTCTTTTAAACTTTACTTTGTAGCATTCCTAGCTACATAAAGTACATAGTGGTTGAGTGTTCGGAAATGAGGCGAATTCTTGTAGTTTTTGTCAAGATATTTTGGGTCTTTTTTTGCGGCGAACCAGATTCCCTTAAAGTGAAGGTAGCCTCTAAAAATAGTTTACCAAGCTAAGAAAGGATAACACGAAAAAGGTGATACAAAACCAAAAACGGCCAAATATTGTCAAGGATGGAGAAGAATGAGACGGATTGATGCACATGGCAAATCTGAAAAATTAGCCTAAATTGTTCAAAATGCACAAACCATTACATAGTTCCTTTAATATACATTACAAGGCTGTGGTACAAATAACAACTGACAATAACAGCATTAACAATAACAACGGTTTAACTAATTCAGTCTTGGCTACTGCAGTCGTGCCCTCGAGTTGTCTGATATGCAGTGATAAAGAAGGCTAATAAAGGTGTTTTCCGTGTGAATAAGAACCCTCTGGTACCCAAGGTATTTTCGTTGTGATAAAATAAGGGAATCTTTAATTAACTCTTGATATGATCTAGGGTGATCGCGCATGTTTCCTTTAACCTGCCATGAGAGTGCCAATCTGACTCCAGGGTGATTTCTTGTTTTCTTGCCATCGGATCCAAATTGACAATTTGCGCCGAGCAGGCTCCGGTTTCAAGCTAATATATTTTCGACACGCTATAATTTGTTGCTGTTAATTAAGAAGGCCTAGCGAGATCCAGTTGGAAGGGCCAACGAAAGATTAATGCAAAGCTTTGTGCTTGGGCTCTCGTGTTTATAAATTATCTCCAATTCCTCGCAAAGATTAAAAAACACATTTCATATTGTATTACCTATGTTCTGTTAGCGCTGAATGAAACCACGAGCTGCTTTAGCAAAACTGTACTTTGATCGTTTTTGGATTTTTTCCTATTCTGTACTCACTTGCACTGGGTTCCTTTATCAATTCATTTCTTATTTCATTCAAAGAACCATCAACGATACAACTATTACACCTGTTCTGGGTTCACGTTTTTTCTTTCTACAATTCAACAAACAATCACTCTTCCTTTAGTTGTATCGTATATATGTAATATATTTTCAAACAAGATATGTGACAGCCCCTTTAACCGAAAAAAATGTGCAGTAGGCACTTACCTCTAAATGTATTAACTTCAAATGTGTTCAACGTGGTTGGTGTTCAAATTGGTTTTGTTTTTACAATAATACATCGCTTCCACAAGTCACCGGAAATCGTCGACTGTCGTCTTGTTCAGTTCAGCGATGATTGTTATCGGGCACATTTTGGGAGCAGCTGCTTCAATCAAAAGCTTTCCCAGTGTTATGAAAAAATATTTAGGTACAGTTTACTTTGAGGTTGCAAAAATGACATCGAATACACCTTGTAGACATATACGAACAAACGAACAGGACGAAAATTAGGAGGTTGTATTTTAATTTGACAGGTTGTATTTTAATTTTAAAGTGACATAATTTTGCACATACACAATGACATGTACAAAAGTCAGTGTTACAAGAAATATAAATATTTGCTCCAATTACGTAGATTTTCACCTCTCAATTTTATAGGGACTCGGTGTCATTTGTAACATCATCGTTGTCACTGCAATTTATACGCCTTCCGTCTACACAGCGACGATGGAATAATCGTGTATTGGATAACCCTCAATCGATGTAGCGGCCATTACATAGAAGCACAAGGAAATAGACAAATCGTTTTGAAGACTGTTTTTAATTTATGTAACTGTGTCAAATTAAAACAGTGCGACCGTGTAAACGCAGCTTTAAGGGTGCATTCGGAAATCTGGATTTCGATTTTAAAATCCGGACTTCAGATTTCCCAATGAAACACAAAATCCAAAAACGGATTTTGCTGTGGGACAAAATCCGTTTTTTGAATGTTGGTGGCGTTTTGTTAGGAAATCCGAAATCCGTTTTTCAAAATCCAAATCCAGATTTTCTAAACTGTAAACTGTGATAAACACTAGAAGAAAAATTCTCAGTTGGATGATATGTACCGCTGATCTTAAATTTGTCATCATTATTTTCGATTTTTAAAATGTACCGTGTCGCCAGGAGCAGATGGAGTATCTGTAAGCTTGCCTGGTATTTTCTAACTATCCTGGAAGTCACTATAAGAAGTAGATGTTCTGTAGGTTTCACTTAATTGCGAAATGTCGACAGTTATTGGTAATTTGTGATGGTAAGAGTCATGCCACACAAAAATTATATTATAACTCCATCAATATAAGTCTGCAGCCGCTTAACAAATAACGAATTTATTTATTTCCTCAGTTTAATGTTTGACCGCGACTCCGGCCACAAAAACTTCTTGGAGGATGTATTTGAAAACGAGGCAAGGATGATTCCTGGAGGAAACTGGGGCCCAGCATCCGTACCATGGACAGATGTGGTGAGTTTTTTGTTTGCATAGCAACAGATCTAGACTGCTGTTAACCTCACACATCCATACCTTATAAGTACATCTTGTTTTTCAAACTGTCCACGTGGTTCTAGTCTCCTTCGCAGCAGTTATTAGGGTCGTCGTGGGGAGGAGCGTTGCTTGACGACCCGGTTTTTTTGAACTTCACAACGAGTTTGCGGCTCGAACTTCCCTCTTGGAAAACCGTTTGCTTAGACTATGTGAATTCTTTTTCTTACACGTTTACAGCATGGTGACAGGACTGATGAAAAAGATAAGATTAAATGTCCCGAAGGTTGGGAGTGGACCAGTGACTGGGAAGTCGACGACAACAGAGCTGTGGATGACGAAGGTGAAACTTCATTTACACTTCACTAACAAGATGCATCATATCATGCAGTAACATGGAATTACATAGCTTAAAATTCAATCAGAACTCTTTGTTTTGTAATATAATTTGGTTTTATCAACTGGGTTGATAATGTCAATTGGCCACCGTAAAGAGATTCAAGAGCTGACGTTTCGAGCGTTAGCCCTTCGTCGGAGCGAATCAAGGAATTGTGCGTCGTGTGTTTTTATATACAGAAAGATGGAGCTTCGCTATTGGCTGGTGCCTGGTAACGTGAAAACGTTGGAATAAATTAGTTGAATGAAAAGCGTTCGTTGATACCGTAAGGATTAAGAGTGCCGATTTGAAAAATAAATTTTTGTTCTAGAGTTTTACGGCTTTCCGAAGTTTTCACGTTACCAGGCACATTAGCGAAGCTCCATCTTTCTGTATATAAAAACACACGACGCACAATTCCTTGATTCGCTCCGACGAAGGGCTAACGCTCGAAACGTCAGCTCTTGAATCTCTTTACGGTGGCCAATTGACATTATCAACCCAGTTGATAGAACCAAATTATATTGTTATACTTCCCACCGACGCAGCACCACAGTTTCTTTAGAAACTTACCCCCTCTATTTCTTTGTTTTGTAGCCTCCCGCGCAGGCGTTTCTCTTTTTATAAGTGGAAACCCGATCCCCTGGGAGGCTAGATGTCTTGTGGTATTGTGGCGTTGAACCAGAAAACGTTGGTTACTTTGTGTAGCCAGACACAGGTAGCCTATGAGTTAGCCACTGGGTCTCTTTGCTTCAGGTTGGGAGTATGCAGTTGACGTATCTTACGGAGTGTATGGTGCCATTCAGAAGGCTTACCATTTGGTGAGAAGAAAACGATGGGTCAGAGAGAGACTACTCAAGGATCCCAAGGCAGTTATTAAACAGGTACAACCTGAACCGATCTTGCGGAAGGAGCGACTTCAAAACACTGATGGAAAGACAATAAAATTTCAATCATAAACTAGCCCATTAAGTCTATTACACGTTTATCTTACATTTAAAAGGCTCTCCTGAATTCTAGCTACGAATATTGTTAAAATGTGACGAGAATACGTCAAGCGACAACAAAACGTAAATAAAAAATGTATAGGAGGCAATTCAATTTTCCCCGCCCAATGGTACTATAAACATCTTTTTCCTTACTAAACAAATTGTATCAAATGACAGAATGGGCAAGGGTGATTAAACAATATTTTCAGATCTTGGGAGACCCTTAACCCAAGTGAATGCGCGATTCTCGTTTAGCGTAGCCAAAAAATCCGCTTTTCTTTTCCGTTTTAGAAAGAACTTGAAGAATTTGCGAAAGAAGGATGGGAATACGCGCCGATATTTACGGCGAAATTTCACCACAAGGAAAGGAAGATCGATTTCGTCAGACGAAGACGTTGGCACCGAAGAATGATTGCAGAGGGAGGAAAAGACGCCAAAGTCTCGATGCCTCCTGTGTGCCTACTGGAGATTGACGACGAGGTGCGAATATATTGTAGTTTTCGCATTCGCATTTAGTTTACCAATGGAAAAAATGTTAACAGATCAATCCGGCTATAGATATTTCAGTTGCGCTGTTCTTCTTATCTCGGCTCAGGGGGACGTCGACACAAAAAAATTCATTTTCCAGGATATTTTTTGCCCAAATCCCTGTCCCATTTTCAATTTTTGTTTGTGATTACTAGTCTCAGTGACCCAAATCATGTTCTATTTTCTCAGTGGGAAAGGCAAATCCCAGTTCTCCTTTTACCTCTTTAGGCTCCTTCAGCAAGAAAAACCAGTTTCCTTCGTCCTTTGGTTTGGTCTGTAGGTTAACCTAGAGAAGACAAGGTTGCTCAGAAGAATTTACAGTTTAACTACCCTGGATATCTTTTTTTCTTTTTACAGGAAGACAGTAAGAACTGTTTGCGGAATATTCCAAGAATGTTTGTAACATATGATAGTAAGTGTAACCTCCTGCTTTGAAAAGTCCTGTTAACAGTTGCACCTAAACAGACGCAAATCTCTTGGCATACAAAAGATTATGAGCATATGTTCGAATGACGTTATTTTGCTTAAATTAAGCAGAAAAAAGGAAGGGAATTTGGTCTTAAAATTCAAAGGTTAAAAAGCTAGGGTTGCGGATTTTTCGGCATTTTCAGTCTTTTTGAATCAGATATAAACATGAAAATTAACTTGATTTTATTCTTCGCAGAGCCTCGCAAGTATCAAATGTGGACCTACATTTATCAAGCACGTGACTTACTTGCCATGGACGAGAGTGGAATGAACGGTAAAAACCACATTTATACAGATAATCTCGAAAGCGTTCTGCATTATTTACCGTCTTAGCAGTAGATAATTTCAGTGTTACCGACTTGATATCAATAATTATTGAGTGGATGTGTCTTCCCGACTTTAGATGCCTACGCCCGTGTGGCATTTGCCAAACAAAGTGCGGTAACAGAAGTACTGACTCAAACATTGAGTCCCACCTGGGATCAGACGCTGATATTTGACGAGGTTGAAATTTACGAAAGTGTCGAGAACGTGGCTAAGAACCCACCGAGTGTAGTAGTAGAGCTGTTTGATCGAGATAGTGTGGTAAGTACGTGTAAAGGAGGGAAAAATAAATCAAATGATTCAAGGAAGGGAGCAAATGAAGGAAGGGAAAAGAGGGTGGGGGGAGGAGGGAGGGGTAGGGAAGATAGAAAGGAAGGGAGGGAAGGAGGGGTAGGGGAGATAGGGAAGGAGGGACGGAGGAGTAGGGGAGATAGGGAGGGAGGGAGGGAGCGGTAGGGGAGGGAGGGAGTGAGTTACGCTCGCGTAACTATGGAATATGATTCATGGTATACGATGGTTCCCCTCGTCGCAATGCAAACAAACAGATTTCGCTCTGACTTAAACACGAACGTGTACCGTATTTAAATGTTGCAGGGAAAACAGTTTTGATTGACTTATTCAGTTGTTTCGTGTAATTTCAGGGTAAAGATGGCTTTCTTGGTCGTTGCGTTATGTCCCCAATGGTACGATTAGAAGGACACCAAACTCCTGAACCGCGACTGCAGTGGCACAAGATTAAGAGAGGAGACGAGGAAGGAGGCGAGCTGCTGGCTGCTTGTGAGCTCTTCCTTGTAAGACTGCCATTAGGTGTTTCTGTATCAACTCTTGGTTACCTTAGTGACTGCATTTTCAGTTGGAACCCACTCTCTCTTTCTAACCTGCGAAAGCAGACGTATCTCCTCTCGCTTGTCGCCGCCGGTAAACAAGCCACAGCCTCAAATACGCATGCGCTCACTGGTTGCATTTTCCCAGAATTTGTTGCGCCTGCGCTTTTGGGGATGGATGTTGCAAGCCCTAATGTGACTAAGCGCGAACGTGGTATGCTGTGGGGTATGCCCACAGTATGCCTGAGATATAACCTGAGCAATTAAAACACTATTCACAAAAAAAATAGCAAAATAAAATTGGAGCCATGCAAAAATTAAACTACAACAGATACACACTAGCTCCAAATCAGATATTTTTTCCACTTTCTCTGTCGGTTTACCAATTTCTGACCACATATTACTATGGTGTACTTCGTTAAAATATCCTTAGAGCACTTGCTTAATTCACGTACCGTGCTTATAGGACGAGGGTGCCGAGTTACCATTCACTCCACCTATGAGGGGAGAGTTGTATGCCGTGAGAAGTGGTGTGCGCCCAAAGTTACAACGGTCAGCTATCGAGGTAAGAATATTTCGCTGTTACCATTTACATTTCATTTGTATGTTTCTCGAACTTATTAGTAATTCATCAGAGGAAATCAAAACCGTGACCGTGGTTTGGAAATCTGATCTTAATTAGCAGAGATTTTTACGATTTTATTTCTTCGTTTTCTCTGTAGTTTCGATTGAGAAGATACATCAACCACTCGAGAATTTTATCACATTTCCAAGTTCCTTAAAAAATACTCCGCTGTGCGTCGTCTTTTCAACTCTCTGCTCAGTTTTTAGAAATGTGATGAAATACTGTCTATTGCTGGTTTGCAACCAATCCCGAGAGACAACAATGAGCGTGGTGGCCATGTTGGACGACCAAACAAAAGAAGCTAATTAGAAATTGTTTGTTTTTACGTCACCTGCAAACCAAGAATCGTATCGTTTTTGATATATAACACATTAAGTTGTTATCGGCTCTATACCTTCCTTCGCTTTGCAAAAAAAAAACGAAATGTGTATGTCGTGGTTCTAATTGAAAAAAAAATGAAGTTGAGAATCACCTTCTAATGTTTTGATAGCTAGGAGGCTGCCTGTGTATCGCTCGGAATACATTAAAATTAGTTCATATATTGTCTATGGCAGGTTTTGTGTTGGGGTGTGAGGAACATGAAAAAATTTGAACTCACGAGCGTGACGTCACCAAGCATAGAGTTTGAGTGTGCCGGGGGAGTGGTGCAGTCTGACGTCATCAAGGACACAAAGAAGAACCCGAACTTTGAGAAACCTGTTCTCACTAGAATGATTGTGGTAATTATGCTGTATAATCACTGCACCATTGTAATTCAAATTTGGTCTCTTTTCGATCAGCTAGTAGGGAGTGCAATCACTACCGTCTACTGAGACGAGGAGAACAACGCACGCTAAAAAGTGATTGAATATTTTTCTTTAGAATCTCGTGCTTATCTGATAAATTTAGCATTTATGTCGGCGTCAGGACTATCCGCAGCTGAAAATGTTTAGAGAGCATTTCAAATAAAAACTTGAAAATTCGCCTTTGTGGTTCATGATCACGTTCTCGCAATGGCGACTAATTTAGCAATCTCACCTAGGCCTTTGTCAATTTCAATGTACACAGATTTATAACAAACGTGCAGAGTTATTATTCTATCACTGAAACTGATCTGTTTAGGAACATTTAAGAGGCCGCTATAAAAAATGACTGTCTACAAGACACGTTTATTTGTAAGATCACGTTAAGAAGTTACTTGCGTAACCCGTTCATCTTATTCAATTAACACAAAATGATGGCTACAAAGAACTGGAAGTGCTAATTAAGGGTATCTGTCAAATATCGTACTGGTTTATTCTGCTCACAGAATCTTCCTGTAGAAGAGATCTACACACCAGCATTGAACATCCGCGTCCGCGACAACCGTTCATTTGGTCGCCGACCAATCGTGGGCGTACATTCAATGAGGTCCCTGCAGAAATACCGCTGCCCAACACCACAAGTACCTGAAGAACAGGTCGACTCCGGTCCAAAGGGTCCAGCACCAAAAGGTAGAGCCTGGATCAGAATTTAATGAGCGTATTCAACTGAGCAAAACGTGAAAGATTTGGCTGTATATCGCCTATGTATTAATATGCGTCTACAGCTGAAAAATCGTTAACACTTGAATTGATAAAGTAAGCGGTACTCATATATTCAGAGTGTGCTGCGAGGTGCAGTGCCAAATGGTTAGATTTAGCCCTAACCGGGTGCCATCAAAATAATAATCTAGTTTCGAGTTAACCAAGATTGCTGAACAAAAAGGCTAAATACGCAACTGCACACAGTTACTCTCAATCTGGAGAAAAACATTCACAAATACCAGCAGCAAAGTGCTGAAGCGTAAGATGAAACAATGCACAAGGTTGTTAATATTTCATGTTCTCAATTATTATGTGAAATCGCACGGAATATCAGCTGATACCTATCCGACAAGACCGTAGGCCGAGTTGGCTAAAATCAGACGATATTTCGCAAGATTGAGCAGGATAATTCGACCTTCTGCCTCATCAACTATCACCCTACAAAAATCTCGAGCTTATAATCTAATTTTTTAAACCCCTTTAGTCGTTTTATTCAGCGATCTTGGTTAACTCGAAACAGGACTATTGTTAAGGAACTCTAACAACATAGCGTGTAATTTTCGATGGACTGACGCCCCACTTAGGCCCTTTTCTTGCTCAGTAAAAAGAAGGAATAAGTACCAGCGAACCAAAGTGACTTTACTTCTATGTCTGCGGCTGAAAATGTCTGGAAGTTGCTCGGAACTGTACAATAAGTGTTCCAAACCGGCGCTTTGAAATGCACGATGGGTACGCCTGCCTATATTTTCCAAACTGGGCAAAGCAAGTTTTCGTTTAGGAAGAATCTAATATTTATTCATCAAATATTTATTCATGTAATATGTATTCATCTAACATTCGTTCATCTAAAATCACTTTGCTAGCCATTTGCTTGCATAATTGTTTGCTTTCTTTTAATTTCCAGCAACTGCCGATACGGTTTCAATCGCAAGCAAGTCAGGATCACATGTTGTGGATGTCAAGGATGAGAAAATGAGCAAGGACAAGGTGACTTACGGAAAGTTGCGATTCTAAATCTCTAAGCCTTAAATCAACATCTACGTTTTCAAATAATCAATGAACTTCTAAAAATTAAACTATAGATGATGGCATGGAGACCCGAGAAGAGTTTCTATTAGATTTCCTACCACGAGTCAACACTGATTTTCAAAATCGGTTGACTTTTGGGGCTTGGAAAGACAGTTTCTCTTAAAATTTACGCCTAGAGTACTTTACTGACTAGAGGGGGTAAGTTTCTAAAGAAACGCTTTCTAAAGAAAAGTTTCTGAAGAAACGATTCGCTCCGACGAAGGGCTAACGCTCGAAACGTCAGCTCTTGAATCTCTTTACGGTGGCCAATTGACATTATCAACCCAGTTGATAAAACCAAATTATATTGTTATACTTTACTGACTTTCAGGGATACTTTCTTAAAGTAGTAGTATTCGACGCTAACTTAATTGCCACTTATCCCTCAATTAATAAGGTAATCAGTTTCGGTTATAGATGGACTGGGGAGCCTGCAGTTTTTTACAGGGCTAATACGAGACAATAAACCTCAATCTGATGCACGTATGGACACAGATAAAAAACTAAGAGTTTCGTATTACGGCGATTGAGTAAGTTAGCCGGTGGGTGAAACGCATATACATTTCACGAGTTACCTATCGGACATCTGTGTTGAGATTGCTGAGTTGTTCGTCTTTTCTTTCCAGAAAGAGAAACAAGAAGTTACCGAGGAGTTTCTAGATTGGTGGTCAAAGTTTTTTGCGTCAATTGGAGATGAGGAAAAATGTGGAGAATATCTCAGAATGGGATACCAAAAGATGACGGTAATGAGTTGTATTAGTCTTGAAACAATAGCGCTCTCCTGTTTCTCAGGAACTTTAAAGGCGCCCTTTCACGGATGACAAATCTTATAACGTTAAAGTAGATACGTCACGATATTTTGAGTTGTTTTTTGCGATGAACCAAATTACCCTTAAAACGTAGGAAACCTAAACCTAATAGTTTACTGAGGAAGAAAAACACCAAAGAGGTGATACTAAACCAAAAAGGAACAAAGATGGTAAGAGATGGAGCAGATTGAGACGGATTACAAATGACAATTTTGAAAAAATTAGGCTAAAGTTTCAAAATGCACGAACCGTGACGTAGCTCCTTTAAGCCTTCGTTTATAATCTTTATCAATCTTTCTCATTAGAAGCCATCCTTGTTTCTTTCCAGTTCATTGTTACCTCTTTTGTGTTTCTCTGCCTTGGTAACCTAATAATTAAACGTTTCCTTTGATTTGATGGCAATTGTATACATCACCAAAGATGACTTCATTTCTGGTGACTAAAAACTCCGAGTTGGTGAAATCGACCCCGTGTTAATGTAATACTAAGAATCATAGCACTTGCAAAGACAATCATACCTTGAACGGTACTTTTCAGGTATATCAAAGCGAGCTGGAAAAAGTGGAGGGTTTCGATGGCTTTGAAGACTTTATTTCTTCTTTTCCTATTTACCGAGGAAGAGCCAAATCAAGAGAAGAAGAAGAGGACACGATTGTTGGCGAATTTAAGGTTGGACAATAATCGAAACGCAGGCATTAAAACATTGCTGATCACACATCAGCCATTGGTGACCGCAACATTTTCGCTGATCACAACATCAATTGAGCCCATTTTGACCTTTTAGCGACTGCAATAAAGGACCTACATTTGAGAATGAAGGAAACTTATATTTCATTAATATCTATGACTGGCTTTGAGTGTTAATGTTGGCAGCGAGAATCTCGTGCTATATATATATTCACTAGTTTCTAGTACAATGGGTTTCACGCAAACGCCTGCCGTGCCCTTACATTAGTGTAGAGGTCAGTTCTTCTTTATCTCAGTACCAAGCGCCCGAATATCATTTATATACTTCATTGGCGCCTTTTACAACATGCATTCCTTTCATCATGTTTATTGCTGCGGTTTTTGAATTCCTTTTTTGGTAACTTACTATGTGACATAATTACTTGTCGGATGCTAGGAAAGACACGCCCCAGCACTGCAGAAAATTAAGCTGCTTTATTTTAGGACAGAGTTATTAAACGGAGCAACTTTGACTGGTATTTTTGTTAACGCCCTACATTTTTAGGGAACATTTAGAGTGTACCCGATGCCAGAGGACGAGCGATCCTGTCCGTTACCAGAGACTATTTTCACTTACCTCCCACCAAGCCATCCGGTAGAGTGTGTTGTCCGCCTCTATGTTATCAAGGTAAGAGTAACCAAAGTATCTGAAATGTCACGGCTAAGTTAAGTCTATTTTGCTTCGTTTTCCAGATTCCATGTGGACCTAAATGATGTACAACACGAAAACAACAACAACAAAAAAAAAAACGCAACCTCATAAAAAAGGATTTGTCGCCCGGGCGTTATGATTTAAAGTTTCAGACCAACGCGAGATTAACTTTAAAACCTTTTAGGCCACACAGTATTTTCCAAAACCCTAGGTCACATTCTGTTATAATCAATTTGTGTCCATCTGTGCTTTCATTGTTTTAAGTGGTTATTTTAATATTGCACTCAATCACAGTTCCTTTGACAGTTATTTTGTTATAGGTGAATTGACCCTTATGAGCGAAAATTTTAAGGCTCGAAGGGACGAAAATTTATTTGGCCCCGACCTGCCGGAATATTTTTCGGGCCGCCATCTTAGAAAGAAGTCTGGATCTGCCACTGCTTTATATTACATTGAAGCCAGGAGAAGAGGAAAAGATTGGTGGCAAATTTGTTGGATAAAGAGAACATAATCGTAACCAGCCAACAGTAGCAAGCATTAAAACATTGGAAGCTTATCATATTCTATAGAAAGCTTTTTCATAAAAAATTCTTTTTTCAGGGGTTGGATCTTCAGCCAAGGGATGACTCAGGAACTGTAAGTTGATTTCCATGATGCAGCTTTTAATTCGATAACAATACGGAAGCAAACAAATCCAACCCAAATGTCACTAAGCCACGTTTAGTGAATAAAGAAATATTCTTAGGTTCGAACAAAAATAAATGTCAGATCAATCGATTGTTTTTCGGTACCTTTGTCTTTTATTAGGGACATTTGCTATAGACAATTAGAAAACAGTCCTAAGAAAATACGCGCGGTGATTGGTTAAAAATCGTGTTTCTATAACTCGATGGAGACACAGAAGTAGCACGAGCTGTTGACGTAATGATGGTGCGAGCAAAGAGAATTTACATTTTGATAATCAAAGTTAACAAGTTGTTTTCCTTTTCCTCGTCGCGGTGTTTTTTAAAAGAAATAGAAAACATGTATTTCGTGTTTCTATCGAGTTATAGAAACACTCGTGAAAGCTTGGAAGAAAATATCAAAAAAGCTGTGGAAACACTCGCCTGCGGCTCGTATTCCCACGGAATTTCTCGTTCTCCCAAACTTCCACTCGTGTTTCTATAACTCGATAGAAACACGGTACCTGTTTTCTATTTCTTAATTAAAAGCTATTTCATAATCGCAAAGTGCCTTAACTTCACACAGAAGTGTCCACACACGCCTTTGGGATGTGACATCTGAATCTGAGAAGAGATCTTGTGTTTTATATAGTTATTTATTTTCTAGGCTGATCCATACTTGGTAGTAACCTTAGGAGAACAAAAGTTTGACGACAAAGACATCTACAAACCCTACACAGTGAACCCCGTGTTTGGAAGGTAAGCTATGAACACCAGCAAATGTTACTTCGCAAACTATGTCGAAGGTGCTTCTTTCGTGATGACGACAGATCCACATAATTTCTCTTTGTCATACTACAACGCATCCTTCAGCGAATAATTTGTGAACATGACAGATAAAGTGCCCACATTCACCTTTGTCGTAGCGATCAAATACAAAAGTGCTATTCACTTTATTCTGCCCTTTCTAGATTGTTCGAGTTCACTGCTATCATTCCTGTTGTAAAAGATCTCAAAATAGTTGTCATGGATTATGACCTCATCGGACGGGATGACGTCATTGGTGAAACACAGATAGATTTGGAACAGAGAATGCTGTCTCGTTATCGTGCCATGTGTGGATGTTCTAAGACCTACTGCAAGTAAGAAACTGCAGCGCATGAACAACTTTCTACTCTAGGCGTTTTGGACAGCGCTTCTTCAAAAAAGGCAATAGATGGTTTTCACTCACGTGATAAGGCTGCCATATTGGTGGACTGAACAATACAAAAATGTTGCGCAAAATTTGCATAAAAATAGAGTTTAGTTCCCAAAGGAGAAAGTCTACAGTTCCGAGTACCCTCTTGCCTCTGTTTCAAAACGAGTCTAAGTGCGAAACTATTCATATGGAAATGAGCTCGTTTTGCACGAGAATGAAGATGCAGGTAAAACACATTTTTGTAACAAAGGTTTCGCACTTAGCCTCGTTTTGATACTGAGGCAATAGAGAACTCGGAAATGGCCTATTGTTCTAGTCCACCAACATGGCCGCCGTGACGTCACGTGAAAACGATCTATAAACAATTTTCATATTTCCTTTTGCCTCTTTGTTAGTTGTCACGAGAACTCGTCTGAAACTGAAGCAACTGAAGGTCGTCAATTGTTACCATACTTGTTCATTTTTTTGGTTTAATGATAATTATATAGCGTTTTTCTACCACAGAAAAGAATTCCCCAGGTAGAGTTTTTACTGTAACAAGTTAGTTTAGAATCACTGGAATTCTTTTAGCTCTTGGTTTACATAAAAACGAGTATATATCTTGCATATATCTTGCATATATATCTTGCATATTGAAGTATTGACCATTTTTGTTTGTTTGTTAATTTATCAATCTACCTTCAAAGGAGTGGTCTTAACAAATGGCGAGATTGTCGCAAACCGAGAACAATTCTGAAGGACTGGTGTGTAATGCACAATAAATGCCTTCCTGTTTACATCGATGAACCATGCTCAGTGACAGTAGATGGACAAACGTATGCACTAGCCGAGTTTGGTGAGCACTCCATGAAGTTTGTTGCAAATCGTCAATAAAGATAGGTCTAATTGGCCAGTTTGAATAAAGTAACTCTGTATACATGTGTATAGCTGTATTCTGACAAGCCTACAGTGAGAGTCAAAATACCAGTAAACAAATACGGTTATTTGTAATACTATGCACTTTAAAAACTCTCCAATAAGAGATTTAGTATCCAACTGATCTTAAGAAGCACAAAAACGATTAAAAGCGCGTGTGTAGGTTTACATGGCAACTAGATTGGAGAATAAGTTAACTTATACCAAAAATGTGGCCTGGAATGCTGGGAAGAATTTTCAAATGATAATCAAAATGAAGTGTGGCCTTTCACTGGTTTTTGTTTGCTACAATTGTCGTTCATTATCCGTTTCAATCTTCCTAAGCCAAAACCGACATTGTATATTTTCGGCTTGTTGCTCAGTTTGGAGTTTTACCGCTTTGGAAAAGTATTATTGTGTTACCTTGAATTTGAGATAATTTTTACAATATTTAAAAATATCGTAGAACAGCACGTTTAATCTTCTCGCCTCTTCCACCATAGCCCGCGTTGCAGCCGGACGAGTCACATAATCCGGCGGTTTTGTCCGTCTGCCACGCAGGCTACTTCCACCACTGACCTGCTTTTACTTTAATTAAGTTCTGATTCGCCCCATAGGGATAAATTGCCACCACAGCTCTTTAATTGTTTACCCAGCCAATAGTTTTGTAGACTACGAGCAGTCCATTTTTTCTTAGTCCGTCGAGCGCTAAGCGAAAAAATGGCCGCACGAAACCTGTGAGACGCGCCCACGTGCCTCACCGCGTGGGCGCGTTTCCTAGGTTTCGCGCGGACACTTTTTTCGCTTCGCGCTCGACGGACTGAAAAAAAGGAACTGCTCGTAGTCTAATAGTTTGGTTGGCATATTAATAACAATGGATGACTCATATCTTCCTTGAATCTTTGATGGTGCGGCAATCACCAATGATGTACTGTTTTTTTTTTTTTATCGTACAGAGGAAGGAACAGCAGTCGACAAGCATCTTGGAAAAGAACAAAGCCGCTTGGCTCTCCATGTCATTAACAAGTTGAACCTCGTTCCTGAGCATGTGGAAACTAGAGGCCTGTATAATAAGACACAACAGCCCACAATGGAACAGGTTAAGTCCCAGCATATAGTTCATATAGCCCCCGGCGGGCCACCTCCCTATAAACAGGGTATACAATTTCAAGCGAATCTGTTTTAATAGACCTCTATCGCTTCGTATGTAAATTCCTCATTTCAAATCATGTGAAGCTCTCTAGAGAATTTGTCCTTTATTTATCTGCAAATTATTCACTCATTTTCACGTGAATTTTTTTTTGATTTGAAAGAAATAATTATCAAGGGTAACATCATGTGGTCTGAAATGGGACAACAAAGCTAAAGAGGTCTATTAGGGTCTGCCTAGACAGGGTTCAAGACTTTCGTTGAGCTTTAAGCAATCCGAAATCAGAAATGTTGGTATTTATTAAGCCGGTCGTCAGTCAACATTAAATCATTTTGAGGACTAGATATAAGCCCTATAGCATAGAAAAACGTTTTCCTTTGTCCTAAATAGGGTAGGTTTTTGACGTTATTTTTGTCCTAATTAAACAGGGTCAGGGTTTCAAACCCCTCAGCAGCACACCTACACCCAAACATGGGTCAAGTACCTTCCGGGCATATAGCACAACACGACTACAATTTGTTGGGAGTGATGAGGGTGAAACGAATTCTCGGCGTTGGACTGGAACTAGCTTGGAATGGAGGCTAATTTGCTTTATGCAATTTGCTTTATGCAATTTGCATTTCCCCGCATTAGCCTCCATTGCAGGCTAGTTCCAGTCCAGTGCAGAGAATACGAATATGGACTATTCAATAATCACAGCAGTTTGACTTTGACTCGATTCTTTTTGTTTGCTTGTTTTCATATCGAATGCTTACGTGCTTGCTTTCTTGAATGATTATTCGCTTGTCCTTTGTGCTGCAGGGTAAAATTCAATTATGGGTTGATATTTTTCCAATCACCGAAGGCAAACCGCCTGCTGCAGTCGACGTCAAACCGAGGGAGCCACAAGAGTAAGATTGTCTTTTATTTAAATCGAAAATTTTAAGTGGAGAGACCCTTAACTACAAAACGGTTGCTATAGATAACTTCTAACCTTGGGTTCCCTTTCAATTCTGGAATTAATTTTTTGTTTCACCCTTGGCAGTTGTTACCATATCTGGAAAGTCGCATGACCAGAAAATGGAAACTTCATGAAAAGAAGGCATGAAATGCCAGAATGAACCTTTTAACGCAAATTGCTCGTGGAAATCAGGGCTGCTTCCCGATTTACTTCAAAGGAAATGTTGGAAGCTTCGGATGAACAGAAATTTTCCGCGAAGTCCGTTCGGACATTGTGGTCTACGTTTTTACGTATCCTTCCATTCCAGTTTGTGCAGACCTGACCGTCGGAAAAAATTTCCGTTTGGATATTTCTCCTGTTTCCAGTCTCCATCAAGAAAAAAACATAACGGAAAACTGAATTATAAATGTACCTTATAAGCGCCATCTCTTTCGGTCGGTTTGCTGATTTTGGAACGCGGGATTAGATGGCTTCCCACGAGTCCCACAACATTTAGTGCCGCACCCATAACAAAAAGCGCTCAACCAAGTAGTGACCCCTGGTAGAACCTGGAGACGAGGCAGTCAGAGATGCCATCACGATTGCTGATATTTTTAGCCAATAGAATTGGG
>OX393562.1:17195433-17212933 GCA_947652115.1 Blastomussa wellsi
TCCAGTAAACTAACAGGTCATTAGATCATAAATAACAAGTCAAGAACTTTCCGATATATAGCACTCAGAAAAATTATAGGGCAAGAGTTAACGAATTTTCAGCAGAACGAGCGCTTCAAACGTTCGCATTGGGAGAACGTTTGGAGTTCTTTTTCATTTATTTAAGGGGTCCACCTAATAAATTAAAGACAGAGGTTGACATCACAGATGGACCTTAAGCTTTGAAGAAAATAAATCGTCGTTTGCTTTAGATCTGTTTCAATTCTTTGATTTATCCACCCTTGAAGAAGGCAGCTTATCACGCGATGTGGCTATTTGTCATCTTTTTCCTTTCTTGTGTTTGGCGTTCGCTGCCCCACGTTTGGTCGCTCGCACCAGTCCCTTGAACTGACCAGCCATTTTTCTTTGTTTACTGTGGCAGAGAAATGCATATATTTCTTTACTACAGTAGTTTGCTTCCCAAGTGACAGGAAACAATTATTCATTCACATTGATATATCCCAGACCATCGCAAGGCAATGTTGCTCGTGTCTCCACCACTTACCGTTTATTGAGCATGTTTAATTGAAGCGGCACGTAAGCAAATGGGTCCGGCTTTCCTTTCTTCTTCACATCACCTCCCGCTTTCTATCAAAGGGAAACAAAGATGTGTCTTGCGCTTTATCAGCTTCTACAGTCCAAGCAGTTAGATGGGAACCAACTGCACTTTACAGCGAAAAGGGGGCTATAGGGGAGAACACGTTAAAAAATGCAACGGAGACACTTGACAGAAATGCCAGTCGGTTGGTAGTCGGTGGGTGATCGGTCGGACCGGCGGTCGGCCAGTCACTCAAACATACCTTTGCTTTGTATTCAACGCCAAATGCCTTTCCAACCTTTTCGCGTTTTGACGAAAGGTCTACAAAGTAAATCCTACATCAGTAACTCATATGAATAAGTTGGAATGCAAAATTACAACAACTGCACACCCGCCAACGAACACACCTTCGTCATTGTCATTGTCATCATTATCAGCTCCAAGTCTCCGTTTCTTTTTCTTTGACGATGGACTCTGATGGAAACAAACAACAACAAAAAAATAGTGATGAAGTGCATTGCCAGACAGCTATTTTTCTAAGCTTGGGTAGATATTACCTCGACCTGTCTGCTTAGCAATGTTCGCTTGTGGAAAACGAGAATGTAACGAACCTGCTGGTACATTATGAACAGGGTACCGAATCCAATACAACTCGGCGCTACTGCCCATTATAATGAATAAAGCGAAAACCCTGCCATGTTTTTAGAATTTCTCTCTGTCTCTCTAATTTGACCCGCCCTTTCCTTCGCAGCCATTTCTTCTTGTCTTAACATTGTTAAGCCTTTCAAGTCGATTTAGAGACTGCGACGAGTTGCTCCCTGGGTTCCGGTAGCCTTGAACTACGTCCCTTGGTGGATAATAGTGCGGCGAACGAAGGAGGTCGCGCGGCGGAAAAGGACGAACCGAGTACGAGCTTGAGGAGGGGAAGGGGGTACCTCCTTGTTCCTCCTCCGTATTTTCCCGCTCAGCTTCCTTTTCTCTTGATAACTTTATTCGCACTACTTCTCATCAAGAAGACTGGTCCCAGGCTAGGTTCCTGGAGCAGCCTTTAACAGCAGCAAATGGAGTTTATAATCATGAGTGAACTCGCGGTATCTAGTTACTGCATCTTACCACTTCCATATCATCATCCGAGTCTTGCAGACCTGTGAACGGTAGATAAAAGTGCAGTAGTTAAAAAGGTGTAATAAGAACAACAACAATTAATCTTCATTGATACGCACTGTTGCATTTAACGAAGACTGTTTAGGGTGTGTTGCTACACACAGAATTATTACCTGGTTTTATTTTACGTTTAGATCCAGGCTCCTGTGTTTCGTCCTCGTCATCATTATCCGGGATAATGAGCTTCCCATCAGCAGATGTCTGGAAATCATCTGTCGCTTTACGTTTGGCAGGCTTTGCAGGATCGGTGCCTTTGAACAAAAACAAACACAAACCGAACAGAAACGCAAGTAAACAGGACTGCATTGAACCCTCCTTTCTCCAGAGAAAGATTTTCTCGCAATTGTGAGATTTAACAAAAGCTATTGGGCGACTTTCAAAGTACATGTATGTTGCTCAGAGTCGGTTTGTTTCCTGTCCAATTACAATTACTTGCTCCAAGAAACTCGGCCAACATGATTTAACTAATCAGAGTGCTAGTAAAGGGGCACAGTCACCATGAATAAAGTTTTATACAATGTATAAAATTGCCTTCAAATCAAAGGAAACCTTGAAATAGTAGTTTACTAAGGTAGAAAAACACCAAAGATGCACCAATAAACTAGGAAGAAACAAGATGGCTTTGAATGAGAAAGATTGAAGAGGATTGTAATTGACAAATTTGATAATTTTAGGCTAAACTCTTCAAACTTTGTCATCCATGACAGAGCTACTTTCTCAAGTAGATTCCATGTTGCCGTGCGTCTGTTCAGTTATAGATCACTGATGACGTCAAATGTGGTAAGAACAAAAACGTGGCACACGAGGCGATAGCCAAGTGTGTCACTGATGTTCTTACCACACGTCTTCTGTGATCTATTACTGAACAGAAGCCCGGCAACATGGAATCTATATCTGTTTTACATAATAAAGAAACAAAGTATAAATAGCTTGACTTCATCAGTGTGTCCTTTAACAGATCATAGGTAGGAAACAATGAAAATGCGTCCATAATTCGGCTTATTATACAAACCTTTGTAGGCGAGAAAAGCTAAGACATTATAAGAGAGTACTAGATAACAGCTCGTGTGCAAATTGAACATTGCTAACACAATGCTACCTAATTAAAGATAGCACAGTTTCACCTGCACGAACATCACAATTGCAGTCATTTACGTAACTCCTAAATATTTTTTGAGATAGTTCACAGCTCTCTAGAACCTCTAATTTCATTGGGTCTTAATAGCACGCAGCTCTATTGTTTTAAGATTTGGGTTCATTGTTACTGTTGTTTGTTTATCATTTTTTCAGCCAATACCGTGGGACCTTGTAAAGAGCTGCGTCCCCCCCCCCCCCGCCTCCAATATTTTTATGTTATTTTATTCCTTACATAAAACTCCTAAATATTAAAAGCGACACCGATACGAGCAAAGGACTCACACGGTTGCCTAAGGACTTGAAAAATAGCACTTACCAACAACCCTTTGAACAACTGCTGGGTCAAGAAAATCTACCGGCTCTTCCTCGGTCCCTTCTCGTATCCAGGCTTTCGGGCCCTTGGTACGTTCGTTTCCTTTGCCTGCCTTCGTCGCCTGTAGAGATGATCACGATGGTTTTTTAAAGATCACGCAAGCTTAAAAAAAGTTAAAATCTTCTCTACATAACTGGCTTTCAAGGCGTCATCAAGCATGGTTCTTTGCTTGAGTAGAAGTTACACTTGCCGAAAGAGTAAAACCCCTTTTTCTTGCCCAAGGCAAAACTAGTGTCCAATCCGGTTTCAGATTTAGTACCCTTCGGCAACATTTTATGCAAACTCGCCTAAATATTCCGCGATATCACACCAGCGGCTTGACATCACAGGAAATCAGGGCAGTAGGCAAGACTTCTGATTGGACAACTATGAAGTTTAGTACGGCAATGTTTGAAAGGTCATCAAAATTACCAATTTAGCAAGTTTCTCAGTGATCTCTTTCGTTTCGACACGCTTAGCTCAGCGTACTGAAACTCTCGCAGGTAAACAATAGCAAAGGTGTGGCTGACTAGGGCCCTTTAAAAAAGCCAACCGTTGGTCAAGACAATAAAAGAATTCTCGTAATCTACAAAACTGCAAAAAGGAAAAAATCTAATTTAAGAATAATGTTAGTCACTGGGATATTGGGAAAGACAAGACATCGTCACCTCTTTCTTTGCCTTCATGCCAGGTCGCTCCTCTTCTTCATCTTCTCCAAACATTAGGTCTTCATAACTACAAACAGAAGGGAAAAAGGTGTTTCTAAGCCATTATAAGCGCGACAACAGAAGGGCTCCTTTAAGGAAGCTGTTAACGCAGAACCAGTTCAAAGAGAAATGAAAGAAGAAAGAGAAACACACCTCTCAAGTTGTGGAGTTTCTTGGTCTGTTCCCTCCGTGTCTTCGTGCTATGAAAACAAAAGGAAGTGGAAGAATTACGAATTTAAAAGGATAACGCTTTTCATTCACCAGTTAGGTGCTCTATACCTTGAAAACTGTAGGAGCGCAAGACAACCGAACGCGCAAATTGAAATGTTCTACAGAATAGTAAAAATACTCAACACTTACAGATTTTCTTTCTCTTCTCGCAGCCATTTTCTGTCTCTTCAGTCTCTGAGTTGTCTTGTAAATGTTGTGGACTAGCTTGCGATGTTCTTCGGGTGTACACTTATAGATCGTTTGGTAGCTGAAAAACAAACAAACAAAGTAATATTTTGCAACCAGTAGTCTTAAGAACTCTCTAGTACTTTCAGATTCAATTATTAAATTGAAGCATTAAGCGAATAAGAGTATTTGTTAGTATTACTCTCCCACAAACGTACGTTAGAGTGCTGTACTTCAGCTCGCGCGATCCAAGTAGCGTTTAATTTTATCGTGTCTTTGGAATGACACTTCCACCCAGGAGTATAAATGGTTACAGAGAATGAGCTTTAATCTCATGGCGGCCATGTTGAGTACCGAGGGATTAAAAACTTTTGTTTTGCCACGCGGAAACTCGTTCCCACACTTTTCAACTCGAGGCTCGGGGTACGAAATCTATTGTCTATGGCCAATATGGCCAATATAGTTGGGGCAACCTGATAGAATGCTGAGGAGTAACAAGCGATGGACTAGCATCCCATCCAGGGGGGAGTAACCTGCGACGGGTTAGCATCCCATTCAGGGGGAGTAGCAATAAAAAGCAATACTCCTGGTCACTACAGAATTACGAATTACAACGAAATCGAATTCACAAGTTGTAATTAAGGCAAACTGAAAAGATCTTTAAATGTTGAACTAGACCTTACCCAAACTTTCTGATGAGCCGCTCAAATAGAACCTTGACATTGTAACGAAAGCGACGCCTCGTGTCATCATTCCACGCCACGAGACCATCAACCTACAAAATGAAAGAAATAGTACATGCACGAACCTAAGCGACATCCTGTATCACAAAAGAAGCTCTGTAGAAGTGGTAGAGCATTTTCATTTGACGTCACGGTAGCTTACTGGCCTATTGAGCTCTATCTTTATGCAAACATCGTGGTAATCCAATATAACCGACTGTCACGTGAGTGAAAATACTGCATTTTCCTATTCCAGCTAACCAAAAGACACGCTATGCGGGCCGCAAATGCCTCCTAACGGCCCTGAAGCGGATTGGTTCACGCTCCGTCATCCGACGAATTTCAGCCAATTAGATTACGTTCAGACCGTTAGACGCGGGAAAACCATCGAGGTGCGTACGAGCGAACAGCAAGCTTTGGAGTGTTCCACATCAAAAACGAAGTTTTCAGAGAGAAAAATCAGTCTACTTGTTATAAATGGGAAAAATGCAGACAAAAAATTCAGATTTAGACTAGAAGATAGCCTCGAAGCAAAAGCACAATCCAGAAGAAACAAAGAAAGCAAGTTCTTGACGTCTTTACGAGAAGCATCGTTCACTTGATTCCTACGGTCGAGCAAAATAAGCTCGGCTGAAGTACTGCGGCAATTTTACATCGAAGATTAACTGGAAAATGAAGGTTCGTTAAATATTATGATTATCCATGAGTTCTTAACTCATTGGAGATTATTTTCAGAGACATCGTAGCTATATCCGCAAAGTTCTACACCAGTTCAAAACATATCGGTCCGGCTTTTACAGTTATAACATTTTAAGCGCGGAGCGAAGTAAGTTCTTATTTGTATTCTTGAAAACATTATTAAATTTGTAAGTTATCGGGATGTTTATATTTGGTTTGGCCTTGTATATTGATAATAATGATAAAAAAGGGCTTTTTGAGGGAATATTGTTTATTTGCGCCCACGTAGTGTCATTTGTGGCCCTCGCGCGACCGTTTTCAAAAACGAGTCATACAGTGATTCAGCTCGTTTTGTGTTGAAACAGTCTACACTGCATGTAGTTCACTTGTGGGGTTCAAGGTAAGGTCGTTTGTCAGAAAATTCTCCAACATGCAGTCGAATTTCAAGTTAAGTGTTTCTACTTACAAGATCTTTAACGTATGGCAACAAGTCCTGCTGACTCATTACAGAAATTATAACCTGTAAAATAGAGAAAAAGAAAACAAATTAAAAAGTAATGAAGGAATAGTTGAATCACGTAACTATAACAGCACGCACAAGGTGCGCACTAACTCATGTAACTATAGATCCAGAGATCCGAGACTAAGCTCGAGCAATGGAAATTAATTTGCTGTTGTACACTTCCAGAAAGCACTAAATCCACGAGGCAATTCTTTTGCTCAGTTGGGTATACAACCGGTTACAATATACATGTAGGTTGAAAGGGTTACATGTTAAAGACTAGCATCCGAGTAGCTTTACCTTGAAGAAACCTAAGCATGATTTGATCACCTCTCTGGCAACGGATCGCAGGCAAACAAGAATGCCTTGAATTAGCTGCTCGAGTACTGCACTGGGAATCTCGTCTGAAATGCAACACAAAATAGAACAGCATCACACCAGGTCAAAAGCAACAAACGCTAACACAACACTGAAAACCTGTCATTACTCACTTCGAAACTCATACACCACTCTAGACACGGAAATTATGGTGGCGCTAATCATGTGCGGAGAGCCAGCGATACCAGCCACCAGTAATTCCAGGAATGATGTCAAACATTCTAGAACACAAGAGAAGGTACAGTAGGCAATGAGGAAAGGACAAAAACAAAAATGCACTTTTATCATTAAGTCTTACTTTGAATCTGTACACAACCCCACAAGCTTTTAGCTTTTACATCGTGTATCAATAAAGGTTGCATGTACGTGTGTATCAAGTCATCCAGACAACCTGGACACATCGGATTAGGCAAGTGACACAGCACTTGTTCAGATTGGACTTCGCTGGTCATGAATCCGAGGCGGAAAATGAAATACAAGCGGTTATAGGCACAGGGAGCAGAGGAGTTATACTTGAAACATCAATAAAAGAAACGTCTTACCTTCGTTCTTGTACTTATTCTCTTAGTTAAAACCTCATTTGCGAACCAAACATACGTATTCATTTGCGATCGATCGTTTCGAACCGCCATCATTCTGAATAGTGTGGACCGCTGTGCATTCAGTTGGACGAACTGTGGGCGCCAAAGACGCCACAGCAGCAAGAATAGAGACAAGGGATGAAACAGATTTCGGTCGAATTTTCGTCCCCCACTCGCTACATATTCAACAAACGAGCCCCAGTTTTTGGATTAGGTATAGTAGTTACGTCATCTTTAAGCTACCTAAACCATTACGATGAAAGGATTCATGAAACAGGCCTTTGACGATCGCTCATTTCGTGTTGACAGTTGTCTTTTCGCACGATGTACACCGCAACATACTGGTGGCGGAAGTACGTAATATGAGGTGTCATGCGCTTGACCGGAAGCCAACAACAACAACAATTTATTTCAGTATTCCCATATATGGTATATAAATGAGACTTCCGCCACCAGTATGTCGCGGTTCACATTCGACGAGTCTCGTGGTACTATGTTTCACCCCTTGTCATTTTTCTTCTCGGCACTTCGTGCCTCGTTAGGAAAGCTTCGCTTTCCGAAAATCATTCGTTGGACTTCGTCCAACTGAATGCACAGCGGTCGACACTATTCAGAATGATGGCGGTTCGAAACGATCGATCGCAAATGAATAAACGTATGTTTGGTTCGTAAATGAGGTTTTAAATAAGAGAATAAATACAAGAACGAAGGTAAGACGTTTCTTTTATTGATGTTTCAAGCATAACTCCTCTGCTCCCTGTGTTATAGGGTGTCCAAAATAACCCAATTTAACAAGTAACTCACAATACATTGGGTTACAAAACTGTCAGACAAACTCTCACCTTGTCTGGTTTTGCCCGATGAACGAAAAGTGGCGTTACAGCATTCGATCAGCAAAGTTAATGCTGAGGAGCGAGCTTTGACTGCAACTTCCTTGCTACAAAGGATTACCTGATTAAAAATAGCAGATTTGTCAGTGCAGCTAATAAACAAATCCTCAAATTCGAGAATCGATTAATATGTTTTAAGGTCCTTGGCTTACCTCTGGAATAATCGCTTGAATGAACTGTACAGGATGGTCCAACTTGCGAACTATATGAGCAAGGCAACGCAAACGGGGCTAACAGGTCAGAAAAGGAAATAGAGATTAGAAACTTAACTACACGATAATTAAATCTGATTATACAAACGCACCAAGACAACGTCCCCTCGCTGATGTCTGCACTATTCTCCGTATCCTGATCATTATCATAATCGTCACAAACGAGATGGGAAATACGCAGAAGGAAGGTTATGCCGTCTCCGTCTTCCTATTACACTGTAACTCACACATTGCATATACATCTCTGCTGATCAGCGTTTTTAACGTTACAAGTGCAGTCTCTCATAAACAGCCGACAAGTTAGCTCAGCTGGTAAAGCGCCTGACTACTGTGCGGGAGGTCGAGGGTTCGATTCCCATACGGGAAACACACTCAGGGTCTTAAAATAACTGAGGAGAGCATGCTGCCTTTGCAATTACATCTGCAAGTTGTTAGATGTTCTAGTCTTCTCGGATAACGACGATAAACGGTGGGCATCAAACATCAATTTTTCAGCCATTCCTTTGCACAAAGCACCACTTCTTACATTCTTAGCACAAAGGTACTTACAGTTTTGGAAGCGGAACTCGATGAAGCTAACGTTTTGAGAAGGATTTCTTGAAGTTCCTTGAGATGGGACACGACGAATTTCTGACTGCTCTCAGAATCAGCGCCACAAATCTGCTCCAGCATGCGATAAGATTTCTTTTGCTGCGTAATATCAGTGACCTCAAATAGAAACAACAAGCTATCATCACCCTCCGTTCGCTCTTCATTGACCCTTTTCAATAACCCTCCTTGTGCCACTCTGGTGCCATTAACCTAATTTCGTATAACGTAGTGTAGCTGCTGTGTCCGTGGATGAAATCCTATGGTGTGACCATCAATCTGAAAGGTATTGGGGAGGTCCTCCTTGTGGTGCTGCTCGTTTTAAAGGTTTTTCCACATGGGCTGGGTTGGGTTGTGGTAGGGTGGGTTGGGTGGGTTTGGTTAAATGGTTGGTTGATTGGATGATTGCACGACACAGAGCACACGCATTGCATATACACGTCTACCTGTTGTTAGGTAAGTTTTTGTAATTTCTGTATTGATACCGTACGTAATGTAATTTTGCATTCGAAGTGACATTAACAAAATGAAAAACATATATACCTGTAGCCATGGCAACGCCATATCGTACAGCACTTTGAGGTTTTTCCCGTCCACGTAAGGAATCATTGCTATAACTAAGTCCATCATAAAATTCCTGAAAACAAACACCATAATTCGTACATAAATTAACAGATTGATCTAATGCCCTTCTGATGTAAACATACAGTGCACATTTGATATAATTGAATGTAACTTCCAGCTTTACATACCTCGACTTTGCATCACTTTCAGTTAGTTTTTCTAGACCCTTGGAGAAGAACTTGGCGACAAGCTAAACAGAGACAAGAACTCTTATTAACTCTTGTTAACATGTTGTTTTTTTCTGACTTCCTGGAGAATTCTCAGTAAACGCAAAACGACCGAGGATTTGTAGAAACTGTCCTTGTTGACCTGTATTTCTCGGTAGCATAGTTCCTGTCCGCTGAATCACAGGGAAGGCAGAGTACTTACCTTTTGATCTGTTATACTCAGGTAAACTCTCACAGTCTCCAGTATCGGTAGCTTGTCAGGATCACCTTCCTTTTCTTCCGCAGTATACAAGTTAAACAGTATCGGCAAGTAGTTCTTTGCATACAGAGACAACTCATTCTTGCTTTCATCTGACAGTAACAGAGATAGAAATTTAATACATCAAGCTTAGTCATTCAATAAAATTACTAGCCTGCGAGCAGGCTCACGTTTAGAAAGTGTACCAGATTCCACTCCATCAGACTGCTTCACTCGCAGAAACAAAGCCGGAAATCCATCTGTGTTCACAGGCTACTCGAGTGCACAGCTCGCATGTTTGATGCAAAGGTGGACCTGCAGGCAGGCTATAAAATCACCAGTGAATAGAGGGGGTAAGTTTCTAAAGAAACTGTGGTGCTGCGTCGGTGGGAAGTATAACAATATAATTTGGTTTTATCAACTGGGTTGATAATGTCAATTGGCCACCGTAAAGAGATTCAAGAGCTGACGTTTCGAGCGTTAGCCCTTTGGTCGAAGGGCTAACGCTCGAAACGTCAGCTCTTGAATCTCTTTACGGTGGCCAATTCACATTATCAACCCAGTTGACAAAACCAAATTATATAAAATCACCAACACGGCACAGTTCGGCCTTGAAATGCAACCAGGCATGGTGAAGAGCATTTCGGCCCAAGTACTGCTCTAAAAAGCAAGTTGCTGCCTACGTGCACATTGCATTTCAATTTTCCGTCATCCCATAAAGTAAGTGATATTTGATAGTAATGAGCACTTCTTGAGAGACGCGAATTGCATCAGATTCTAGAGATTCTTCTCGTTACTCGAGAGTTGCATGTCGTTTCTAGAAAAAGCGGGCTGCCCTCTTGCGAGAACCATCACAAAAAAGATCACAGTAGGTTTTTAGCAGAAAGCCATAATAAGACTTACCGTTGTCAGACATCTTAGAGACAAGCAGCCTCAGAGCCTGGCACACTGTTAAACGCAGATCAGGTCTCTCTGTAAGAGCCACGCCCAATATCCGAGCTACAGACTTGAATGACTACAAAAGAGGTCGAAGTTACGAGTATTCAAAACGCTCTCACCGCAAAAGATATCTCATTTTATGAGGTACTCCACAACTTTAAGCTATAAACATAGAAACCATATGAACACGACTGCAAATAGAGATTTAAGCCGGTGAGTAAACTAATGTTCAGTTTCCAAAGGGATCATGCAATTTTCAGAACATAATATGCTGAAACCTCTAAGCTATACACTCCATTTTCTGTATTCCATATGCCACACTCTAGGCTTCCACCCGGTTTGCAGACAGTACACCCTTTGCCCTTTATCTTTTGCACACCATCTCTTTCTTCTCCAAAGTTTTTCAAAGGTTGAAAATGAAAACAAAATAGGATTATTAGCAAACCATAGCAAAAATTATTCCACAATACAGTACCTGGCACAAGTCAGTTGGTCGGGTGCAGAACCCTGGTAAAAGATCCCAGATCTGTAAAATACACAAGGAACTGCTTGAGTCATTCAATATCAGTTATTTTATGCTTAATAAAATGCACCAACAATGAAACAGCACCAGGGTCTGCGGGCACGAGCATAATCACATCAGCTGCGCACTTCACTGGAGGCCTTGTCTTGTACCTTTTTGATGTAGATGGAAACCTAAATGCTCAAGTTGGTTATCATTAACAAGAAAGAGAATGGTTTATGTCTTAGGAATGCATCGACAACATTTCTACTGATGGAATGAATGACAAAAAGAGGCAACTAATGAACATGCCATCAAGCAATGCCAAATCCCGCTACTCACCTGAAGTTGTAAAGTGTCGTACACCTTACTCTCAAGGAGTTTTCCTGCTTCTTTGAGAGACAGTGCTGAGACAAAATTAAAAATTTCAAACTAGTTAGCAAACTAAAAAAGAAAGAAAAAAAAACAACTTTTACACATTAGTTGCTTGATCCATTGACATGTCCGACATAATCAGACATCCTCATGTCCCTAATTAAAGTACATGTATATTTTTCCTACAAAATGGAAGATTGTCTGTGATCAGGGAACTGCACATAATGCCTCTTGAAACCACGTAAAAATAGGATGAACAATGAACACTTAATGGCTAGCCCTGAGGGACCAATCATTAAAGTGATTCGTTAGAATTGTATATAGCACAAATTAATGGAGCTACATCATTTTGACAATTTTAGGCTAAATTTTAAAATTTGTCATTTGCAATCTGTCTCAATCTTTTCCATCCTAAGCAATCCTCGCTCCCTTTTTGGTTTAGTGTCACTTCTTTGGTGTTTTTCTCCCCTACAAAACTATTATTTTGGGGTTTCCAACATTTTATGTAAGGGGAATTTGGTTCATCAAGAAAAATAACTCAAAATATTGTGACAGAGCTCCTTTAAGGAGGGCCTTAGAAGATTCACGTGCAATGGGCAGCGCAATGGCAGTCATCGGTCAACATTGTACAACAGTCTACTGTTGCCCTCTGATGTCATATGTGACCTCAAAATAGCCAACGAGAGCATGTGCTGCTGGGGAAAAATTCAGCTATCTAACATAATCTCTTTATAGGTTGAATCCCTAGATCAAGCACCAAGCCCGGCCGCTAAAATCAACATCACTTCACTTTTTATTATAAAAGAAACCACTGTTGCAGTTGTTCATATAACAGTTCTACCTTTGGTTCTGAGGTTAGCTGATAGGGGAAGCATCACATCAAAAAAGTACTTCAGTTCTGTGTCTTTAACGTTATCCTTCAAAACAGGCAAGAGCCAACTGCGAGGAAAGTTACATGGTCCACCTCTGATAAAAAGAAAAGGTTAAATTGAAGTCAGCTCACAAGGAGGCAAAAACTGCAGATTTTCAAAACAATATGTACAGAGTGGATCATGTTCAGACAACCTAGATGGACTATAACATGTACTTTTGAAAGTACGGTTTGTGCACTACAATGCAAATCCAAATTGCATTGAATTAAATTGTATGTATATACATGTATTACAATGAAATGCTCAGTTCTTACATTTCCTTGTCAAGTTGTAGAGGTACAGCTTCTAAGACAATCCTGGACAAGAAAGATTGAGATGACATTTATTTACCAAATGGAGGCACGTGTATATCTATGATATATCAGAACAAAAATCTAATAAAAATGATAAAAATGTACCTAGGTCCCATTTTCTGGACAGCCATACCAACAGCTCGGTCCAATTTGTTGATGTAAGGAAATTGATGTGTGCCTCGCAAGTCACAAAGGGACATCAAGAGCTTAATAAAGAAATTTAAAACAAAGTAAGAATATGAAGGATAAAAAAGAAAAGAAAACAAAACAACAATAACACCACCCAAAATATGAATATAGAAAAGTAATTAAAAATAATTGCCTAACCTTTATCAGTAGTTTTGGGCAATGCTTTCCAAGAACCTTGAAAGGAAACAAAAAACTAAGTTAGCCTGTTTGCACTAGGAAAATGTTTCATGACATTTTTCCTCAGTGTAAAATTGTATACAGTAATTATATAAACAAAAATGTAATCAAATGGACAAACGTAAAGAATAAAGAATAAAGCCAGAATAAAGCTAACCTCAAATGTCACTCTGATCACTTCTAAGATCACAGCCCATGATGCTTGATAACGATATTGGAGTCCTGACTCTATACATCTGTGGGGGATTACAAAGGCAATTAAAAGCTAATCTGTTCAATAGCTGACGATTTTGCAAGTCTGTTTTCCATGACTGTACTCTCAAACAATGAAAAAGTTTGTAAAAGACCTTTTTGTTTTCAATTATTGATTTGAATAAATGTTCTTGTAACAGAGGTACAGCCTTAAAACTCCATACATTGTAACAGATTTACTTTGACTTAATCTTTGAGGTGGAGTAATGTTTCTAAATAATGTTTCTTTCAGATATGAGAAAAAAAAAACGACAGCGAAAGTGAAGCTACATGTAGTTTTCAAGACTGTTACTGAACAGAACACACTGCCAGCTATACAGACTAGGAAGTCTTTAGAGAAGTAATGTTATTGATCAGCCTCCTAAACATCACTGTCTGAAATAGTGTGAATGTAAGGACTTATGTTAAGTCACAAAGTTCAACAACAATTGCCAACCCACTTGATTATCTTTTGCAATGGTGAATTTTTTGCACCAGGGGATTTATTGATCTCTGCACATACTTCTTCAGCAACAGGAGAGAGGCAGTCTTGAAGTAGTGTCTAAAGTAAAGAGAGAGTAACACTAGCATGAATGGGGGGATAACTCTAACAAATGCTGTTTGAGCAGTACTATGTGTCAATGAAAGTCATGGTACCAAAAAAAAAACACTCAAACTTCCCGAAATTTTAACTACAGTAACTGTACATTTCATGTTTGTAATAAAATTTCTTGCATCTCCCGATTCCTGGAAAAATCTTCAGTTTCTGTGCAATCCTAGAAGAATTTTGTTTTTCTCCCAAAACAGGCCTTCTTAGAGTTGACACCACACCGTATACATGTACGCAGTACAGTGTATGTTAATGCCACTGAAGGCATTGAAAAATGCAAAGAGGTTTCAATAAAATTTGAAGTTGGCAGTTGGTTTGAGTAGAGTAATCAACTGTTTTAAAGAATATTCTGCCTACTTCTCTGTGCAAAGTAGTAAGAGCTTTTCATCAGTTGTTTCTGCTTATTAAAGAAAAAAATAATACTGAACACAAGATGAAAGGGTCCCATAAACATCACAGAGCCAGCTCTCTCTCAATGGGAATCGCCGCAAGGCCGACACCTCAAAAAGACAACTTCTGTTGGTCCCTACATGTTCATGCAGTATTTTTTTGTATCCACAGTCTATGTTGGAGACCTCACTACCACTCTTTGAATGTTGGTACCAGTCCAAATGGTGTCTGTCTTAGAGACAATTGACTGTATAAATGTACATGGATTATTAAATATAAATAAAATGTAAATTTTAATTTGTGGTTTTCAAGATCAAGATTTCAAGATCAGTCTGCTTGTAATTTATTTGACACTTTTAATAATAATTATGTCTCTAGCAGAATTTATTAAATCCTGCCCCCTAGCCCTTGAAGTTACACAAACTGCTGGAAGTGGAGGAGGGGAGGGGGCACGGTACACATGACACATGAATGCTGTACTGTGTGTATACATGTTTGATTGTAAGGAGATAACTTACACTCATTGTGTCTTGAGCTGCTTTAGACAGTGCAGTGTGATCTGATAAATAGTAACTCATCAATGATGAAAAAAATCTTGGAAGATGGTTGTAGCACAGAACTGTATCTAATCTGCAAAGAGCAAAACAAGTTTGTGCATGATGAACCAGTACATACACTGAATAACAAGTCAACAGACAATTTAAGACACTGGCTTGACGTCCATGTGTACATGTTGACACCACCTTCATATTTACATAGTGTATTTTTTATTGGACAACAATTGAGGATAAGCAACACAGAAATCTGTTTGGTTGTCATGATTTTGTATATTGTGAAACCACTTTAGTCTAGGTTCTACTCATGATTTCCGATATTAGAGTAAGAGAACTCAATGTGTACAATGAAGGTGGATCAATTAAAAGAAAACAAAATATCATTAATAGTTTTGGTTCAATTTATTTCTTTTCTTTTTAATTCATTATGATCATAATTCATTATAATATTACTAACCATACATGTACATCACGATTATAATAGACATACAAATTGCATCAATGGTAAAATTGAACCCCAAAATCTATTAACTATATTATTGTACATGCACGTACCTTCCAAGGTTAATATAAGCCTTCTCCATAGTTGAAATCCAGGCCTGTGATGGTTCATTGTCATTCACACTCGGCTGATAATCATAAAGGGCCTGAAGCAGAGAAATTGTACATGTACTTCACCAAATTAAATGTCTATCTTGAAAAGTCAATACTGAACAAAATATCAGAGCTAGAAAAGAAAAAGAAAAGTCTGTTCTAGTTATACATACATGTAGCATATACATGTATAATTGTTTTCATAACAGGGGCTACCCTGTTATGAATACCCTTTAAGGTTTGCAAAAAGTTTCTGTCCAAAGCTTAATGATTATTCAGTTACATAACCAGACAAACAAACTTAAAGAATAAAGCTAAACATTTGAAAGCATTCAGTATAGAGAAATTGTACAGAAACTGTACAATATTATTTTATGGTACACTTCTAGGTTCTTACGTTAATGAGCTGTGCATTGAGTTGTTTGCTTAGAGTTGTGGTGTCAGGTGAGGCAGAAAGCAACTTGTAAATAGCTTGAAGAGAATTCACTGTCACCATCTGTTGATAAATAACACCATATTATTCAATCAAACAAATGGCTAGCTGCTGTTTATGTTCTAGCCTGGTGTTGCTGAAGAAATTTAACACCGGCCCGGCAATTCTTAATTCATTAGTTACTAACGTCTGAATGCCATTCAACCGTTCATACATGTAGAATAAAAATGACAATAATCAATGTTCACAAAGCCAGCCAACACGAGCCGTGCAGCTGTTCAAGGCTGCAACATGAGCTATGTAGCTTTTCAAAGCGACCTGTTCGGATTAATTCACCCATGGGAATGGGTATTGCACGAGCGTGTGGAATTTTTAGCAAGGTGTGCAGCCATTCATGGCTACTCATGTAGAACAATTTTTAAGCCGTGCAGCCATTCAGTCTTGGCTGTGTCAAATGACTTGACAACCCATGCTAACCTATTCGAAAGCCGTGTGTTTCACCCATTTCACGGAAAGCCGCTATTCTAAGCATTTGTGTGAGAGGTCACATATTATCTGGATGGTCCATGTACCTACACTTTTATCCACAAAATTAATATGCAAGCAGGCATTTTTTAAATAATAGAACAGAAACAAAGGGATAATTTATTTTAATTATAGCCGGGTAACTAGCAACAAATTATGGAAATTCTAACAAACTGTTAGAAAGAATTGCTTATAAATTGGATGCCTAATGGGGAGAAAGGGAATGTGATGGGTTGAAGAAAGGTAGTGGGTGGCTATAGCTAGCACACAACCACAAGAAAATTGGGTATAAAGCAAGACAGAAGTTGGGTTAGGAAAATGAAAATGAAAAAAAAGAAAGAAAGTAGAAAAAAAAGGAAAAAGTCACAACAGCAACAGCTACTCTTCCCTCATGAAAGATAAACTGAAAGAACAGTTACATTAACATTGACAGAGACACATATAGTAGGGGAAGGCAGAGGAACAAATGAGCTGTCTGAAGAGTAGGTATGCGGGGGGTGTAATGGTACATGTTCACACCCTGCACCCTACATGAAGAACAGGTAAACAATAACTGCAGGCATACCACATTTCCTAATGTCATCAGCTTTAATAGGCATTCACAAACTGTCTTCACATTCTGTCAAAAGAGATAGTTAAAAAGATCTACAACTACTATAGGGAAGATAATTATTTGTTCACAAACATTGCTTTTGTTATTTAAATTGACAACAAGTTGAACAAAAGAGCTCTTTGTTTCACCAGCCAATAATTTTCTGGTTGGCAAATTAATAACAATGGGTGACGTCACTGATATCTTTTTTATAAGATTCATTGTTTTACAACTGTTTTGAAATTGTTCCA